>PVKZ01001182.1:0-170000 GCA_004027375.1 Macroglossus sobrinus
GTGATGATGGATGGATGCTTTACAGAGAACATATTACCTATCTATAGGACCTAGATAAGAGACAGAAATGATGCTCCCATCTCTCCCAGAGTCCAAAACTTTGACTCTCTGAGCCCCTGAGTGGTTTGGATCTCCCTGGAGTAGTTACAAAGCTAATCTGGTACTGTCATATAGAAATAGGTGACTCTGTGCACCACCACCTTAACTTTACATTGGACAGCCAACATCTTTATTCCAAGTTCATATAATTCCACAGAGAAGTAGTTACTATGTACAATTATTAGCCTACTTACAGTAGAAAAGATCTTTATATATAATAACAAAAAAAGAGAAGATTGATAGATTTTGCTACAAGAAAGGGAAAATATTTGCAAGTTAAAAGAGACCATAAATAAAACTAAAAGGCAAATGAAAATAATGGAAGATATTTGCAAGTATATGACAATAGATTAGAGCTAATGTTTTTAATAAACAGAGGCTTCTTCCCAACCTCTATAAATAAAATTAAGTTTCTGTTTCTTTTCCTCTTTTGGAAATAGTGTCTACAGGCATTCAAAGTAGTCCCACACGACATACTGTTGTAGCTATCTTAAAACACAGAATCTAGCAAAACTAGGCTGTTCTGAGCCCCAGTATTGTAATTGTTAATAATGAAAAGAGTGGGACAGCACCCAAATCTACACGTGGTATGTTCCCAGGTCTATTTCAAAGGGTTCATGTCATGAGGTCTAATGAGATTATCTAAAAAAAAAAAAAATTTTCATCTAGGCTTATGGTGCTTCCATGACTGCTAAACATGTCTGTGACAGGATCAAGTGTGCTTTCCCTGTTGAAGAGTAGAAAATAATTAGGAAAGTATTGAAGATGCAAGGATGGAGCCAGAAAGCTAGATTTGTAAGTGGAGCTTTTTTGAATAATTTTAAAAAAAAGCAAAAGTTTTTTTAAAAATTAAGTTTCTTCTGTTACTACATCATGGGGAAAAGGATGGGCATATTTTCACCAAATCTGTCAATATACTTGGGGTGATTGACTTAAAAGATAGCCTGTGTGTTGTATAAGGAATCCATGGCGGGTGAGGATGGGGAAAACCAAGTGAGATGGGCAGTCCTGCTTCACAGCAGCTAAACCTGAAGTTCAAAGGAAAGTCCTTGGGAGTGTCCATTTGGTCAGACATACTCGCTAAAGTATTAATAGTATTATTAGCTAAAGCATAGAGTGTTGTGAGGACTAAATAAGATGATCCATTTAAAGTACTAAACTCATTTACTTGTTCATTTATTTATTTAGCATGTTTTTATTGAGTGACTACTGTTAGGTGCTGAGGACACAGCAGTGAACACAGGAGACAGCAATCTCTACTCTCTTGGGGCTTACATTCTCCTGACACATCATAGGAAACAATCCTAAAAGGTAGCTAGTATTATAACACGAAATATGTCACATTTAAAAATGAAATACCTTTTTCACAAGCCAGATTGGCAAAGATTTCTGATAAAAATAATACCCAGCAGGGATGGCCTAAGGGTCTTGGAAAACATTACTTTAATCTATTTCTGGGAGCAGTATAAATTGTGCAAACTATAGAACAGTTGGAACAGTTGACAGTATGTATCAAAAGCATTTATGCCCTCAATTCCACTTCTGATTTATTCTTATCCTTATTATTTCATTTCTCCTGACTTCCTAAGGAAATATTTATGGATTAACCAACGATTTCTACATAAGAAAGAAGAGGTTCAGAGCCTGAGCTGTTGAGTTGGATAAACCTGTTGAGTCGGATAAGGCTGGTGCTGCCATCTGCTAGCTGTATGATCCACAGGTTAATTAATGACTGTCAGCAGCTGTGTGATCTTAGGCAAGTTATTTATAGTTTCCATGAAGCATGTTCCTCATCTGTAAAATGATGATAATAATAGCAGTTACCACATGGGGCACTGAGAGGAGTAAATGAGAAATTGCACATGAAGCACTTAGTGTAGTTCCTGATACACAGTAAGGCTTCAATATACTCAAGCAAAAGAGAGAAATAAAGTATATGTTCAACTCAGTGTTAATTACAATGGTTTAAAGTAAAATAAAAATGACTTAAGTGATTTAAAATAAATAAAGAGAAGAAGTATCATACCAACATTGAAAATCATGTTGCAGATGAATAGTTAATGACATAGAAAATGATCATAATATATTTTAGATGAAAAAAGTTGGTTGTAAATAGTACATTTAGTATAATTGCAATTTTAGAAAAAAAGTGTGGACAGTACTACCTATTTTCCACAATGAACATGCATTGTTTTCATAATTTCAGCAAACTATTTATAGCAGACATGTATAAGGTTTTGAATGTTCACCTTTCCATCCCACTTCCTTATAACATGCCAGCTTTCTTATGTAGAGTACTCTCTCTCCCTTTATAAGAAATCTAGGCAGGAGGTCAGTTTTTAGCTTCCATATCTTGCATCTACCTCTCACTTATGGAAGTCACTAGGGCTTTGACCTGGGAGGCAGTGCTACAAGAATGATGCGTCTTTTGCAGGATAGTTTTAGTGTGGTATAGCACTGTTGGAGGGAAGTGGCTGGGTCTGGGACTTCCTTGGTTCCTGTCCTTTTCCTAACCTGATCTTCCTCTGATTGTGATTGTGAGCCACTGTTAGCTTTCCAAGAAATTCTTTTCTGCTTAAGTTACCCAAAATCTCTATCTGCGGCTTGTAATCAAGAACTCTTACTGATGTTATTTTTAATAACTGGAAAATGAATAAATCAAGCTGTGTTTAATGTAACAGCAGCTAAGGCCATGCTTTGCAGGAATAGTCAACATCTAGGTGAGGCTGAGGAGGTTAAAAGAAAGTGCTAAATGACCTGGCTGTAGCCACAGGGTGCCAAACATCTGATTGGAAACTGGAAAAATTCATTAAAAATTTATATGTTTCCAAATATTTAGTTGTTTGATATCATGTGACAGCTAATGATTGTCATTCATTGATCTTTGTGATTTGGACTGGTTTAGAATTTAGAACACTATGAAGGAAACGTTAAACTAAGCATGGTACTAATTAACCACATACAGTAGTAGGTATGAAAGCTATCGCTATATAATTGCATTACGGGACCACAGACCTTTACCTAAGGTACTTCTAAAACCTGACCCCAGGAGAATGATATAAATTATAGCTTGTTGTTTTGCTCTAACAATAGCAAACACCTTTCTCTCTCCCACACTTGTGAGTCTATCCCAAGATTTGGATGAGTTCTAACACCCAGAGAACACAGAAGATGTAACGGTTTTCTGGAAACATTTACTCTAAATATGATTTTCATTATACAGTTTTTTACAATTTGCAATCAATGTTGTTAAGGGCAGTATGAAAATTAGATGTTACAATTTTTACTTTAAATTAATACTTCTCACACTTTAATGTGCATATGAATCATTGAGGGATCTTGATACAATGCAGATACCAATTCGGTGGGTGTTCTGGTTATCTGCTGCCATACAGCAGACCATCCCAAATTTACTGGCTTAAAACAGCGATTAAATACTTAATCGTCTATTTTGCTCACAATCTTGCAATTTGCACAGGGCTTGGTGGGGATGCTTAGATGGGAAAGTTGGATACTGAGGGTGATTTAATGGCTGGGAGCTGAAATTATCTGAAGGCTCTCTTACTCACAGCCTGGTGGTAGATACTGACTGTTGACTGATATCCCAGGTGGGGCTCTTAACTAAAACTGCCACACATATCCCCTCCATGTAGATGCTTGGCTTCCTTATAGCGTGGATCCTGGGTTTCACCACATACACCAACAGAGCAAGGTGAAAATGCATGGCATTTTTATGACTGAGCATCAGAAGTCACATAGCTTAACTTCGGCCATACTCTTTCAGTCAAGGAAGTCATAAAGGTCTTTCCAGGTTTAAGGGAAGAGACATTGCCCCCATCTCTCAATGGGAGGAGGCTCGACTTCACAGCCCGTGAAAAGGAACATATTGTAGTGGCTATATTTGGAAAATATCACCTGCACAGTAGGTTTGCTGATGCCTGAGTCTCTTCATGTCTATTTTCCAGATGATACTCAAGCTGCTGATGCTGAGCCCACACTTTGAGTAGAAAAGGTCTAGACCACTTAATGAAGCCAAACTTTATTATATAGATACTGTGGATTATTTTAGAAGTAGACAGAAGACACATACATGTATACATGAATATTATGAATATTCTTGAAAGATACCATGTAATTTTTCCTTCTTACTTTTTGGATTTCTTCTTTTCTTTTCTTTTTCTTTTTTTTCTTTTTAAATATTCCTTTAGCCTAATCTCATTTACTCTTTTTTTCTCCATATAATATCCTTAAAGAAAGAGAAATTGCTTCATAAAGCTTTGGTTAGATAGATCTGTTCCTCACATATAGAATTTTGTACCACATATTTCATAAAAAGCAGTTGACATTGTGTTAAAGTATATTTTATTGAATGTTTTTGGAAATAAATATCATTGAAAGTCACAATTTGTTTCTTAAAAGAAAATTTTGTAAATTTTAAAGCTAGATAAAACTATCTAGTTAATTTAGCTTTATGACATCGATTTTTTAAATCCTGGGGAAATAACTTAATGTAAGTTTTGAGATCATGTAGAACCACGAACCATGCCGATGAAGTGATAAGATGACTTTATGGGCTGCCTTTCATAGAATGACTGAGGTCCATATATCATATGAGTGGGTATTGAGACCCCTCAATGAGCTAGGCCCAGTTATAAGTTCAGGGATGCAAAACAAAGATCTCTACTTCCATGAAGCTTACTTTCCAGAGGGTAGGATTGGGAGGAGAAAATTATAAACAAGTAAATAAATAAATTGTCACTTCTCAAAGTGTGGTTATGGGCCTTTGGGGATCCCAGAAACACTTTCATGGGTCTGTAAGCTCAACATTTTGAGTACAAAGGAACAATGAATTTGAATATAACAGAGTACAAAGAGTTCATTGATAAGTTTTCAGATTTCACATTGCAATTAGCCTTTTAGAAACTACTACTTGTCAAGTTCAGTATAGTATCACAGAAGAATATCCAGTTATCAGAAAACGCTGTCTCCCTTTTCTAACTACACATCTGTATAAGGCCAAATTATCTTCATAAATGTAAACCAAAACAAGATACTATAAGAGATTGAATGCAGAAGCAGATATGAGAATTGAGTTTACTGTTATACCAGATATTGAAGAGACTTGGAAAAGTATAAAACAATACTACTCTTCTTGCTTTATATTTTTGTATTTGTTTTTATATAAAATGTATCATTTGTCATTTATGGTTTCATATAATGAGTTTTATTGTTTTTACAAAATTGTTAGTAAACACTTTAACATTTTCTCAGTTTTAATATCTAATATGATAAATCTGGACAGATGTAAACCACATCAAGAAAAGTTTCTCAAAATATTTAATGAAGGCACAACTTCCCATGGGGTGTTAACCCCCCACATTTCCAAGTTGCATCGCCTGTTCTCTTAGATAGCCATTTGTGATGTCAAAATCTATTCCTGCTGTATGTTTCAACCAGTTCCAATAGTAGCAGGAAGAGGTAGAAACTCTCGGTATGTGGCTGGCCTGGTTGTCTAATGGCAACAGGAGGTGACAGTCTTGCTGTTCCAGACCAAGTGATAATTTGGGCACAGACTGTAGAACCATGCACTGAGGTGGAGCAAGAAGGTGAGGTTCTGAGAGGTGGCCAGTGCCAAAGGTTATAACATATATTCTTGCATCTAATACAAGTATGTCTTGGTCATCTTTCCATGGCAGTACATAGAGGCTCACCTCATTCCTCAAAACAGAAGAAGTAACAATAGTTTTACAAAACTAACCCCTACTATTGGGCATTTGCATGATTTCTAACTCTTCTGTTTTACAAACAATGCTAAAATGCCAGCCGATGAAATAAACATTGAGAAAATGAACAACGTAATTGCAGTAGTGATTAGTGAACTGAAGACAGTGACTAAAATGTAAACCCCACAGAACTAGTGATTTTAGTCTGTTTTATTCATCTCTAAATCCCCAACACCTAGTATAGGGCCTCTCCTACAGTATGTGCTCATAAAATCTTTGTCAGAAGTCTAAAACAAGATATGATAGTCATTGGGAGGAGCACTCAGGAAGCATCTGCAATTAAGCTCATACCTGAGTGCAGGGAGAGAGACCCCCTTGGGAAGCTGTAGAATGGGGAAGACGATGTGCAAAGGCTAGAGGTGGTAACCCCTTGGCATGTGTGAAATCGAGAAAGGTTCATGTTCTTTACAGTCACAAGTAAGGGGGAAGGTGTAGGGGTCGAGGTGAGAGGGGAGAGGAGGGCCCTATCGGTAAGGCCTGTCAGCTCTAATATTGAGTTTTAATTTTACAAAGCAGTTGAGAGCTATTTTAATTTTACCAGAAAATAACACTACCTGATTTATGCTTTTAAAAGCTTACTATGAACTTTTCACCATTATTAGAATTGCCACTATCAAACAAAACAAAACGAAACAAAACAAAACAAAACATAACAAGTCTTGATGAGGTTGTGGCGAAAATGGAAGCTTTGTGCACTGTTAGTGGAAATGTAAAATGCTACAGCCAAAAAAAAAAAAAAAATGATGGTGCAGCCACTATGGAAAACAATATGACAGTTCCTCAGAAAGTTCTAAAAACAGAACTACCATATGATCCAGCAATTCCGCTTCTGCATAAATACTCAAAAGAATTGAAATCAGGAATGTGAACAGCCATGTTGATAGCATTATTTGCAATAGACAAAGGTGAAAACAACCCATATACTCCTTAACAGGATCGATAAACAAAAAGTGGTATATACAGACAACAGAATATTCTTCAGTCTTAAAAAGGAAGGAAGTTCTGACACATGCTACAACATGAATAAAATTTAAGGACCTTATGCTAAGTGGAATAAGCCAGTCACAAAAAGACAAATTCTGCATGATTCCTTGTATGCAGTACTTAAAGCATTCAGATTCATAGTCAGAAAGTAGAATGGCGGCTGCCAGGGGCTGGAGGCAGGGAAAATGGGCAGTGTTTAACGGGTAAAGAGTTGCATTCCTGCAAGATGAAAAGTGTTTTGTGGATCTATGGCGCTGATGGTAGCACAACTATGTGACTATACTTAATGCTACTGAACTATACACTTAAAAATGCTTAAAATAATAAATCTTACATTATGTGTAGTTTACCACAATTTAATAAAAAAAATAAAAATATAAACCCACCTTACTCTGGTTATGTTCTAGAAACAAGTTTCAACGAGGGCATAGCTATTTGTCCAGTCAGTACTGTCCCCTCTTCAATATACATTTTATATTGTATTCCTCCTTCCTCACAGAGCATGATTTGGTTCAGGTATCCACTCCTTCCCCAAACAGCTTCATGCTTCAGGAGAAGATAATCCCAGATCCCCTCCATATGTTCTTACAATGAAGTGGAGAACCCCTGGGGTCTTTGAGACCATTTTCAGGAGTCTGTGAGTTTCTCCCTTTTCCAACTACATATCTTAATGAGGCTGGATGTGTTTTTTCTAAATATATACTTCTAACAGAGTCCAACAGATTGAATTCATGCAAAAGCGTATAAAAATTTGGATGTCTTATATTAAGCCAAATATTAAAGTGATTTGCAAAAATGTAAAGCAATGCCACTGTTCTCATTAAATGCTTTCACTACGGCTAAAAATAGATCTACCATATGATCCAGTTATCCTTCTTCTGGGTACATAACCAGATAAAATGAAATCAGTAACTCGAAGAGGTCTCTACACTCCTATGCAGCATTGTTCACAAGAGCCAAAATATGGAAACAACCTAAGTGTCTATTGACGGATGACTGGATAAACACACACACACACACACACACACACACACACACACACACACACACACACAAATGGAATATTATTCAGCCTTTGAAAAGGAGATCCTGACATTTAAAACAACATGGATGAATCTGGAGATAATTATACTAAGTGAAACAAGCCAGACACAGAAAAAAAAAAAAAACAACACATAATCTCACTAATATGTAGAATCTAAAAGAGTTGAACATGTAGAAGCAGAGAGTAGAATGGTGGTTACGAGGGGCAGGGAGGTGGGGAAGAAAGGGAGACCTTGGTCAAAGGGTATAAAGTGGCAATTATATAGGATGAATAATCTAGAGAGCTAATGGATGGAATGATGACTATAGATAATGATCCTGTATTGAACACTAGAAATTTGCAGAGAGTGCCCTCAACACAGACAAAAAGTGGTAACTGTGTGAGAAGATATGTTAATTAGTTTGACCATAGTAATCATTTCACTATGTATATCTATAGCAAATCATGTTGTAGATATTAGATATCATAATGTAGAATTACATAGATACAATTTTTATTTTAAGAAATGCCTTTGCTTTGCAAAAGGTAACTACTTTTCATGAAAATGTTACTTCTGTTAACATACAATGGGTTTATTGTAGTTTTTTTTAAATTAATAAATAATTATTTAGGAATTTTTGTGATAGATGTAACTCATATAAACAAAAGCCCTTTGGGATCCTTAATACTTTTTAAGCATCTAAATGGGTCCCGAGATCAAAAAAATCTGAGAACCACAAGCCTAGAGTAAAGCCATTTCCTTTGCTGGCCACTGCCTTGGATCTGCTGATGAAACCTAGATCTGTACGGGAGAAGGGAAGGGAAGTCTATCAGGAGGCTTCCAGGAAGTTTTTCCATTCCGAAAAGAGAGCCACAGAAAGTCTCTCTCTCTTCTTCCTCTGGTCGTTAATGGATCTGAATGGGCTGCCAGGAATGGCTGCAACCATCTTCCTCCCAGCCTGAGGAAGATGGCAGTATTGTTTCCAGAGTTCGTTTTTACAGTGATTCAGTGAACATCTTTCTATACAGCATATCTTTGCTTATCAGCATGAGTATTTTGGTAGAATAAACTCTTAGAATCAGGAGTGCTGAATAACAGGATATATATGCTAAAAATTTAATAGATATCGATATTGATAAGTTGTCCTCCCAAAAGTTTGTGCCAGTATTAACTTCCATCAATATTTATTTAACAAGCACTTCTATAAAGCTTCCTATGTGCTTTCTAGGCAACTGTTTGAAGGATTTTATAAATGTGAACTCACTAATGGTATATTTTAGTGCCTTTGAATGGTCTAGTCATGTCCTTGGTTCATTTTCCTTCTGGGTTTTCAGCTTTCTGTCTATCATTATTTCTAAGAGCTCTGAGTATATTAGGGATATTAGCCCATTAGTGCCATATTATGTGGCAAATAAAATTCAATAATCATTTATTCACAATTTCAATATCTAAAAAGCTCTGACATGTAAGTTTTTTGTAAATTTGGTGGAAACTCATTTGCTAACCAAACATGACTTCGAGTGACATGAGATTATTTTTAGCCTTTGTATATTCCAGTTAATGTGAATAGTGCTACATTTTGCTGAAGAAACAAAAATTGTGTTTAATTATAAGGTATTGGCCTAGACCTCACTGGTAGTGTTATTTATATACAGTGTATTATATTTTCTAAATTCTGAAAAACTCAAAATTACATAAAATTACAAGGATTTCAAGTAAGAGATTGTGGACTATTTTTTTTTTTTTACATACACGTTGGGTTTTTTAGCTCACTTTTAGACATGTTGAATTGTAGCCACCATCAAACCTTCAAGTATAGCCTGAATGCAGTTGGATATATGAGAAATTTATAGGAGAGATTAGGCATGGAGAAGCAGATTTTGGATTTTTTATTATATGGACAATAGTTAAATAGAAATCATAAGAGAACATGTTAGAAAGCATGCATTGTCAGAACAAGATTGGGAACATCAGTGTTTAAGGGGTAGATAAGTGACAAAGTAATGTGGCAAAGAAAGTATGAATTGGCCTGAGCAGAGGTGCAATAATTCTGGGCTATGACGAATGACCACAGCCTTGGAGTCTGTTGGCTGCAGTTCTCAATAGAGTTATTGTCAGATACCAGAGTGAATTCAGTCTTCTGGAGTGTGCCTGCAGAGGGAGGGGTAAGAAAAGTCTTTGATGCTGGCCTCTGTGTCCAGGCTCAGGAATCTAGACCTCAACATTCCTTAATAACCAAGCATGTTTTCATCAGTCCTCCTAAGAATGGATGCTCAGGCTGCCTCTCTTGGAAAAGTTCTGTTAAAGGGTCTGCACAGTTTCCTAGGCCCATCAGATCTCTGTGGGCCCAATCTTCTAGCAAGTGCACTATACCTTAAAATTAACAAGCTACTAATAGTAGTGCAGTTTGCAGGAAGTTGGTCCTCATCATCATACTAGGCCAGAGGAGACCAGAAAGAGCTGTTGATATCTTTCTATTTATTTTTTCAGAAAGGCTGTGTTGCGATCCTTGATAGGAGCATTTAGAAAGTACCTGCCAGTGGACGGCCACTTTCAAAGAGCGGGTAATGAAAAGACTTCAGGTCCACCTCCAACCTGCCCGCCTCAAAACTTTTACATCTGGTGCCCTGTCTAACAGAAGAAGAATCCTTTTTTCATTTTCAGTTGAATGTTCTCAGCCTTAAAATGTGCGCCTTTTGTTCATTCAAATTCGCCTACATCTGCATAAAACAAAAGTTCATTTTTAGAGCAGTGTGGAGGGAGACTGTGCACAATTCCAGTTATTATATGGAAAAGCTGTGTGCCTAACGTTTTATTCAGCAAGAAATAATATATCCAAGATGTTAATGTGGGTGTTTTCTGTAGTTCATACTGGTGATGTCTTGTCTATCGCTCAAGAAACAATGGGCACTTATTTGGGAGTGCTTAGATTTAGTTACACTACTTTATTTTTTATTTCAAATGGCTCTCAACTGTTAAGTGGGTGAAAAAAATAAGTTAATTTCATAAATGTTTTAAATAATTGTTGTTAGTTCTAATTTTACCTACAGCAGAAACATTTGAAAGTTTATAATGTTAATATTATATCTTTGCAAGCAAATATGAAGAACATTAAATAAATATTTTGGTGTTTATTATGACACAAGTATATCTAGTCCTTGGCTAATTCTGTGTATATTTTCTTTTAAAAATCACTTCTCTTTCAAGATGCAAATAAATGGAAGCATATACCGTGCTCATGGATAGGAAGAATCAACATTGTTAAAATGGTCTTATTACCCAAAGCAATCCCTATCAAAATACCAATGGCCTTTTCAGAGTGCTAGAATGATCCTAAAATTTATATGAAACCATAAAAGACAGTAAATAGCCATGGCAACCATGAGAAAGAAGAATTAAGTTGGAGGCATCACACTATATGATATCAAATTATACTACAAGGATATAGTAATCAAAACAGCATGGTACTGGCAAAAAAAACAAACACAGAGATCATTGGAACAGAATAAAGAGCCCAGAAATAAATCAATGCCTATATGGTCATTTAATCTACAACAGAAGAGGCAAGAAATACAATGGGGTAAAGATGGTCTCTTCAACAAATGATGTTGGGAAAACTGGACAGATAACATGCAAAAAAGTGAAACTGGATCACCTTTTTACACCATATACAAGAATAAACTCAATAGATCAAAGACTTAAATGCAAGACCCCAACCCAAAATCTCTAGAAGAAAATATAAACAGTAAACTCTCTGATATTGCTATTAATAATTTTTCCTGATATATCTCCTTGGGCAAGGGGAAAAAAATTAAAAAATGGGACTACATCAAACTGAAAAGTTTTTGCACAGCAAAGGAAAACAATAAAATTAAAAGATAAACTATTGAATGGGAGAAAATATTCGCTTATGATACAACTGATAAGGGGTTAATATCCCAAATATGTAAAGAACTTATGCAACTCAACAATAAACAAACCTATTTTTAAAAAGGGCAGAAAACCTTAACAGTTATTTCTCCAAAGAGGACATAAAAAGATGCTCAGATCACTAAACATCAGAGAAATGAAAATTTAAACCACAATAAGATATCACCCCACACATGTCAGAATGGCCATCATCAATAAATCAAAAGACAAATGTTGGTTAGGACATGAATAAAAGGGAACCCTCACATATTGTTGGTGGGACTGCAAATTGGTGCATCCACTGTGGGAAACATTTTGGAGGTTCCTCACAAAATTAAAAATAGAACTACTTTTTGACCCAGCTATTGCACTTCTGGGTATTTATCCAAAGAAAACCAAAACACTAATTCAAAAAGATAAGTGAACCCCTGTGTTCACTGCAATGTTATTAATAATAGCCAAGACATAGAAGCAACTTAAGTACCCGTTCAATGATTAGGTAAAGAAGTCATAGTACATATATACAAGAGAATATTACTCAGCCACAAAAAATGAAATCTTACTATTTGCAATGACATGGATGTACCTAGAGGGTGTTATGTTGAGTGAAATAAGTCAGACAGAGAAAGATAAATATCATATGATGTCACTTATATGAGGAATCTAAGGGAAAAAAGGATTAAATTAAACAAATACAGACTCATAGATGCAGAGACAAAACAGATGATTGCCAGAGGGGAGGGGATTTGGAGGCTGCATGAAACAAGTGAAGGGATGAAGTTCAAATTAGCAGTTACAAAGCAGTCATAGGGACATAGAATACAGCGTAGGGAATATAGTCAGTATAATTGTAATGGCTATGTGTAGAGCCAGAGTGATAAAGTAATCAGGGGGATCACTTCAAAAATTATATAAATGTCCAACCATTGTACTGTATACCTGAAACTAGTATAAAAATCACTTCTCTTCCAACACTACTGAGCTATACACGTAATAATGGTTAAGATGGTAAATTTTATGTAAATTTTATCACAATTAAATATTTCTAAATCTTTAAAATTTGGAAGCATTCGCTTAAATGAAGAAAGAAGTACTTTACTGCTTATTTCAGTTTGAGAGACCTCATGGATTTGTTTTCATATGAAGTCAGTGATTATGAAGGTTTGATTTTCAGATGTTTTATATTTATACTCAGAGAAACATTTTACTTAAAAATATGGAACACTTCATGAATCTGTGTGTCATCCTGGTTCAGGGGCTGTGTTAAATCTTCTCTGTATTGTTCCAGTTTTTAGTACATGTGCTACCAAAGTGAGCACCACATGTTATGTTTATAACTCTAGAAAAGATTACTCAGCATTACAGAATTATAGAGCAGTAAGAGAACTATGAGTCACGTCGAGGTTTTCAAATGACAGTTCTTTGTTCTACAAATGAGCAAGTCGAGTTCTAGAACAGATCAAGAACCTGGGACTAGCATCTAAAGCCTTCTTCAAAGGGGAACCATTTGGTGACAGAATAGAAAGCTGAGCCCTGAAAAGTCAAACATACTGTAGATCACATTTCAAAAAACAAATGAAACAAAAAAGGTGATTGCGTGCTTCACTTCACTCCCTCATTCCCACTCTGCAGAAGCAGCCACTTTTACTTTAATCTCCAAATCTCTACTACTCCATGATTGTTCATGTTTAAGCATTATCAGTTGTTTTATCACTACTGAAGACGAGGATTGAACCCTCTTCCACTACCATCAACATACACACATAAACAACTTCTCTCAATAAGATTATATCATGAATTTAGTTAATTTATGTTTACGTTGCTATGACAATGAAATATGCCAATCACAGTTGAGTCATCTAATATACTATGGCAATTTTTCCTTTGTCTATTTTGTCTTGGAAACAAATCTCTGGTAGCCTTCTGACTGACTGTCTCTAATCTGGGCTGGTGGCTTTTTACACCATCCCCTTGGTGATTTCCTTCTTTTGTACATCCAACATCTTTCCTTTTGTAGCATAATCCCTCATTTTGGTTGAACAATAGCTTCTCAATAAAAGGTACATAAGTAAAATTTTTGAGAATTTTGTATCTGGAAACCTTTTTATTCTATCCACCTTTATACCAATTGAAGCTGGAGATGATTTTCTCCCAGAATGTTGAAGGTATCGATCCATTTTCTTATTGCCGATGTTATTTGATAGATTCTCAGTCCTTTGCATGAAATCTAGTTACTTGTACCGAAATTTCACAATGATGTACTTCAGTGTGGGTCTATTCTTATTCATTGTGCTGGGCATTGGAAACTGATGGCTTTCAGTTAAACTTTCTTGACTTATTTCAGTTTCCTTTTATGAGATGCTTATTACTCAGATCCAAGGCCATCTTTTCTGGTCTCCTAATTTTTCTTTCCTATTTTCCAACTTTTTTGCGGGGGGGGGGGCGTGGGGCAGGGAGGGCTACTGCTTTGTGGACAATTTCTTGAACTTCATCTTCTAAGTCTTCTATTGAGTTTTTCATTTCTATTTTCATTTATAAGACTTTTTGTTTTTGGAATTTTCCTTTCTTATGATCCCTTGGTTTTTTACTTTTTATTTTTATTGGAGTCAAACTTTTTACTATTTCAGAACCTGAGGATATTAGTGGTTCTTTAAAATGTCTTTTTCCTGCCTCATAGTCCCGCTTTTTTCCATATTCCTTCCTTTTTTCCTTTCCTTTCCTTTCCTTTCCTTCCTTCCTTCCTTCCTTCCTTCCTTCCTTCCTTCCTTCCTTCCTTCCTTCCTTCCTTCCTTCCTTCTTCTCTCCTCCCCCCTTCTCCCCTCTTCTCCTCTCTCCCCTCTCCCTCCTCTCCCTTCCCCACCTCCCCTTTCTGTTTTAATCCTTTCACCTTAAAGCCTTACTCAAATGCCTAGTGATCAGATGGGGCCACAAAGTAGCTGATTGCAAGCAATTGGAGGATTTGTTGACTGGCATTTCTGAAGTTGTACTGTTTCCCAGTGTTTTATGTACTATTTCCAGTGTGAGCTGTCAGATTTTTCACAAAGGAATCTTCTAATTTCCTGGCTGGAGAGCACGAGCCTGACTGCCAGCATTAGGAAGCCAAGGGAGGAAAAAGGGTACAGGTTCTACATATTCTGATTATAAACTTTCATATTATCTTCTGCATCAATCAAGGTCCAAGAGGTTAACTATAAACTGGTACAGAGAAACTTAAAGAATACCTGTCTAGGGGTAAGGGAGAATATCAAAAGAAGGCACAAACTTAGAAGGGGGTCTCTTTCCCCGTGTCTGGGATTCAGATCTTGTTGGCGAAGGCATGGCTGTAGCCACTGGTTGGCAGAGTTTACTAGGTTGCCTGGGGTCCCAGGGAAGCAGAAAGCATCCCCCTGGGGACCAGTCAGACCGAAGCTGGCAGCAGGGAACCATGGCTGGGACCTGGAAAAAGAAAACACTTCTCTGGGCTACAGGTGGGCCAAGGTTGGAACACCCCTACAGAAGAGAAGCAGGAAGTCCCTCACCACAAGGCTGAAGGGCAGGCTCGTCGAGGGAGTCAGGACTTCAGGAGCCTACTTGCCAGCCAGAGAAGTGGTCATAGGGCCAGAGCCAGGGCTGTAAGCTCACTGTGGGACTGTGTATGCTGGGGCTGAGTGCCACTGCATGTCCTCTACCCTTCCACACACCACTGACAACTGGATGGCAGTAATAAGCAAAATGAAAACATTCCAGAGGTAAGGAAAAATAAATGCTTAGAGGGTCCAGCTCATTATCACAGTGTAGACAACTGTATTAGTTTGCTAGGGCTGTGCTAACAAAGTACCACAGGGTGACTTACAGAAATTTATGGTCTCACAGTTCTGGAGGCCAGATGTCCAAAAGCAGGGTGTTGGCAGAGTTGGTTCCTTCTGAGGGCTGTGAGGGAAGGGTCTGTTCCAGGCCTCTCTTCTTGGCTTGTAGATGACGGTCTTCTCCCTTTGTCTCTTCACAGTATCTTCTGTGTCTGTGTCCAAATCTTTTATGATACCTGTCATAATGGATTAGGGCCACCCTGCTGACCTTCAGTTTATTTCTGAAAAGGCCCTGTCTCTAAGTAAGGTCACATTCTGAGGTATTGGGGGTTAGGACTTTAATGTAGGAATTTTGGAGGACCACAACTCAACCTATAATCACAATGTTCCTGATGTTTTCCTGTCTAGAGATCCTCTATTTTACTCTTTCTAGAGAATAAACACACTGGCTTATGCTGGGATGTTGGAGGCACAGCAGCCACGCTGTGCAGCACTGAAGGTTGTCTGGGGGTTAAACCGAAGTCCTAGACTGTCAACTAATCCTATTTTCAGCCCACTTTCACTCCAACATCCAGAGGTGCCTGTCACACTCATGAACGTTAGGGGATTCTACAGCGGGTGGTGGGTGGGTTGCTTCTTGGCATTCCCCACTGTTGGCTTAGAAGTCAGGTTTCTCAGGTCTGCTGTTTTGCTTTCATTTCCAAAATGTTATTGCTGTTGTCTCTTGTTCTGTGACTTTATAAATTATCATTACTTTATTTTGGAATTTTAGATTTACAGAAAAATTGCAGACAATCCTCATATACTGTTAACATCTTAATTGCCACTGACCCTTGTCAAAACTAAGAAATTAACTGGTAAATTACTAGTAACAGATTTCACTAGTTTTTCCATTGATGTCTTCATTGTTCCAGGATCCCACACTGCATTTAGTTGTCCTGTCTTAGTGTCTGATTTGTGACTGTCTTTCCTCGTTTTTCATGACCTTGACACTTTGGAAAGAATACTGGTTAGGCAATTTGTACAATACCCTATTTGTACATGTTCCTCATTAGATTGAGGTTATGGGTTGTGGGATTAACAGTGGCAATATGCTCTCATCCATTATTTGGGGGACATGATATCCACATATATCACTAACGTTAACCTTGAACACTTGGGTAACAAGAAAAGTTCAGCAGTAGCTCTCTTCTGTAAGGCAGGGCTGATGGTGGATAAGGCTGTTCTAGAACTAGATTTGCTGGTAGCAGTGGAGATTAAATTCTACCCCGCTTCAACAATAAAGGCTCGGTGGACACCAATATCTAATGTGCAACAGGGCTGGAACGGCAGCCAAGGAGACTGGACCCACAGTATGGATATAGCTAACAGAACAAGGACATCTAGGGAAGACATAGATAGGCAGCCAAATCCACTATGCAGTATTTACCATCAGAGTATCAATGAGGGAAAACAAAAAAGCTGAGAGCAGTTGCCTTAATCTAAAAAATAACGATTCCTTGCCATTACCTGAGCCAGTTTTCCAACCCAAAACACACTGAAGAGGTTGGGTTCCCAGGAGGAAATTCCTTGCAACACAAGTACTGACTTTAACAAGCCCTCTGGTCCTGCCTCAGGAATAATTGTAGGCTTATACTCAGGTAACTGTACACTGAAGAAAGAGGAAGACTCAAGTATTTTGAGGGAGGACTGCGGGAAACAGGGTCTAAGTAGACATTGATGCCCAGAGATCTGAAGCACCAACAAGGGGAGTGCAGGAATAAAAGGAACGCTGGCCAAGTTATAAATGTGTATGTCCCAAGTGCTCACATTAAAACTGCACATGCTCTATGGACTCATCTGGTGGCCACTCCTGTCTCTGTATTTATAACTAGAATTGACACTTAGTAACTGTCATGACTCCCCACATAAACCTTTAGCCTGTGGGATATAGGCTGTCTGAGAGGCCAAACAGAAGCCTCTGCCAAATACTACGCTCTCCCCTTTCACACTCCCAGCCAAAAAGGTAAATGTGCTCTTTTCAGATTATAAGACCAAAAGCATTTCACTCACACATAACAGACAACACACATGTACAATTTTGCCCCAGGGCCCTGTTAACTCTACTGCTGTCCTAAGTGTGAAGAGATCTGGACATCTGGTCATCCCACAGATGTCACGTTGACACACTTGAACTTGCTGAGCTGGATAAATCAGAGTGGCTAACACACTGGAGGCCCCGATTATGTTACCACAGAGTGGGAGAGAGATAAACCTTAAGATTGTTTCCAGCTAATCTTTTCCAGGAAAGAAAAAAACGACTTGGAAGCTCAAAGAGCACACTTAAAATAGCCAAATAATAAAAATAAAGAAAAACAATGCACAACTGGTTGCCACTGGAAAATAGTAGGGAAGCAACTCATTTTGAAACTCACAAAAAATGGGAAAGAATCAAGCATTTATACTGTTTTTCCTACATGTAGCCAAATAGTGAGTGAGGGCGTTTTTCTATTGCAGCTAAGAAATGAAAGAATGATACAACTGGAATACTGCCATTCCGTAATTAATTGATAGATCTGGCCTTCTCTAACATCAGTGACAGCTCATAATCCAGCAAGAGACAACTAGACATTGTGTCATCTATGGGATAATACTGCCCCCCCCCCGCCAAATGAAACAAAAATCTGAACTAATTAAATAAAAAACAAATTTACAATAACAAAAGGACGGAGGAGTATGTTAAGAGATATCAAAGGAATGCATAATCAGCAAAATCTGGGAAACCTGTTTTCTTCGTAAATTAATTGCAGGGGGAAAGAGAGATGGGGGCAGGGGACACTGATGTAATAAATAGATTTTAATTAGATCTTGATTCAAACAAATTATTTACAAAACCTGAAATTTTTTTCTGGAGATAATGGTATTTTGGTGTGTGTGTTTAAGGAGTATATTTACATACTGAAGTCTTTATGAATAAAAGCATATCTGGGATTGTTTCAAAATAATATGAAGGGGGGGTACACACAAATGGGGTTAAGGATGACACAAGATTAGCCATGAGTTGATAATTGTTGTAACTGAGTGGTACTTGGAGATTCATTATTTACTCTCTGCTTTTATATATGATTGAAAATTTCTATAATAATTTAAAAAGATAAAAACAAAAAAAAATCAATCACCACTAGTATTTAGTAAGTCTTTAGTTTTCTCCAGCTAGACTTGAATGACCATTGAGAAAGTAGTGAAAAACAAAATTATTAACCTGTGGAACACATTTTACACAGGTTAATAATTTGGGTTCAGATGAACAGAACTATGTAAATCACACTAAAGTGAAGTAATATGTTGAGACTGATAATTCATTCTAGCTCTTAATCCTTCAGCCTACATATTTAATACCACTGAGTCATATAAAATCACTCTAATACTTCATTAAATAAATTTAAAGAAAGTTAATACATTTCAAAAAAATTTTCTTCTTTATTTAAACATAAAACACATTTACAGCATGCAGGTTAAAGTAAAACTTAAAATTACATGGCGTCTTCCAAAACCAATTATCTTTGAATGTATCTTCAAACACTGAAAACAAACCAACATATTCCACAGGTAGACTCAGACTCTTATCACTTCATGTCAAATTGAGTTATACACAGTAGTATTCTTAAGTTAGGCAAATAATTTAATTGATCACTGTGAATAAATATTACTTTTATTTCACCGTTTCTCTTCTGAACCATTTATCAATACCAGTCAAAAAAATATTAACATATTCAGTTAAAAAAAACACTGCAAATTGAAATAAGTGCCAATGTTCTAGATGATCAGAAATTTTCACTTATAAGAGTAAATGCTGTGCTTAATGAAACCTACCATAGCAAAGAGTTCACTGAAAACATATTTATGAAATTCTTTGTATACTTTGTGAAAGTTTGAAATTATAAATAGAATCACTGAGAAATTTTAAAAAACCTAACATTGTGTATTCTGAACTACATTCTACTTACAATTCGTTGTTATACAGCACCAATACCCGTGATACAGCTAATAAGAATGAACTACCATATCTAGATGAGAAAAAAAATTCTGCTTCATTTATGAATATTGACAAAGAAGCAAGTTTTCATTTGAAAACAAAATATAAACATTTATGTGTATGTAGCCAAATATTTCTCCATTTAGAAAACTATCATAATAGATTAGAGCACTGTTTTTTAGTTAATTGCGTTATTTCAATCTTGCTGCGCCAAGGTTTTCTCTCAATTTTTGGAGTGTTTCCTTTGATCAATCCTAAAAGCAACATAATCATTTTAAAGGTTGCAGACTACAACAGCAAAAAATTTTGACTGTTAAAAAAATAAATAAATAAGTTTATCTTTTAAATGAAAATTATATAAAAGTGGAAATTACAATAGTTAAGGAAATAGAAAAATAAGCCAATTATAATCTGAGTCTTCTGACTATGGCTCCAAATTTATTACAAATATCTGTGTATAAAACTTTTCAAAAAGTTAATTCTGCCAGCCAGATCCTAATACAGAACTTACCAAATTTCTTTCTCTACTGACTGAGTAACCTTAAATCCCCATTCTCCCCAAATTTCTGCTAACATAGTTGCAGTCACCCTCCCCCCCACTGATGAAGCAAATATTGAAATATCTTTCTCTATTACTTTTAGAGATTCCTAAAACAATCTGCTGACTTAGTTTAATCATATGAGGAAGAGGTGGCAAAAAAACAAGTACACTTAGCACTAACTACAAAATTAAGGGTTAGAGCCAAAAAATTAATTTGAGAATTACTAGTGACTTGCAAACGATGACCTATTTCTAGGTTAAACAAAAATAAATTATAATGTATATCAGTGTAGCAGGTTAAAAATATCTCAGGGATTTGAGACCAAAATTTACCTGCATATTTATAAATTCACCATATTATTTTTCCTGTTCTTCCACTTCCCCCCCGAGAGGCTATAAATTTAGATCAACCAATACAGTACTAACAATATAAAATTATATTTTATCCTATAATTTATTTCACTATATTAAGAGGACAAATTAATAGCTGTCCAATTCTTATGTTAACTAGCAGGCTCATCAGAATGAAGCAGGGTATTTTCATTCCATCAAGCTATGCTGATTATAGAATAAGGAAAAAGAGAAATACAATTCCTTTTTGAACTCTTTCTTAAACTGAGATTTACTTTTGATGTCATATATTTCTGTTCAAGAAAATTCAGCAACATGCATTTTCATGAGATAATTATGTAGCCTTGCTCAGTCTCAAATGCCTATTTAGGCAGTTTTAAGGTTTCAGTGCACATACAGTAGTAGTTTTCAGAAGCAAACTTCAGAGACGATACAAATAATTTTGACTCTGAAATCATTTCAAGGGATATTGAAGTACAGTACTGACTTGATACATTTTTTGGGCATGTAGTGTTTAAGTGGTAAAATATAAGACATTTAATCTAAATGTTCCATTTTCCCTAACATAAGGAAGACACTTTAATAAGAAAAACAAGAAGCGGTAGCAGCTAGGTAATTTAAACTGGAATTAAAAAATAAACACAAACAAAAAAAGTACAAAAAGCACGATCCTATACGGTACAGTTAGCTTGGCACAGTGAAAACTAAATTTAAGACACAAAAGACAAACTGTGTAATAAATAGGGCCACAGTTGTAAACTGTAATTTTTTCCTCCTAAGACGCCAAAATTGCACTCTAGTTGTGTTGGGAAGCAGCAGAGTTTGTAAGAAGAGTGGGTAGGAAACAGCTGTACAGGCCAAATATAATTTATACATTAAAAAAGTTATAATCCTACAATTCCCAGGGAGTAAAGGTTATAGTCACTGAATGACTGCTTGATATTAAGTCCTCTTCATACTCCTATTATTTTCAACACCTGAAAATGGGAGCAAGCAGAGAAAATATTTTTATTTGTATAAAACTTGTGTTTGAGATAAACGCGAAGGAATAAAATACACCAATAGTTTATAAATATTTTGGCCAACAGCTTTGACCACTTCCCCCAAAATTGGAAAAAGGCAGCATTAAATGAGCTGATTTCTTTCCCTTTAAACTTACCTCCTACATAGAGCTATTATGAGCTGTAACATGTTTAAAAGGCCAGCCATTCATTTTTTATTTCTCCCCAAGAGAGCTACGAGTAAGTTGATGTACAAATTATATCTTTTTTTTAAAGATGGAAACTAGTAGACAGTGTCAGTGACATTCTTAAGCCAAAAACCACTAAGTAGGAATGTTATATATGTTGCAATTAAAAAAAAAAGGAGGAGTTTAAGAGGGGTGGAGAAATAGGGATACTCAAGAGGTACATATGGTAGAAAAATAACAATGAAAATAAATACCAGTAACTGTTACCTGGAGGCATCCCGTATTAAACTGTCTACTCACCAATGTGTTTAGAAAAACTCAACATTAAAACTATTATGCAATCTAGAAGACCAGCCATGTAAAACTGGGTACTAAAAGTATCGGTATTAATATGCCGCCATCTTTCCCAAAAATGAAATGCTTTTAATAATTAAAAGAATTGAAAAATTCTTCTATAAAGTTAAGTATTTAATAATTTATAATTTAAGATCATATACTCCTCTCCACCATGGTTTAAGATTGACTGAATCAAGAATTTAAAACACACAAACAAAAAAAACTACTATCCTTTGGACTAGCAATGAGACAAACATGTAAATGTTTATACTTTTGTAATTACTTCAATTCTCAAAAACCTAGTTTAGCTAAGTTAGCTATTCTCTCATGAGCTAATAAACTGCTGTCATTACACTGGGATCAGCATTCTACTTTCTAGCTAAAACCTGGCTACATCTAACAAAGGTCATGATCTATCTTCTCTGCAAATGATGTTATCGGTTCAAAGTTCATATAGGAATTTTAATCTGAAAACAATATATACAAAGGATAAACTTTCACCTATATCCAGTTATGCTTTCAAATGCCCTTGCCCACCTTCAACTTGCAGAAAAGAATCCGTTCTATAATAGGTAATAACATCCTAACTTGTGTAATTCTCAAGAATGACTTCCATTTCACTAATAAAGGGGCTCTAAAGTAAATATAGCAGGTCCTCGAATTGTATAATTTTGTTCAATGGTGTTTCGTTGTAACATTGATGTTTATATCAATTAGCCTGTGATCAAACTGGCTTCATTACACATTATTTTGCTTAAAGTAGCAGAACTTAGCCATGACATTTAGTGAGAACTTACAGTATTCCAAAGGAGGGAAACAGAGACCAGTCCTAACAGGCAGGAAAACTAGCTATTTTATGTCTACTAATGTGACACAATATTAAGCACATATTACTTTCCATATAGTCTTGGTAAAAACGTTTATGCTGAATCTAAAATTGCTTTTAATACATAGGGAATAGAGGAATAAGGCAACTAACTACATATAAAAACAATCAAACACTCTTAGAAAGTGGCATCTGCCCAAGATAATCTGCCTAGTCTCTTTTCAGTAAGTCAATGTCATTATAAAAAGGGGTTGTTGTAGATTACAAGAAACTTAAGGAATATAAGCAAATGTAAACAATGGTCTTGACTTGTACCTTGGTTTAGATAAATCAGCTGTGAAGGACTTAAAAATGAAGAAATCTGAATACAGATTGGTATTAGGTAATATTAAAAATATTTTTAGTTGCTAATTGTTAGCTATATTTTATTGATGTTATTGTACCTATGAAAAAATGTTTGAGATATTAAACAGGTCATGAATGGTTAGAGTCAAAATGAAAAAAAATTGTTAAAAAAGTCACTTGCTCAATTTCATAAAGTAGGATTCAAATTTAAAACTCCAAAGTCTGCTCTTTTCACTTTATTGCTACTGTTTAAATCCTATACTATATGATAAAAATATTAAATTATTTGTAATGTGAATACTCCAGAATATTGCTTCATTCTCTAAATTGAGAACCAATGTTACGCAAAATATCAAAAAACAATAAAGATTAAGATAAACTGACTTTAGTACAGTTAACCATCATAATTATCTAGTATTTTTAGTTTCTAAAGCATCTATACATTTGGAACTTCTGAAATAATTAAAATGCGAGTTCCTGCCATATGATGAAATATTATGCAGCTATTAACTAATCAATCATGTTGTAGAAGAAAATGTACAGGATATATTACTAAGATAAAGAAGCAGGTTACAAAGAATAGGGATAGTATATTATATTTATTAACAGTTTAAACCTTTTAATTTAAAAGTTATAATATGTAAAGAAATCTCTAGAAAAATACAACATATTGGGTGGTATCTCTAGATGATTTTTATCTTCAACTTTGTGATATTTTTTAATCTACAAGGGAACAGATATTACCTATAAATTAAAAACAAATTAATATAAGAACTCATAAATCTGTTCAAAAAATCACTTACAATAGCTAAATATAAAAGGACACAGAAATAACTCAAAAAATAAGTGGGCAAATAATTATGTGAGAAATTCAATTTCATTAGTAATATGTTTATTTTGGCCTATTATGTTTGAAGCTTAAAAACTATTACTACTCTGTGCTGGCAAAGATGCAACAAAATGGGGAGTATCTTTGGCTAATATGCCATTTGGTGTAGTCTTTCTGGAGAACAGTGTGATAATATGTATCAAGAACCTTAAAAATGTTCACATTTTCTTGTAATTTCACTTTTGGGAATCTTCCCCAGAAGATTTAATAGGTGAGTGAGTAAAAAATTTTTTCACATTTCAAATTTCATATATGGAAATTTTAATTTTGGATAATTTCAAATATAGAAAAATTAATATACTTAATTACATGCCCAGTAAAAGGGAATATTTATAACCTATAGTATATCTCTATTAGAATACCAAGATCTTTTAAAATGATCCAATGTTAGATTAAAAACAGTAACATAAATTTGAATAATATGATCTGAATTATGAAAAAAAAAACTAGAAGAAATTATGCCAAGTTACATTTACAATTACATACATTTAAAAAATCATGACATTAATGTGAGAATCCAAAAAAAATGTATAACATTTTTCTTAGGTTAACATTTCCATTCACAGCTATGATTCAAAAGCCAGGTACAGACTACAGACCTGTGGGTAAGGTGTAACCCTTACACTTGTTTGCCGCCTCCACCTCGTACTGCCACTGGCTGGCTGTTCTGAGTAAACGCACCTCCTCCACGAATTGCACTTGGATGAGTTGGAGAAGCTGCTGGATGTTGCCCGGGACGAATAGGTTTAGCTAAAACAAAAACCAAAAACTGGCTTTAGAATAAAACCTACTATACCATAATAATTTTTCAGATCTCTTTGTTTACAATAAATTCCCAAGTGTTTTGTTTTTCTCTCTTTTTCTTTCTTAGAAAATTCCTCTAGCTCTCTTTTTAGTTAGGATTTTAGAACCTATAAAATCCAGCCTCATATACCTATTCCTGTATCAATGATTATTCTGAAGCATAAAATATTGTTCAACATAGTTTTCTCTATCCCTGACCACTCCTGCTTGTCTAATTCCTCTTTATCTTCTTGTCCTGTTAATGTGGCTATTCCTCAATTTCTTTGTCTCTATGGTAAAAACAAACACCACCATTACAATACATAATTAATGAAATGAGAATATGTTTTCAAGTAAATGAAAACATTCAAACTAAGCAAGGTTTTTAAAGGTATTAATGTGTTCAACTAACCAATTTGTGCTGAATGTCCTCTTCTGGCCATATTCTTTGACCTGACTGCTTCCTTTATACGATCTACTTCTTGCTGATACCGTTTGCGATCACGAGATGCATTTTCTTTGGCTTCTTTCAGTGCTGACTCCAGAGCTTTCACTCTCTCGGCTGTAGCTCTAAGTCTCTTTTCCAACTTGGGAAGTTCACAGCGAAGATCTGCATTATCACGTACCAACTAAAGTACATGAAGAAAATTAGGATTCTAGCTTTAACAAGTATGAACATCGTATAATTTCTCTTTGGAAAAAGAGTAAAACTACATTTTATAGTAAGGTTTTCCAATTAGCTAACTTAATTTAGGCAGCAACAAGCAAGGAATACATACACCCATACATATCACACATATGTATTACTCATAAAAATATAACTTTAATTTTTTTTTGGAGGCAGTTGTTCTTACCCCCCTACTAGGCAATGACAATAAGTTAGAACATAATATTAAGTCTCTTCATTAACATATTAATCTTTTAGAAATGAATACCCTTTTAAACATACTAAGATCCACAAGCACACATAAATTTAGCAATCCCTGCAGGAAGTTCTGAAAGCAAAAAAGGCTAAAACTTCTTTAACCTTACTCTAGGCACAAACATCTAGTATAAACATCAGGTTTACAATAGCAAAAATATGCAACGATTCGGTGTTAAAAAAATATTTTTGTAATTAAATCATTTTCAAGCCATAATAAAAAACAAGACATAATAAACATTTTAAAAAAAATATGAGCTGCCTCATGATAGTATATATTTCATATCTGGGGCATTAAATGTAAAAGGACCAAAAAAGATGTATTTTAGTTGCAAAGACCTAACAAATTTTTAAATTATCATAAACAAATTAAGAAAACTGACCTGAACTTACAGAAAGTAAATAAGAATACAGGTTTTCATTGGTCTCTTTTGATAAAATGGATTAAAAATATTAATTTCCCTAAAAATGTGTAGTGGCTTCTTTATATAAATGCTTGATAAATAATGGAATGGCTCAGGGTATGAAAAGTCATATAAATACTTGCCATTCCTTAAATTTTTATTCTTACAATACTGCAGCTACCACAAAATATATTCTTTATTACCTGCTTGTGTACTTTAGTGAGCTGTTCGAGATTATTTTCAAGAAATGAGATCTTTTGCTTTTGAGCAGCACTGCCTCCAGTGTCATCAGAATCGATCTCTGCACTCTGAGAAAAGAAGGTCAATAAATACTATTAAAAATTTAAAGCTCAAAGAAACACCTAAACTTAACCAAACAAAACTGCTACGTTATAAAATTATTTCACTTATGAATACAAAAAATTACACATAGAAAGTGCCATTTATATAAATACCCACATCTAAGTATAGTTATATTACCTTTTTAACTCTGGTGGCCAGATCCTGAACAAAGAGCTTCCGCAGGTTATGTAAAGTCTGGAGTTCTTTTGCCTTGAATTAAGAAGAGCAGTGTTTTTGGAGTTCAGACTTCAATTTTAGTACAACCAAGAAGAAAAAACCCATTAACATTCCCCAATCCTATTTATCTTCAAGTTTTTCTTACCACTGTCTCTTCTAAACCCTTCAAGTCTTGTCTTGCTTGTTCTCGTCTATCTTGCATAACCCTAGACAGAGGAAAAACATACATACATATTTTCAACTGTTGATTCTATAAAATTCTATTTTTATTTAACTCAAGAGCTGAATCAAATTTTTTTATCTGAAAGAATAAATTCTTGAGTTCAAATAGATGAAAAATGCTTATTTTTAAAGTTTACTCATGTCTTTCAAAGAAATTTTTATGCCTTATAATCTCTTAAATCTATAACTTATTAGAAATAACTCTCCTCATATAGCAATAGAAGAGATAAAATGTGGCAGAATTCAAATAATAATAAATTGTTCTTATTTATATTTAGAATGTCACATACAGCATCCTGTTATCCATCCAAAATAATTCTGATTACCTGCAAATTACAGAGACAATAAATTATCTAAGAATAAAGTACTTTAAATATTTTCCTTAAAATTACTTCCAAAAAATCATGGTTGAGATTCAGCAGAATATTTATAAAATCAACTCTGAGCTGCTCCTGATGGTATTATCATTCTAACAATAGCTGTTCATTTACAAACTTTCATAAATTAAAGGCATGTGAAAAATCATAATTCTGAGTCTTCTACATGCTCAGATTCTAAAAACTTGAGTACTGACTGACTATAATCTTAGAAAATTAGAAAAAATAAATAGTGAAAAACCTCTGTTCAAAAGGCAAGACTAACATACTGATGTCCTTTTATGCAAGGTCAATTTTGACAAAAATTCAGTTTTTGTAGCAGATCTTGAATCTTTTAAATTACTTAATGCCATATTTTAGATCTTGACAAAAGGTTGGCTCAGAAACAGGAAACAGTCTGATAAATATGAATCTAAATCTTGACCATCACTGAAATATCAGAACTTGTTTCATTAAAGCACAATATTGACTATACTGCAAGTTTTTAGGTATCAATCAAACCAATGCAGAGGGTTTAAGAAAAACACTCTAGCCTATACAAAGTGAAAAATGCATCCACTGTATACATCCAATAGTAATGCCTGCAATCCTCTTAGTTTTAATTTTCAGTTTAAATTAAAACATTTACTTACGTGAGTTCATGTAATTTTTTGCTCTTTTCCTGATCTGTAACTTTCAACTTCTCGTGTTCTACTCTCAGACGTTCCTGCTCTAACATCATTTTCTGGTTTTGGCTGAGAAAAAAGGGGAGGGGGCAAATAATATCAACACCACTGTTTTCTAAGTGTTCTCATTAAAATTTTTCAAAATCTTAAATTCTATAATCTCACCACTCAAAACAACCAAAGGCTTCCTGTGATCCTGTTTGCCATGGGTGCCATGGGGCTGGGGGGAAGGAGGGGGAGAAGAGGGGAGGGAAGAGTACCTGGCTACTTCCAGCTATACTATATTTTCCAATTTTGGTTTGAAACCATGATTTCATTCTATATCTTTCATCTCCCTGAATCCATTAGGTATTACTAGTAAGACCCACATCTCAAATTATCATTTTTTCTTACATACCTCTGATTTAGTTGCAGACCACCTATTTTCTACACATTCTATGCTATACAAATATGGTTGTGGAAGTAGGAAAAATATCTTATAAAGAGAACTTCTATTAAAAAAAAAAACTTAAAAAAACCCACAACTTTTAATAAAGTTTTTCTCAAAGAATATTTTTTAAAAGGAAATTAAGAAAGTGATTTAGAGGAGGTTTCTATTTGTAACAATGGTTGAAGTTTGTTCTTCCTTTTTACTGAATAGTTACATCAAAAGATCTAAAAAGTACTTCACCTAGAACTCATAAGTTATAAATGAAAAAGATGTAATTTCAATGAAAAGGGCAGATATCTAAAAAGAATATACTGTCCACCAGTAACCAAGTATTCCCTCTTGTCTAAGTAGTCAATCTTTCTTAACTTTTAATATTTAGAGGAAAGAAAAGTATACTTACTCTTGAAGATCAGTAATAAGTTTTTCTTTTGCCTCAACTTCATCTCTCAAGCTACTAATTTGTTTCTGATGAGTTTCTCTGTGGCTTTGGATCTGCTGTTCAACAGCTTGCTAAAATTATTGGTGGGAAAGGACATTAAGTCAGACTAATAACGATTAATAATGATAGACTAAAGCCATTAGAATCCAATGTTACATCAAACTTGCCTTAACTTCATTTGCAGTCTGAACCTTATTTAAGTGCTCCTTTTCCATTTCATGGACTTTCTCTGTTTGAGTAGGAAGAGAAAAAAAGAGCAAAAATAAGCCTTAAAGTTCTTCAAAGAAACCAAGAAACAAATGGGTTTTATGAGGAACATGTGTATTCCTTAGCAATACTGGACTTTAAAATATCCAAATGACAGATAGTAAATCTTGCTTTCCAAGCTCAATGACATTTTGACTGGTACATTTTAGCTATTTCCTTTGTATTGATATTAAGGTTTCTTTTATTTTCTTTGCCTAATCCCAGAACAGATAGGTTAGAGCATGGTAGGGAAACAAAACAGCTTTAACTTCCTATGTCAAGATTTATGTGTACACACACACACACACACACACACACACACACACACACACACTTCACATATGTACACATGCATATATGTATTACTTTTGTAACTTTGTGGGAAATTCCCAGATTGACTACTTCCATATTCAAATACAACTCTGAAAAGTTTCAAAGCCACATTAAAGGCCATATGTTTACTATTCCAAGTTATCAGTATTCCTACAATTCTCTATCAGTGTGAATTATGTTTACTACAACTACATTAAAGCAAGCACAAATTAATATAAACATAACTCAGAAATAACTGAAAGTTAATACCTTGTGCTCGTAGCTGAACTAGTTCTTCACTGAGGGAATCAACAGATTCCTCTAGCTGTCTTTTCTTTTGTTCCACATTTTGAAGGTATTCAGTCAATGACTTGATTTTGGCTTCATGCTTTTGGGAAAAATATACTGATTGGAGGTGGAAAAATTCTCATGCACATATTTTATTGTTAAGAATATTTGAAAATAAGCAAGTTTTATCAGCATACATAAACATGTAAATACTTAAAGAAGATACTTAAATCTAGAATGTTCAGGGGCCAAATTTACAATGATGAAGAACTTCATCAATGAAATGGTCATCTATATAGCTTATAGCACTTATAACAAAGGCACTGAAAGCTGAAAAATGAAACATTCTTATTCTTGTTACCACATGACATAACCCTCTTCCCTTCTACAATTCCTAACTTGGCCAATGGCCTTATCCTCTCAGTGCCAAAGCCAGAAAACTGGCCCTGCAGTTTTGTCCACCCTAGAATTCATTTGGATTCTTCAACAGTCACATCAATCACATCTCTCTAGTAAATCTGCATGCTTAACATATACATATTAATACAACCTAGTTATACCATAAATATTATTATAAAGCAGCTAGACTAGGAAAAACTGATTTAACCTTTCTATTTTTGGTACTCAAAATAACCTATGGATGTTCATTTTTCTTAAAACTTTTACAATAAATAAAAGTTATGAGACTATTCAAAGCATGAAGAAACTTTGCTCTGTAATACATACTTGGGAGATACGAAGCTGGCATGCTGCTAACTCCTTTTCATTTTCTTCCATTTTTTTGTTGCTCTCAGTTTGTGTGCTCTCCAACTGTTTGCAACGTTTTACCATTGTTTTTACTTCTGACTTCATTTTGCTAATATAGAGCCTTGCAACAGTGAATTCTTCATCTATCATGCCAGTTCCCTCAGGCTGCTATAAGAAAAAAGTAAAATAAAAACCAAAAGACAAAAATATCCAGTGTGTGTTTAACCAATTAGGTTCTAAAATCTAACAAAATTAAAAATATTTTAATATTACTCAATATTCAAAGGAAGTCTGGGGCTTTTTTCTTTTATTAAATACTAGGTAATAAAGAGTAAGTAAAATAGAGCTAAATGTTTGCTTTCCTTTCTAAAAGTTAACACTAATACATGCCTACAGGGAAAAAAAAATGTAAACTGAAAAGACAAACCAAAAAAACCTCTGATGAATTGTGCCTCTTTCAGTATTTGAATTTCCTCTTCATAGGCCCTCTTTAGGAAGATTATTGTTGATCATGTGTAAGTCCCGTTTAAAACTTAATAAATAAGGCTACTCAGGTGTCAGGGAAAGGATGACTTTAACCTCACAAAGGAGAAATTGTACTGTACGTTCCAAAACTTCCATGGATTGCACTATAAAATTTCAGTACAATAATCAATGTCAAGATTAAATGGAGCTTTAAGTAATCAATAACTGTGCTTAAGGACAGTCAAGTTCTCTATGATAGCTTTAATGGAGATAGAATTATACTGGAACAGTGACTGTGATATAATTATTGGCGACATGATTAGTTTTGTTCTGATTCTTTTAATCCCTTCAAGAATGCCACCCAAAATTACAGCATTCAAAAGTATGATTTAAATCCAGAGTTTAAGAATCACTGACTTGGAACACAAAGAAGGTACGTAAGACATCACTAAGTGTGCATTTTTCCATTAGCTTAATGTATGGATCCATTATATCGCAGTCAACTTATTTCTTTGTTGTATTATTCTCAGTTTTAACTAATGTTATTTTGCAATTTTTGTGTAGTGTTAGAAATCATCTTGTGGTAGGCCATAATAAGGGTTCCCCAAAATGTCCACATCCTAATCCCTGGAATCTCTGAATATACTATATTTCATGGCAAGGGGGGATTAAGCTTGTAGATGGAATAAAGACTGCTAATCAGCTGACCCTGAGCTGGAGTGATTATCTTAAATTATCCAGGTAGGCCCAAAGTAATCACAAGGGTCCCCGTAAGTGAAAGAGTGAGGCAGTTAGACCGAGAGTGATTTATTGTGAAAACTCAATCTGTCGTTGCTGATTTGGGAGATGGAGGAAAGAGACCCTAAGTTAAAGGAAAACTGACAACCTCTAAAACCTGGAAAAGAAAATGGATTCTCCTCTATAACCTCCAAAAGGATAAGTCTTACTTCTTGATTTAGCCCAGTAAAACTCATTTCTGACTTCTATCTCCAGAACTATAAGATAATAAATTCTTATTGTTCAGAAAAAATTAAGTGGAGCTTGAGAATAAAACTGTACACATGGCATGATTATTAAAAAATTCCAAGAACTAATAAACCATTATAGTAACAATGCAGTATATAAGGTTAACATACGAAAGTCAATCACTTTCCTATATACCAGCACTAAACAAGTGGAATTTGAAATTCCAAACAGTGCCATTTACATTAGTACCAAAGAGAAAAAAAACATTATAGCATAAATGTTATGAGGAAACTATAAAATACTGATGAAAGACATCAAAAAGAAAAGGAAATATTCCATATTCATGGAAAGACAGTATTGTTAAAATGTCAATTCTTCTCAACTTGATCTATGTATTTACTATAATCTCAATAAAAATCCCAGCAAGTTATGTTGTGAGTGCTGACAAACGGATTCTAAAGTTTATATGGAAAGGCAAAAGACCCTGAATAACCAACATAGTACTAAAGAAGAGCAAAGTTGGAAGTCTAATGCTACCCAACTACACGATTTACTATAAAGCTACAGTTATCAAAATGATGTGATATTGGCAGAATAAACAAACAGGTCACTGGAACAGAATAAAGCCCAGGAATAGATAGGCACCTCTACAGTCAACTGATCTCTGAAAGGAGCAAAGGCAATTCAACAGAGATCGTCTTTCAACAAATGTGCTGGAACAACTAGCCATCCCCATGTAAAACAATGAATTATGACATACTTTTCATACCTTTCATAGCAGCTTTATTTATAACTGCTAAAAACTGAGAAAGTAACCAAGCTGTTCCTCAATAGTTAAATGGAAAAACAAACTGCTATATCCACACCATAAACTATTAAGTGATTTTAAAAAATGAGCTATCAAGCCACAATAAAATATGGAAGAAACTTAAACGCACACTGATAACTGAAAGAAGCCAGTTAGAATAGGCTGTATACTGTATGAGTCCAACTGTATGAAATTTTGGACAATGCAACACTACAGAGATCTTCTTAGATTAGTGGTTGCTAGGGGTTCGGGGAGAAGGATGAATACGTACGTAAAGCACAGGATATTTGTTAGGGCAGTAAAACTATTATATGATACTGTAACGGTGGATCTATATTATGCATTAGTCAAAATCCATAGAACTGTACACATTAGAACCATAATGCAAAAAACACAAAACGAGTAGAGCTCAAACAATGCTTAACTGATGTGAACAGGAAAAGAATTATGTGCACACGGTAATACTGAGGATCCATAGATTTCTTTTTAAAGAAACCTATTAGCAAGGCTGACTGGCTGTCAAAATGCTACAACAGTATATAGAGTGAAAAAGCAGTCTAAGAGTCAGGGAACTCTAAAGAGCCACTAAACACAAACCATTTCCACTGTATTTTCTCTATCTTTACCACAGGTGAAAACGTAGTAGATTATTTAAATATGAAATGGAAAGATTTTTCTAAAAAGAAGTTGCATATCTACAAAGCAAATTTTGAACAACATTCTAATGTTCAGTGATATGAAGAAAATCTACTTTTCCATCCCAAGAGTCTCATATAGCTCTAAGCATTTCCTATTACTTCACCATAAAAACAGAATGTTCAGAATGTTGGTTCAAGAGTGTTGTTCCAATATTTAACAATAACGTTTATTTTCTTTCAATGAGGTGAGCTGACATTAAGAAATGACGTTTGAGAAGAAAGGTTACAAGAATCTTTGCCTTCATCAACAAATAGTCTTGAGTAATAGTCAAGAGAAGGAATGCGTGCTCCAAACCAAAAACCTTTACTTCATTTCCAACTCTTGTTAAACATGGTTTCTTAGTATGCTCTCATTATAAATCTAAGTATAATTTAGTTCTGTAACTATAACAAAAATCTACTATAATACAGAAATCTTTCATGCTATATACATGTTTTTGTAGTTGAGTCTTACTTTGCTTTTTGGGTCTAACTTTTATTCATTTATTTTTAACAACTGTAGCATTAGTATTTGAATGGTCTAACTTTAAAAATCTATGTCACTATGGTAAATTTTTATGCCTAGCGATAACCAATATTATTATCCTTAATAAAATTAAGATTACTAGAAAAGAAAAAAGGCATAAATAAGTGTGGCCAAATTTTGATAACTGATAACTCTGAGGTTCATGGTATTCTATTATATCTTTGAAATTTTTCATAAAATTTAAAGAACAAAGGATTATGTAGCAGTGCTCATTTTTCATCTTTTTAAAGCAACTACAGGCAATTTACTAATAAGCTTATTTCCTGAGCTAATCTTCATTGTTGTTCCAATTATGAAATATCATGTATAGTAATTTATTAATGTAATTTCTAAGTGCAAAATCTTTACATAGCAGAGGAAAAGAACCAAACATGGGGTCCAAATAAATGTTACTTACTGAACATTCATCTACCTGAGTACCCCATTCTCTTCCTCTTTTCTATGTAAAATGAAGATAAAACCATCCACTACATGTGACTATTGTGAAGATAATGGGTATGAAAAGACCTTTGAAAAAAATAAGTAATAAGCAAAAATATAGGGTATATACAGATAATTACACTTAATAAATAGTTATTATATTTACCTTTACGTCATTATTTCCTACAGCAATTCCTATTTCTGCAAGGTCTTTTAGTAAAGATGCCATCATCTCAGCTGCTCGTTTTTTCTGGTGGTTGGTCATTTCCTTAAGTTTCTGAAGCTCAGCATCTATACTCGCTAAAGTTGCCTAGTAGATCCAAAAATAAAAGGTAGTTAAATCTATTAAATAAAAGACTGATTTTAGTCTACGGCCATACCACCCTGAACAAGCCCAATCTCATCTGATCTCAGAAGCTAAGCAGGGTCAGACCTGGTTAGTACTTGGATGGGAGACCACCTAGAAAGACCAGGTGCTGTAGGCATAAAAAAAAGATCAATTTTAATATTGACAGCTATTTCAAGTTTTCACCTAACAGTCACAAAACCATTATTTTCTGCTTTTATTTTCTTGACTATTATCTAAGTTCCAAGATAGCTCCCAGTTCAAACCTAAAAATATTTTAGACCTAATAAACAATGTAAATTAATCATACTATGCTCCATTAAGAGCAGTTAGTTTGTAATATTTCACTAAATTTTTGAGATTGGGTAATATTTTCTGCCTAGAAATGAGAAACTTCCAAATTAATAAATTTGATTTTTCATTTATTGCCATAAGGCTCAGCAAATTTATGTTAGAATGGAATTGACAGTTTTCTAGATGGTTTGTATATTTTTTTTACCCACCTACATATACTTAGTTAACATTTCAATTAAGAATATGTGTACTAAAGTATTAAAGAAAAACTTGTATCCTACCGATTTCTGATTCAGTTCATCACTAAGTAATTCATATTCCTTAGTTTTGTCTTCAACTTCTTGAGACTTCTGATCATAATTAACAGCAAGTTCCTCCAAGGCTTGTAAAACTTCTTTTACTTCTTCTTTTGAGGCATCATTTTCTGCTTGAAGGCGATTCAGCTCAGCTTGCATATTATCTTGATCCCTTCTGGTAGATGCCAGAAGCTAGGTGAAAAAGTATATTTTTACCAATTCTATTTGTTAAATTTAAAATTCTATTTGCTAAGCATAAAGGGAGGTAATGTAGATGTTATTAAGTGTGGTAACATTAATTTATTCAACAAATTTAAGGAATGTCTACTATGTGTAGGCACTGTGAAAGACACTGTGGGAGACCGAAAGGAAATCAAAAACTTTGCTACTGAGGAATCTAGAAAAGATAGGTACATAAATAAATGGAATACAAGAGCTATAAAGTAAGGACAGGACATAACAAAAAAGTGTTTGGTAGTATAGGAAAAAGGGAGATATTGTTATAGACAGAGGAAATGGAGAAGTGCCTAGGATAGGTAGATTTTAGTCATATGCAAATCAAATTAACATAAAGACAAAGGCATTCTAGTCTAGGCTCATAAACAGTATGCACGGAAAAAGAAATTAGTAGATGTTTAGATTTGCTTTAAAATTCAGATTTTCTTTAGGCAACGGGGTGGGGGGGGGGGGCTTCTGAGCTATGCCTCAGAAAAATTTAGTATCAGCATATAAAATTTGAGCTGGAGAGAAGATATGAGAAGACTACTTAGGAAGATATTGCAATCATCCAGGGTCAATGGCTTTTAAGTAGTAGCATATGGAAATGTGTGGGAATACCAATAATGGTGCAGAACGCAAATAGCACTTAGGAGCAGGAGCCCGGGATGCTAAATGTCTTACAATGCACAGGACAGAACAATATAATAAAGAATTATGCAATGTTACTAGCTCCCTTTTGAGAAACAATGCTATAGTTGAAATAAGTATAAAGATAATCTGACAAAGATTAATTTGGCTGATGGTGATTATCCCTTTGTACTGAAACTGTGCAGTCTTCGCCGCCCTTCCCCAAAACAAACCTTAAATGAAGGACCATTTTTCAATGATTCCCCCTGCTTTGCAGGTGAGATAAATGAGGATCCAAACTAGGTGACAAACTAAAGAGACACTTGAAAGAACTAAGATGAAAGTAAAGATGATAGAAATGAACAATAGGTTAGATGAGGGTAGAAATGTAAAGAGTAAAACATAATTTTATTCATTGACATTCTCCTTCTCACAATAAGTCATACCCTAACTTACATAATTATTAAAGACAAAGTCAATGGAATTCAGAAATCAGTATTTCTTTAATAATCCCTTTGGAATGAACCTATACCTGTATGTTGAAGTGAATGAGTGAGAATAAAACATGTGTTTTCTTATATTCCTTCCTTCATTTCCATATGTAAATAATGTACTTTTCATTATTGGAGGGGGAGTCTAAATACTACAAAACAGTGTAAGTTTTCACCAAGATCAGTAAGAAATGTTCTGGGGACAATCAGGAGACAAAACAGCATTGTACTTCAAAAAGCAGAAGGCAGTTTCAAAAAATCCAGATGTATGTTAAAGAGTAAATACTAAAAAGAGTTATTCTATTCTCTCCAGTAGACAGAACTCAAATTTTAAGATGAAGTCAATCCTTGCTTCAATCTATATGATGCATCAATCAGGATACCCACAGTGAATTATGCACTAAGTCAAATATTCAAAAAATTTCAAGATGCACTCAAGATTCAGAGCTCTGTAGATTCCTTCATCGTTGTGTTTAAATGATAATGATAAAGCTTTTCTGGAAATATTATTCAACTTACTTCTTCCTGATCCAACATCTGTGTCTTCAATTTCTCTACCAACTGGCTCTGCTGATTAATTTCCTCATCCTAAAATTTTAAGGTAACAAGTTAAAAGTAGCTCACAACCTGGTCATCTAATTGTTTCCTAACACAAAATGTAAGATTACTATCTGACCCTCCAAAACATTTCAAAATCATTTCTCCAAAACTATTTCAATATAGCTTATTTTAATCTTAAGCAGAAACAGATGAAATCGTTCAATTATTAACTGTAACAATTTTTTCATGCAAGATGAAAAAAGGCTTATAGATTTATCACGCAATAAGAAAAAAAGCTATTAAATATTTTAAATGCTAAAAAATAATTAACAAGTTTGAAGCTATTATCGAAAATATGCCCTGTACATAGTTTCTGCATAGAAACAGAAATGTTCTTTTTTTTGTTAATAAAACCATTTTCAAAGGTTAACAGAAAACAAAGATGATGTATATTTGGTCATGAGGACCAATAATATTGACATTAGAAAATAAACACCTTTGCAAATAATGTTCTACAACAAAACAGAACATGAACAATACCTACCTTGTCATCTAGTTGTTTGTACAATTTAGCAATTTCTTCTTCACACTTTCTTCTTTCAGCATCAGTAAAGTTTCCAGTAACTCCAATCGTGGTTGCTGGTTTATCATTGGTAATAGTAATATCCTTATCCACTGCGAAAGCTTCCAAGTTGGCTTTCTCTTTGTCAAACTGTTCATCAATAGGCACTGTCTCTCCTACAATAAGACAATAGACTGGTTAACAAAAACTGAATTGTCTAAAGCTAATTTAAATTTTAATTTCGGCCGCTCTTACCAACTTTATCTGCTCAGTCCTTGAGATTTGTAAAGTTGGAATTAACTATGACTCTCCCCATCTTCTAAATCCAATCACCAAATCTTAATTTTATTGCTGACACCCTAAATCCAGGCACCTTGCCATTTTAACTTTTATAGCTTCCTAGTTGGCCTTTGTACCTCCATTATTTATTATTTCAGGTAATATAAAAATTTAATGTAAAAGGCTCTATTCATTTTTATTTGATGATCCCTAATGCCTAAAAAGTAAAAATGGATGTGCTTTGCTATTTTTATTTATATTCATAACTGAACCTCAAATTTAGAAAATAGCTCTAAATCTGTATTCGACAACTGAAAATGACAAATTCTTAAGTCATTACCATTACGCCACCGGTTGAGTTCATTTTCAAGCCACTGAATGGTGTTCCGCAGGGTCTTATTTTTTTCTTTTTCTCTTTCATACTTCTTTTTCCATTGTTCTGCAGTTAACTCTACATTGACACAAACTGTGTTCTTAATTGTTTTAGCCCTAAAGAAGTGATTGAGGAAAAAAAATGTGACTAAAATTACTTTCAATTGATATCTAATTGGTCTATGTAATATATGCATATATGGCTAAGTAATTTAACTTAACTATTCTTGTCCAGTTAACTGACTAAATACTAAGAGCTGTAATTCGTTTAGTATAGTGTTTATTTAAACCCCAACTAAATTTGAGTCAGCCCTAATATTTGTGAAGAGCTTAAAAAAAAAAAACAAACATAAAGCAACCTGATGAGTATAGAACACAGGGGCCTATATTTTTACAATTCATTTGCAAGGCTGAATTAAGAAAAGAAACTGTCACTGTAAGTCAGAGATAAAGCCATCATTTTCCTAGGCTAATCTCTCATATAGATTATTTGAACTCTGTTATGTCAACAGTTTTAACATAGGATTATATTTGTCAGACTTATACTGTATTACTTGATGCAATGCTTATTCTCTTTAAGGCTGAATTAAAACTTCTTACATAAATTGGACTAAAGTTAACATTTGACTTTAAGGTATACAAGAACTTAATTCAAACCCAAGCAGTCTAAAAGATAACTTACTTGTATTATCTGTCAATTAAAAAGTTGTGTCTATACCACACTAACAATAGCACTGATTGAAATAATATGCACCTGATATTTTTCCTAGATTTAATGAACAAAACGGTCTATCTACATTCCAACTTTGAATTTTCTTAACAACAAACCTTTGGCCAAATAGGAGTGTAGATTTTGTTTCAGATTCATTGTATGATGATGGAGAGCAGCAAATTACAATAGTGGTTCTACAGTTCCCGCCTAATGAATCTTGAAGGATTCTTGTCATTTTACTATCTCGATATGGAACATATGTCTATATACAAAAACAAAAAACACAGAAGACCAATGGGTTTCTACATAATAAAATCTATTATAGAATATGCTGTTTTAAATAAACCACAAAGTGATTTGTTACTTTAATATTAAGATGGGAACTAGGATATACACACTAATACTACAAAATAAATTCCTATGAGACAATGAATTCCCATATATTGATTCAAAAACAGTAAACCTCTCACACACTCAAATACAGGTATATATAGATAAGCATATATTTAAGTAATTCCCCATAAGAAGACATGTATACTCACACTACCCTCAGCCAAAGCAGAAATAACATTCCCAAGAGCAGAAAGTGACTTGTTGATGTTCTTAGCTTCATCCAGCACAGCACCTTCAGCTCCAGTTTTACTAACCTATACATAAGATTAAAAAAAAAAAAAAAAAAAAAAACAGAAAAAAGAAAAGAAAAGCTTCATGACTTTATTTGCCAAGTGTTTACTCTCAGGCACAACTACTTCTAGGGTATTACTCTTTTGAGAACAGTTAAGTAACTATATGCATGACAAGAATGAGATGAAGACAAGAAATTTTATTTTAGTTTGTGCTCTTCAAAATAAGTTGTGTCTAGCACACTAACAATATGTTAGATATCTTCGAAATAACCAATTTACATGTACATTTATAGTTTACTAATTTACTATTCCTTTTTGCTACGTTAAAAAGAGGAACCTTTTAAAATTTTCTAAAGCATAATGAAATATTGTTAATGGAACCACAGAAGCAGCAAACTTGCTTCTTTTATAAAATATAAAATACATATATTTACAAGATGTTAGCAATGTTGGCTGAAGAAATGGCCTCTCAACTTACAAAATTAGAGACAGACTTTAAAGGATGTATATAAGATGTTAGAGTGAAAGGAAATAGGTGTATCATTGTAACTTTAGGAGAAAAGTTAAAATGGTCATAATTGTCAATATTAAAACATCTGTACTTATTTTGACAGAGTCAGATTATATAAGACTATAATAATAAAATAATCATCTAAAGAAAAGAAATAAGTACAACCAAATCAGAAAGGACTAATGGATAAGTTACCATTTTTCATAGAGAGTCCTTTGCCAATATGAATAAAAAGGTACCAAAAATTAGGAAAAGGATACCTAATTATATCCCTAATGACATAAGCTGAAGACGTTCTCAATAAAAACATACATCTTATGTCAAAGGTAATAGCTATTGGTTGAACTGGACTATGGTCCAAGTAATAGTGATTTGGAACTGATTATCGAGCTTATATAATCATAAACCACTGGCTTCAATGCTTATAACTCACAAAAATGCTTAGATATCAATCAAAATATAAAGATTTTACCTTTTCACTACCAGCTAAATCAACCAGATAAAGTTTTCCACTCAGCTTTTGTTCCGTTTGCGTGTTCTCTTGTTTTACATTAATAAGAAAAATACTGTGACTCCTAGAGCTATGTTCATTCATATCTGCAATAAAATTACACAAACAACTATAAACAAACATGGTTTTCCTTTTCTAATAATTTCTAAAGCATTATTATTTCTTATCAAAGAAAAATTTTAAAATTAATCGACTTGATAAATCTTAAAATTAATCGACTTGATAAGTTTTGTACCTTAATTAGTGTTCAAAAATATTCCACTTACTTGTAACTGCTACATGTCTGTTGGATTTTCCTTCATCTATGGTATCCATAACTTCATCTGGACTACACACAAAACGCTCTGTGCATCCCTGTAAAATAATTTTTTAAAGTATGTCGATATCCTGAAAAATTTTTATTAGAGGGCTTTTCTAAACACTCAGTATTATTTTATAAGTACCTTTACATATGGTACTCGGTTTTTATCTTCATGAACTGAAAGGTTGGTCTTTGAAACTGAAAAAGAAAAAGGAGTATTAGCAACTCTCCTAAACTCCAACATTGGCTGTGAAATTCAACTGACTATTTCTTTCCCAAAGTAGCTTAATAAGATAAACTTTAAAAACTTGATAACATCACTATTAAAACCCTGTAGAATAGTAGGAGATTTACATAGAAACTAACGCAGCAATATAGAACCTTAAATACAGTTCGACCTCTACTATCCACATTTTGGAAATAAAAGCCAGAGTGATCTGAAGGTTCGTCCATAAACAATATATATGACAGCTGATAGAAGACCAGATACTCAGGACTCTGGTTCTCTAACTCAGTGCAACACTCTAATTACTACTTAAGAAGAATTCATAAATATCTGCTTTAAATAAGTTATTCTAACATCAAAAGGCATTCTTCCAAAACTTTAAAAGATGAATTTTTAAGTGTCTGTTTCCTACAACTTGTCGATTTCATACTGGTTAGTAAGAAATGGTCTCACATTTACTACTAAAAAAGGTAACACATGCTATATTAAAACGATCAAAGAGCAAGAATTTAACTTACCATCTAATAGGTCCCTTATCTTATCTAAATAAATTTCAAAATATGAAACCTAAAGGGCAAAAAAATAAAGGAAAAAGGATTAACCAATTAAAATTATAATAATATATTCACTTATTTATTAAATATTTACTGGGGTCTAAGTGCCAGGTATTATCTAGATTAGAGAGACAGAGTTACCAACAATTCAGCCACAGCTCATATTTTAATAGGAAGACCTAAATTTGTCACACTGCTTTTATAATTAAAAATCAATTTCCATTACATGTAAAATGAATTAGACTAGTTAGCATAGTAAGAACCTTTGAGTTCTACAGTAAGACAAACTCCTTTACAAAGAAGGAAGATGAGACAAAAGATACAGTAAAGCTAACTTATTTAATTTGGTCATCTAACGTCAGATGAAGAATCCAAGTTTACTAACTCTAATAATCTTTAACTATACCTGTCCATAAAATAATTTTCAAAATATCTTAAAATACTTTGGAAAAGAAAATTAGCATTTATTATTTTGTTGAAATAGACTTATTCTAGGCATAAAATACAATCTTTCCCCAAGGATTTTACCTTAATATGAAATTCCAAATTTTCATCCATGGAGTAAATATAATTAAAAATATCTTGCACTATTCTTGGAATAATTCCCATGCCTTCCGGATCATGTAGTTTACCCTAAACAGAAAACAAAACTAGACTTTTTAAATTGATGTATAAATTAAAACTCAAAACTTTCAATGTACAATTTACAGTAAATAGAGGACAGGAATTTTTATTGCTGATATTTTTTGATGAAAATAGCTCTACAAATATCTAAAAGACAAAATTCAACCATTATACATTTTGGTAAGTTATATTAAAATACTGTATATAAATACACATAAAACCTGTGGTGAATTACATATAAATACTGTAATTTCACAAATAATGATTAAATGTACTGTCTGTACTGCAAATTACATCCAAGTACAGATTATAAATTACCTCCATTGTGTGTGTCTTCCCAGAGGATGTCTGTCCATATGCAAATATTGTTCCATTGTATCCCTCAAGCACATCTGCAAGAAAATAAGAGATTTTATATTCAGGGGCTTTATTCCCTTACGAGTCTTAGGAAATTACTTCAGAATGTCAGAAAACACTAAATTCTCACACACATTAATCTTGTTCCTATCCATGCATAATCAAATTAATAAAATATTTGTGGGAAGAATAGTGAGAAAGGTTTAGATTGTCTTTACACTAATATGAAAGAGTGTCAAAGTTTAGTACATGAAAGATTTATAAACACGTTAAAGGAAATAGTAATTTTCTTAGTGATGTTCCATCTCAGCAATTACTTTCTCTCCAGCCCAGATTACTTTCTGTGGTCAAAAAGAAACAAATTTTAAATTCTGTTGTTTACAATCACCATATATTTCAGTAAACATCTCAAATGCAATTTACATCTGTATGCCAAAGTTTTATGTGACCTAAAAGAAAAAAAATGCTCTGCCAATTTACATACAAATGTTAATTAGCATCTAGAAGTAGGACTATTAATTGGTGGTTAACTGGAGGTTAAATCACAAAAATCCATATGCTCCTCGTTATCCGAAGTATAACAAGTCTAGTCCTACCTCAAAATCAATTATCAGAAAGTTTCCTGTGAAATTAAAAATATCTTTTCTAGCCCTTTGTGAACCCCTAAATCTACCATTAACATTAAAGTATCTACCTTTACTAAGTTAAAGGGAAAAAAAAAGAGAGTATGAGTGAGCAAGGTGATCTTTTGATTTCCAGTTTTCGGAGATTCCTTATGTTCTGTTTTGGTGACAAAACTATTATGAAACTATTTTCTACTCTAGAGAAACTCTAAGTAAAAAGAGAAACCTCTGTTAGAAACAGCAGATGGTAATAGCGGAAGGTAAATTAGTAAGCAAGCCAATTCTTGTTTTCTCAATCGATTATTAAAAAAAAAAAAAGGATCCCCTCATTGTTAATGAGAAAAAAAAGGCATCAGTACTTCCCTGGCAAAAATTTTAAGAGACTTCAAACATTTTTAACTTTTTTCAAAATCTTTTTGGTTTTAAGAAGGAAAGCAAAATAATTTCAAGAATCACATTTAAAATAATTTGGGATGGTAGTACTTCTGTCAGCAACTCTGAAGAAGAAATAATCTGGAGAAAAAAAAACACTAGACCCTTTCAATTCACTTCCTTTATACCTAACAGTTCTCAGTATGTCTATGTCATACCCTCTGCATAAGATCTTTTAATCAATCACATAAAATCTAAGCATAAATTCCAAAATTTGTTATATCTATAAAAGATTCATTCATGGTATGAGACAATCACCTACCTAACACCACAATAGGAACTTAATATTTGTAGGTGAATGAGTGACTCTCTCAAGATCACATTATTAGCCTATGTCTATATAATATAGTAATTTGAGTTACATGAAACTATTATACGAAGGCTCCTAGGATAATAAATGTACGTAATACATTCATATTTGGAACTTTAAGCATAACTTTAAAATTTTTATGATTACAGACATTATGGGATTCTCAACATTCTCAAATATTTACTGAGCACCTGTGATGATCCAGGCTCTGCTCTGGGTGGAGGGTACGTAGCAATGACTGATTAGGTGATTTCTAGATAATGTCAGGTGTCACCAAAGCAATAACATTTTTATCAATTAGGAAAATAATCATTTTTTCCTACCTTTATATCTATTCCTGACTTTGCTTTCTACAGTGATTTAACTCTCAATATTTTATTTTTAAAAAAAACCTAAACATACAGAAAAATTTAATAAGCTTTAGTAAACACCCTTATACCCACCACCAAGATTTCACCATAAACATTTTATTTTACTGTTTGCTAGCCATCCATCTTATTTTTTAATATATTTCAAAGTAAACTACAGACTTCAATACATTTCCACCTAAATACTTCGCCTTGCATAGACCATAAATTAGCATTCAATATTCTGCAGTTTTATTCCTGAGTTAAAATTACATACAATGAAACATATATATCTTAAATACTGATCTTTAAAAAAATAAATACTGATCTTTAAAAAAATAAAAATACTTATCTATTTGAGAATCCTAGAAGGAACACATCTGTAATCAGATAAAATCAGGCACTTTTTGACCTAGCTTGCTTCTTTTTCAGTTCTATCTCCCACCATCCTCCCCCTCACAATGCTATTTTTATTTGTAAAAATGGTCAAATTTGACCATTTCATATGGTTAAATTTCACAGTTACACTGTAAGTTGTTCTCCACACATGTAGTACTCATCTCATATGGGGCATGCATTATTAGTCTATGTGTCATCTCTCTACCTGGAAGGCATCCCTCCCTCTCCCTGTTCTTTGTTTATATTTTAAGACCAGCTCAGGCTTTATTTCTTCAGCTGAAACTCCACAACCTACCTCCAAATAAATCTGAGTAAAAGCCCCATCCTAAGTGTTCTTATAGCATCTACATTTAATCACAATACTTATCAGTGTATACTGCAACTGTCAATTTACTTGACTGTCTTCCTAACCAGACTATAAACTGGAGGCTGGGCTGTGTTTAACTCTTAGCACACTGCCTGGCACTTAGTAGGAACTCAAATGTTTGCTGAATGACTATCATCATCACTAACACACAGTGCCTTTCCAAAGCCTCCCTTCTCTTTTGAAATATGCTTTTTGTCATTCTTGTCAGAAACAGACATAGGTGGACAACTATAGACAAATATTAGTTCTTTCATAATTTGTAAACAATTTAGGAAATGAGACAACAGCAGCATATTACTTTCTAAAAGTCTCAGAGTCTCTCTGAACTTCAGCATCCTCACTTGAAAAATGTGTACTTAGGGGAAAACAATTAGAAGTCATCATATAAAATTATTATTAACATCTGAGAACATACAATGTGCCAGACTCTAGTAATTTTTTATATATTAATGTATTTCTCACAACTTGCCAATAGTTCCATAGCTAATAAGATGGAGCTGGGATGCAAACCCAGTCTTGGCTTCACAGACATTCCCTAATCACTACATTACCCGTGAACACAACAGCTAATATAAATATATGGCAGGCTATGTCTGGAAACATTAAATGTCGATTCAGTGGCAGACAGTCCAAGTCAGGAAGCCATGGTAGGAAACTGAGGAATTTATGAAGGCCTGGTATTATGCCTGCCATAAGGCAAGTACTAAATAACTGACAACTACTTCATACAGGGGAAACGAACTTTCAGACAGCACTTAGATTCAGAATTAAGAGAATACAAGTGGGTAAGCCTGTTCAAAAAAAAAAAAAAAATCTATCTAATGAATCTACAGAAAGTTATAGAATTGCATAGAAATGTATGAAACAATGTAACCTTGGTGGACTGCCAGAAAGTACCAGTTGCTTTCAGGTCACTCCTGGTAGCTTCTCATCAAATCCACAACTCAGAAGAAATACCAGCTGGCCCATCATTTTGCCAGTCCTTGCCTACCACCAGTTTATAACCATGGCCTTCCACTTGATGGGTTTGCCAATGACTATCCAAAGTTCAACCTGCCATGTATTTATTCCTCACACCTCACCAAACACTCACCACCTACCCTCGTCCCATCTCTCTCCCTAAATCTGTTGTTATTGGTTAGCTCTGCCACACTCATACTCTTAGCTAGTCAAGACTTGCTAGCCACTAACTAAACTACATCTAGGCTCCTCTAAAATGGTAAAGAGTATATGGATGAAGATAAAAAGAAAAAGTCATAGCCAGGTGATACCTTTCTAATAGAAATTACAAAGCTGGCATAGAAGCAGGAAAGAGTGACAGCCCCTATTCTAACAATTGCTTGAAGTCTAATTTTTGTAGAGTGAAAATATCCTAGGCTATGATTTACCCCAAGTACAATTATGGTTAAGAAAATAACTTCCCTTCACAGAATCATATGTTCTCATTTTATAAAGATTTCAGCATCCAGAATATTGTCTCTCATCAATACCATTCCTGTTTTAATACTTGGTGGTTTCAATGACCATATAGTAGCTGTTAACACTAAAATTCCCTGGTCTCAGATCCTTGACCTAATTTTTTCCATGATCTTATCCTTTACTCCTTCAGATGCCAACTCCATGCTCATACTCTGGTACCGAATGCAATGAACTTTTGACTCCAATGAGACTATAACACACTAATCTTACCTACCATCTTTTATCACTGTTTCTCAAATCCACGCCTCTCCATTTCCTCCACCCACCTTAGATACCACCACTATCATCACTCCCTTGACAACATCCTCAATCCTCTTGCCCTTCTTTTCCTCTTCCGTACTTGCCTAGAAAAAAATCCCAAATGGGTACACTCAACTCTTCAGGTAGCTAACCTCAAGTGGGCCCTTAATGCTGCCTGGTGCTACTGCCACATTTTCCTAATCCATTCACTTCTATACTGCTTGACAGCTGACTTCATATCTTTTCCTAGAACCATCTCCCCCATCTTCTCTGTGATAACTTTGCTTCCTATATCATAGACAAAATGGAATTAATATGAAGAGAATATCTACATTTTCCTTCCATCACATCTTTAAACCTATTTCTATCCATAAACTCTACCTTCCCTCTTGTTATTAGATAAACTGTCTATGCTCCTACTTAATCCTAATCAGTCCACTTTTATACTGAATACCAACCTCTCCAGCCTGGTGAATGCTATACGATGATGGATTTTGCTTCAATCTAAGAAGTGCTTTGCAACAACCAGAGCTGTCAAAATATGAAATAAGTCATAACGTAATGGCTATTTAATTGTAAAATCCCTTTAAAAAGAGATTTCTATAACTGGAAGCCCAGATATGATTTGTATGATTTTACAAAAAATACAAAATTGAAAAATATCCTAGTACAAGTTAATAGTATTAACTGGAATGCACATACTTTTCTTATCCTTGATAACCTCTGTTAAATTCCTCAAAGGTTCCTCTGCTGATACAAGGTAACTCTTTGGGAAAGGACTAACAATGAAATGGAATAACAGACTGCCATTTTCTATTACTTTTTAGAAACCTGTTAAGCAATTTTATTTTCATTCTTATGATACTATATTTCTAAAATTGCTACTTTAGAACCTCTCCTGAGACTATCTAATAAAAATGCATCTTCCAATCACACTATAGTGTAACACTATAATTCTTAAAAAGTTCCCATCAGGTGCTGTATGTAAATTAGATCATGGAATTTGAGTAATAGTATGTTTACTAACAGTATTTGACCTTTTTATTAGTTAATTGCTGGAGAAAGTTGTTTAAATAAGAAGAATGGAGCATTAAAATGAAAAAAAAAATATTGGGTTAATGGGAAAGATCATAAACAAAATTTCACTTATTTCTGGGAAACTTAAGACGAAATATATTTACCTTTAACAATCTTCTTTGCACAGTCATTATATACTTGCTCTTGAGATGTATTTGACTGGAACACCCTATCAAATGCATAAGGCTTGGTCTGAAAAAACAGAAACATAGGTTTCAATAAATTAAAGATGAATGCATTAATAGCTCCATTAAAGATATATATTTAACCTTCACAATAGGATATTTTTTATGCATCACTTCATGTCATAGAATCGTTGTGGGACCTTAGGGATCACTAAGTACAAATCCACTAAAATAAACTCCACAAAAACAAGAATGTCTATTTTAGTCTTTGTTGTATTTCCAGGGCCTAATACAGTAATTAAAATTTGCACGCAAATATTGCTGAGTAAATTTCTGTTTAATGGTTGTCTACTCTGGCAGGTGTTGAGACAATATTTTCAAACTAATATAATACTGCAGATAAAAAACTAAAATCATGAAAGGTACAAAAGTTGTTAATGACAAAATTAAAACCCAAATCTCCTGTCTTTTAGTTCAGGGATCCTTCAGCTTTACTACAATAGCTTTTCAATCATTCATTCATTTAAACAAACATGTATGGAATGCCTATTATGCTAGACACCATGCTAGAATGATAACTGAGACAGAGTCACTCTCTTTAGTGAAGCATAAGTTAACAGTGGGCAGACATCATATAAATAATTAAGTGACTAGAATTCTGAGTCATACAACAGTGTTATGAAAGTACTATGAGAACATCTAACAGGAGAACCTGAGTCCGGGAGAAGGTGAAGAATGTCAGGAGAACACTGGAGAAGGAATGTTTAAAAACTTCAGAATAAGTAGTACCTGCCCCCTTGTCGCTTTCTTCAATATTAGTTATGAGTGAGAGTGAGTGTAGCTAAGTAGTCTTAGGCATTGGGAATATGTTTAAAAATCCTAACACAGAAAGGAGCTTGTAGCATTCAAAAAACCAAAGGAAGTAAAATTTAAAGTGTAAGGAACGAAGATCAATGCAATTGTCACCACAGTTAAAAAAAAGAAAAAAAAAGAAAAAAAAAAGAAAGGAGGGGCAAGTAACATCTTAGTGTTATTTGGAAAACAGTTTTGACTTTGTGAAACCCCTAAAAGGATCTTAGGGACTCCACATTGAGGACACATTTAGAGAACTGCTGATGTTGTCTGAGGAGTCAGAGGCACAATAGAGTATAGTGCCCATGCAAATCAAGGAAGGAGTGACTGTGTCAAATGTATATTTAAGTCAAATATAGGAAGTGGTTATTTCAAGTATTGCTGTGTCAAATATAGAGGTCAAGGCAAAACTGAAAAGTAGCCAACAACAAAGGTCAGATTGGAATGGGTTAAAAAAAATAGAAGGCAACCAAGTAGAGCAGAAATCTGGCTTTGGGTCTAAGAAAGACATTTTTTTTAAGGTGAGCAAGACCTGAGCAAGTTTTAATGGTCACATAAACAATTTAGTAATCTAGGTGAGAAAATTAAGCATCTAAAGATGAAAGGAGAGAAGCAAGGAAGTTCTGGGTATTTGAAGGTAAATGTGCGCCTGTTCTTTAAACTCTCTTCTAACGGAAAGAAAGCTGAGCCCTAAAATACAAAACAATCATGACTCCAGAAAAAATTCTTAACATTATAGAAGACTTTCTAAATCTTAACTAAAAACAAACAAAAGAACAAAAAAGACCTTACCTTTATCTGTTATCCCACAATTCCCCTTCCCCAAAGCTTGGAATAACAGTAACAATGAAGCAGATACTTCCAAAAGGGCTATCCAAAACCATTCCCAATTCCCCTATTCTCTTGCCATCTCCCTGTTGAAAGCCAACCAACTGCTAGCCTAGTCTTCTTGCAACTACTGGCCACATGACCCAGTTCTGGATACTACGAAGTAAGTGATGGTCCGCTGGGAGGCCTTGGAGAAGAGTTTTGTTTTCCTAAAGGTAAAAAGGACCAACTCAACTGAAGCTGCCTTTTCTACTTTCTGGAATGAATATCTGGAGCTGTAACATCCACCTTGCAAAAATAACACAATTGATGATAAGTCAATATAACTAAGGAAGACAGAGGATAACATATCAGTTAAGTAGTAGAAGTGGGGCTTGTCTCCAGTTTTTTCTTTACAAGAAAAATAACCTTTCATTTATTTAAACCACTATCAGTTATTTGTTTTCCCTCCGCAGTTGAAAGCACTTCAGACGGCTATAATAAGATGACCTCACTTTGGTGTCAATTAAAAGTAGGCATCTCAATGACTGGTTATTCTTTGGCTAGGACAACATAAAAGTGTCCTTTTGTTTAAATGCCACTGAGACATTAACATTTAAAATCTGTAAATGTGGCTAAAAAAAGACCTACTGTTTTACTTTCAAGATGCATTCATGAGAAACAATTTTGAAAACAAACACAAATATAATCAAAATAATAGCCATTCAGAGATAAATCATGCTAATATTTTTCTATGCATAAAGAAAATAATTTTCCTTCTTCATTATCTAAGCACCTATAAGGTATCAGATACTGTAAATGAGGAACACTTTTAGAAATAATATTTAAGTAGTACAGAAGGCAGTGTTCAAAGAATAACAGAGGATAAGCCTGGGTAGTCTTGAATACCAAGCTAAGAAGCTATGTTCATGGATCTAATGTAATATTAACTGAATTGAAATGGAGACAGCCTCTAGTCTTAACTCACAACCTGGTGAAGAGATTGCAACTAGTTAAAATATACATTCAATACTGATATGTTAAAAAACCTGTATGAAAGCAAAAATTAAACAATGATTAATTCCAATTTTGCTTGCAACAAATAAGAGAAAAGATAAATGAAGACAAATGCATCCTTCCAAAATAAGCCAAATAGCAAAATTTTATTATAACACTTACGGAAAGAACACTACTGATTTTTAAGTCCTTATTTCCATTATTACATCTATAAAACAATAAGTACTTGAAGACCATATAGAGATACCCCGAAAATAATGGGAAATTGTAAAGCCTGCCTCAGAAGTACATTATGCACTGTTTACAATAGCACCACCTCCCACCAAATATACAAACTATCTCTACAACCTTATTAAAGTATGACTATAAAGACACAAACAAAAATAATTAAGCTGGGATTCAATGGTTTTTTTTAGAAGTTATACCACTGTTAAATAAAAAATAAACTTAAGTGCTTAGTATTAAGTTGATTTAAAAAAAGACTTTTTGAATTCCAAAACTAAATTATAATTTTATTAAGGCAAATTTTTTATTAGAGATCTAGCCATAAGTTACTGACCCTGGCTTCTTGGGATGAAAAACAAAATCTGTAAAACATAAAACCTATTTCAAATGGCCTACAATTAAGGCACGGCTCTGACCTAATAATCTTTCAGATAAAGTAAACAAAAGAAACTTCAATATCTAGACATCTGTATTTTAAAATTTGGTTCCTGGTCTTGAAATGCATATTATGCACTCTTTATTTCTATGTATCTTCAAAGACATTTCCAAACCACAAGATGCACTGACATTTGACTTAGGCTTCAAGGGAACAAACTAAATAGGAGTAAGTTTATTTGAACTGCAATCATACTTTAGTGAAGTGGTTCCTGTTTGAGTCTGCACAGACCAGGCTGAACACCAAATTAGGATATGAGACCTTTCTGGCAAAGATTCTAAATAGTAATCATCAGATAACAAGGGTTTATATGATACTAGATTTTCTTTAGACATTGTGGGCTAACATTCCATAATTGTATGTGACAATGGCTGCTTATTTAAACTCTTACTTTTCTCCCCTAAAGGTAATCAGGATCAAACATCAAATCATCATTCATTTTAAAAGGGAAACCGTTGTGCTGTAGTCAAGTAACTGGGGGGGATGACAATCTAATTATATGTATTCTCTAATTTCAACGAACTACAACAGCCTGTTGTTTTTGGTTCTGGCAGCCTCTATAGTATACTATGTAAGGAACAATGATTATTAAAAATACTTAATGCAAATGGACATGTTCCATTTTATGATGCATAAACAGATACAGGAATAATTTTTTCTATGGATTTTTCTGTTTTCAGTAGACTTAATTGAAATACATATGGAGTTTCCCTTGTCCTTTCTTTTTTGTGGATATCAAGTTCTCTTTTAAAGCAAATAGATTCTATTTGTATCGTTTTTCATAAAGTAATTCATTTATTTCACTCCATATGTGATATGCAAAGCACTTCACCAAGCTCTTAATTACAAAAAAGAAAGAAACTATGAAAGATGACAGAACACAAACAAGATTACAAGATTTGCCTGCAATGGGATCACATGATATTAAAATAACTGATTACACAAGTAAAAGGAAAAACAACTGGACAAAATAATTAGATGAAAATCAGAATCCTTAAAAATTATTTTCTACGTAAGTACTGATACTTATAATTCAGTAACATTATAAACCAAAATAGTTATTCTTTAAATTGATTAACTAGAAGACTGTGTACAAACTTTTAAAATCATGTTTAAATAATTTTATTTTAAATTCTGCATTACAACAATTCCTTCATAAACTATTTTGAATCAGGATCAAGATCCAGTAAAAACAAAACAAACCAAGATTTTACCTAGAGACTTTCTAACTTCACTTCTCCCAGCAGCCCTTATAAACTACCAACCTTTAAAAAATAATTCATTTTAAAAACTGAACAAAAATGTGAGACCTCAGAGTAATTAATAATGTACTATATGCAAAAGTTTAGTTCCTGAGAATAATGAACATATTGCCTTACATTTCTTAAGGCTTTGTCACTCAGCTGTAATGTATTTTTGCTTATTCATTTAAAAAAAGGAGACTAAAATGTTTGCCAATTTATCTAAAGACCAACTTAACTGCTATCACTGATTCACAAGCTCAATCATCTTTCCATTATTTCTAATAATATCATTTAAGTCTATTTACTGTACTAAGGAAACATGTAAGGAACTTATAACTTTATCCAAAGAAAACAACCTAACATAAATATGTGCTTCCTGTGGTAATTATTTGTTTTAACTCTTACTTTGTATTTTGTTATGTTTGCACTGTATCAGAAGGCTGCCTTCTTCTAACCTAATCTTAACATTTTGTGAATCCTAAATTCTATCATTCCAAAAAACAAATCTAGGTGATATTTAGATTTGTATAAACACACAAAAAAACTGAGGAAATGAGATAGTCTTAATAAAAATCTAAAAGAAAAATGGCTTTCACGTGTCAACCACTGTTGAGGCAGAGTCATCACAAAAACTGAGAAAACGAGTAGCCTCAAGTTTGCCAAGAAACAACCAAGGTCTTGCAAGTCTCCTCTGGTCACACATAAAATACATCATCCTAAAGGAAAAGGATGACAACTTCTGTGCTTAACTTCTTGGCCTCACTGTGATGTCATTCACAAGTTTTTCTTGTGCACTTGTTAACAAAGAACCAGCTCCAAAGTATTCACACTGTAGTAGCTGGCAGTTGTTAGTAACCTCATGATTTGTTTGTCAAAAGCCTAACAAGCAGCATGGAACAACTTTTAGACCTGAAATTTGGAAACTTTAACATAAAAACTCTAAAGAACTTTAGTCTTGTCTTATAAGTCCAATGCTTTTAATCAAATGGTATCTCCTGTGACCCCTTTGTCCTATTTACAAATTAAACTGTCCAAACAATATGTTAAATATGGAATATGCCATTAGATAAAAACCAACATTAAAATTTTGCAGCATGATAACAATGTAGGAAAAAGTTCTGCCACATGGAATTATCAAGAAAGATTTTATTTAATTTTTAGTTACAGTTCACTGTTCTGTATGCAGTATTTTATTATCTATTTTAATCTCCTTGAACTCAAAAAGAAATCAACCTTACATTCTGTCCTCCGTGGTACTCTTTCAGCTACCACTGGTTATGTTACAAAACGGGACATTATATCACCATCCTTGGGATTATCAAAATCAAACTTCTTCAACGAAGGTCTTAATTGTAGAACTGGGAATCTAATACTAACATGAACTCTAGTTTACTGGTCAAATTTTATCTTTTTTATAATATTCTGCCTGATGTACACACAAAAAATTAACACTCTTACCTAGACTGTTACCCGACAAAACCCGGCCTTTCTAGCACTTACATGACCTAATCTGAATTGGCTCCATCTGTAAACAAAATCGATCACTCCGATTTCAAAGAAAACTCACCTATTTATTTTTATACTCCTCTATTAGTCTTTTTCAATTGTCAACAAAAAGCATGTGGTTAAATATTTGAGGTACATTTGTGGTTTGGTAGTTTATCCTCCTCCCGAGAAATAAACACTATGGTTCAACACATACTTGTATACGTTTCTACAAAACTAAGTATCTTTACTATTTAACATACAGTAGGGCTGATCTCATAACTAAACGTCTCTGGCTTAACTTTAATCTTACGTATTTTATGAGTGATAAATTGGGGGTAGCCTAAAACCCCAATAGCCATCAACAATGGACAGTAATTGCACTCACACAAACAGGCAAGTGCATATACACTAAACTTGCTGCCCGACTGTTCCTGCAGCGCCCCAGGTGGGGGAGTGTCCCAGACTGAGACTAAGGCGCCTCCCGTCTCCCGGTACTGAAAACCAGGGTGGGGGCGAGCCAGGGAACAGCCGCGGAGATGTGCAATCTCCCTGCTCTGGGTTATCTGAACCTGCAACCTCCACCAGGAACGGTTAGAGCACCCGTTCCTCACCCGTCCACTGCTCCCTCTACTATTCGGCACCCCGCCACTTCCCTGAACTCCAGCCCAACCAGAACCGAAGGAGAGGGACCGAGGGGTGGGGGCGGAGGTCACTCACCGCGATCATAACCGTGTCTTCTCCCTGAAACTTGGCGATGTATTTATCGCCGCGGTTCACTTCAGAATCGTTGAGAGGTCTGAAGCGACACATCACTTTGATGTTGCACTCGGCCGGGTCCGCCATCTTTCTCGCTGCTGGGGCCGGAGGCCGGGAGCCACTCCCCGCTGCTCAGTCTTGAAAGAAGCGAGCCTGAACTGAAGGTACACGCTCGCGAAGCCGAGAGAATCAGGGGTCCGCCGCGTCGCGCTTACCCAAGCGGGGGCGACCGGGGAACCAGAACACCAAGCGCCGGCGCCGGCAGCCGTCGCCCTGAGGCTCACTTCCGATCCATCATGGCAGCCATGGCGGCGGTGGCACCGGGTGGAGCGTCGGCGGCTCCTCGGCTTCTCCCTCGCCGGCCTAAACGAGCTGCGAGGGTTGGAGGGATTCCGGAGACCGGGCGGGTGGCCCAGTCCTCCCTAGAGAGAGCAGGCTAGGCCCACCGTTCTCTCACCCGTCCGCTTGCCGGCTTGCCGGCTGCCGTGCGGTCACTGCTAAGGCCGCGGACCCACGACGGGACAGCGGGATGGGCGGCGCGCAAGGACCACTGCGCAGGCGCGGAGGCCCGGACGCCCCAGCGACCAATCGGTGCCCGCGCCCGGTCGCTCCGCCGCCCGGCAGCCGCTCTCCGCCCGGCGGTCGCAGATTCAAGTTTTTCTAGCCGCTTTCTTGCAGAAGTACCTTTGATCACCCGGCCGCTGCTCACACTACCATCCCGCTGCAGAATTTCTCAGAGCTGAGACAGACACACGTAGCTTTCTTTAGGGAAGAATGGATTTGTTAAAACTACTTTATGTTGTCGTTCGTGTAAATAAACTATATTTCAATAAGGAAATATTTGCTTTCTATTTGGTCTGGAGATAAAATTCTTAGTCTGCTTTTTCAGAGCTCTTTGCCGGAAAAAGGAAGATTTGAATGAAGGCTGGAACATGGCTCTGGCTTAAGAGGTTGCTCTTTGAGGGAGTGGATTGGGGAGACCGGAATATGAAAGAAAAAGGAAGTTTCTACTAAGAAGTAAAGAAGGTTGTTGAAAAAATGTGGAAGAATAGTGTGGGGTGGGAGAAGGCCCTCAGTCAATGGGAGGTCTCTCTTCCCCGGTAATAAATACATGGAGCTAGCTCATCAGGTTCAACACCGGAGTGACTGACCTGGAGTGTAAAGATGATCTTAAAGGGCCTGGATAAATTTGTGGATTTATCTGTAAACCACAGTTGATTTTGCCTCCTACTTTTAGAAGATGGTTACCATAATGGCTCTTCATATGGAAATTGCTCTGAAGTGCTGTGGAAAGAGAACTGCAAAGGCAATTAGGAACCCTTCCTCTGGTTCCCAGTTTTTGTTTGTAAAATGAAGGATTGGACTATGGAAACCTCCAATGCCCTCTGTCCTTGCCAAATCACCCTAAAACCTCCAGAAACAAGTTCTTCATTCAACAAATTCAGGTTTTTGATCCGCTGCAATGAGAGAGAGCTCACACCAGAGGAACTGTGGGGCATCTCCCCAAACAAAGGAAAAGATGTAGTCACAGGGTGTTGGAGGGAAGGTGGAGTTCAGCTAAAATTTAAATGAAGTTGTGTTTTGATAGTGTTAAAGAAAAAAACACAGGTATAACTGCAGAACCAGCTTGAACTGGCTGTATCCTGTTCCTAACAAGATATTGAGTTGTTTTTCTGGGACAACAGAACAAAACGGCAAGATATTCAGCCAAGCATAAGCAGAGGAGAGAATTTTGACTTCCCATTACACCTTGAAACAAAGTTTCACCCCACCCCCAAACCTGCTTCCCACAGAAGCAAAAAACTAGAGGTGACTGGAACCTGAACACCAGGAACCCTTTCAGAAATGGAGGGTACACTGTGTAAGAAGATCCAGTGCTGAAGTCCCTTACCATGTCTAACCATAAATGGCCAAGTTCCAAAGCTCTCCAATTGCAACTTGCCCTGCTAGTGCTTCTGCATGCTAGCCTGTTCCCCTCAAACCCTTAAATACCTCTCTGAACCCTGGGTCAAGGAGACAGATTTGAGCTCTGCCTCCTGTCCTCTCACTGTCAACCTCACAATAAAGCTTTTCCTTTTTTCAAAAGCCAGTGCCACAGTGTTGGCTTCTATGAGCATTGGGCAGCAAGCCCTTGCTCCAGAACACAGGCCCAAAATGGTGTTACTAGTGCTAAAAGCACAGGATACCAAACCCAGATTTAATACCTGATCTAATTGCAGTTTTAACTTCTCCCAGAAACACAATCTTAACCAGTATGGAATTTTCTGATCAAGCACCAGTAAGATAGTCCCGTAGGCCCTCTTCATCCCCCATAAAAAGAAGAGACAATCTACACAATATAAACACTTCCCCTTCTCTTCCCTCTAAGAAAAGATGTCTTGGCCCCAAAATACTCCTTTCTTTTCTTTTGCTAATAGCTCCCTTGCCCACCCTTCTTTTAAAATCCTTCTATTTTGTACAACTCCTCCAAGCACCCTTCCAATTGTTAGATGGGATGTTGCCTGACTCATGAATCGCTTAATAAAGTCATTTCGATCTTCGCATCTACTTGGTTGAATTTTGTTTTTTAACAATAGCCTTCAAGTAAAGAAGAGCTGTGCCATAAGGTCTGGGCTACAAATGGCCCCAAGATCCTGTTTCCCTGGGACTACAAAGTTAAGGTGGATGTGTTATCTTCAGAAACCCCTATCCCAAAGTTCTGTTCCTGGCTTGAAAATCAATCAAGGTTGCTTCATATGACTTGGATCTTCCAGACAAGTGTGGGATGTTTTATTCTTACTGATATAACTTCAAACAGTTTCTGATAGTCTATGATTTTAGAGAACAAAGTTTTCAGTGTGCAAGGAAGCAGCTGTAACTCAAAAAAGAGCTTGTGCGAGTTAGCCATCAGTTTTCAACCTTTGCAGCAAGATCTCATAAAGACTCTGCCCTCAGCTTTCTGCTCTTTCCTTTCTAAACTCCTTCAATAATTGCTGGAATCTCTTATCATAAATTCCTAACTGGGTATGTCATGGTGGGTAGTCGTCATGCTCCATGCCTATAACTTCTTTAGTGAAAGGTTTTAAGCCAGCCTGGTCCACTGTTCTTGTACATCTAGGTTAGCATATCTTTGAAATACCAAAAGTAATTCCCCTCGAAGGGGATTTTTAACCCTCAAGAGAGCACAGGGTCTTGTTAACTATCCTATAATCCAATCCCCACCTTGCTTTCTCCAGTCTTTCCTATGTCCTATCCTTAATCTCAAATGCATAAAAGGAGCTATAACACTGTTATTCTCTGGAGCATTTGAGACCTTATTCCCTAGCATATGTCATCAGTTTAGCTCAAATAAACTATTGTCAAAATTCTCTACAGGTCTGGACATTTTTTAAGTTGACAACCTTAACCTCAAATTTAGTATTCCAGAGATGAACTTCATTATCCTCTACTCCCTGCCAATACTTAATTCAAATACTCAACTTTCCAGTTTTTATGACTAGAATCAGCATTCTTTCATACTTTCAGGCTAAAAAAGTTTTAGTCACCTATAACTCCACTATGTCTTTCATCCCCTATACATGCAAAAGAGGAACATGGTAGTCGTGTATCTGAGGTTCCTCAACTTCCATCCCAGCATTCCTGTTTGTTCTCTGACTCAGAAGATCTGGGGAATGATTGCTCTAGAGCAGTTATTTTCAAATTCTACTCCGTGGAGTAGAGGTTTGAAAAAAGTGGCTCAGGAGATTTTTGGGGTATGAGGAGAAAAAGGAGGTAAATGGAAGAATCCAGGAGTGATGCTCTGGGATCCCCTGCTGCTCAAGGCACTTTGGTAGCTTTTCAACTCTTGTTTCTTCCTGCTCAACAGATTCTGGAGGCTCAGATTTAGGAAGACAAAATCCAGAAAGGGAAGTATCTGCAAGAGCCTTCTGCTTTCAGATCTGATACAGGCAAGGGAACACAAAGAACCTGACTCTGCACAGCACCAGGAAGGAGAACAATGCTATGTGAAAAACAAAATATTTCTAAAAATTGTCTATCATGCTGGCAAGGAATAGTGGTATGAGACAATACAATTTAAAAAATATTTTATAGGGAAACAAAAATTGATTTTAAAAAATCCAACAGGCTAATCCCAGTTTTTCTTCCAAATATAGAAAAAAAACTTTGATTATTCGACACTAGCAGTGACACAGCAGGTTTCTTTGAGAATAAAGTTTGAGACTCATTAACATAATTTTTGACAAAAATATGAGTGGTACTTGCACCTATACAAATTTGGAACATTTAAGCTCCACTGTGGAAGTTAGCCACCAAGGATGGTCCTCCAATGAACCACCCATACTTGAATTCATCCTGTTATGTGGACTTTTTCCTTGAAGGTTGGGCTTTGACTCACTTGTAACCAGTATAATGTGGCAGAAGTGTGACACTCCATGCTATCTGAAACTAGGTGAGAAAAAGCCTGTAGCTTCCCCTTGGTCTCTGAGAACACTCTTTCAGGGAGCTCTGAACAACCACCAAAGACCAACAACCCTAAGAACACCATGCTTGAGAGGCCAGATATGTAGGCACTGTAGTTAACAGTCCCAGCTGATCCTATAGCCTTTTAGCCACGCCCGCACAGGCATCAGACTTGTGAAGAAAGCCACCTTTAACTGTCCAGACCGGCATACCCACCAGTTGAATATCAGTGAACAATCTCAAGTGACACTCTTGAAGCAGAAGAATCACCCAGCTGAGGCCTGCTCAAATTCCTGACTCATAAAATTATGAGATGTAATAAAATGATTATTGTTTTAAGGTACTCACTTTAAAAAATTACTTACAATGCAATAGATAACTGGAATAATAACCCACAACTTAGAACTTAAAATTTAACTTGTGAAAATCATCCTGTAAAATACTATTTATAGACAACGAATGCACTTAAAGTTGACTGTATTTTAGATGAATTCTATTGCAGGGGGTTCTAAGAACATAACCATTGTTTACAACATTATTACTACAAGAAAATTTGCTTTATATTTAATATGGAATGATTTTTTTTAAATGGGCTTTTCAAATAGAAAAATTTGAATATTCCTCTTTTTCAAATGTGTACAAGAGACACCTGTTTCTTTCCATTTCCATTACCCCTTCCTAGGAAGTTCAATGTTTTACTACTTCACACTTGGATTACTAATACACTCCCAGCCTTTATCATCCAATAAATACAGGTTTAGCTCTTACCATGAGCTGGGCACTGTGATTGATAGGTGCTGGGGATACAGTGGTGAAAAAGACAAACAGTTTCCTCCCATATCCACTATTTTGCGTACAATTTTCATATTAAAATTTCTAAAACATTGCTTTTTTTTAAAAAAAATATTTAATTGCTCAAGAATCTACAACTCTCTTCTTTCTTATTCAAACAAGTTCAAATTCCTCTACTTAGATGCAGAGACCTATCATCATCTGACTTCCCCTTATGTAGGTAGAATTTTCCCACTGTTTCACAGCATACTTTCTTGTCTCTTCGCAACTGGCTTTTTCACCATTCCCCCTACCTTTATAATTTGCTAATTCCAAGATCATGTGGTCCCACCTTGTGTATCTCTACCTTATGCCCATCGAAATCTTATTCATCTTTCCTTATGCCCCACCTTTTGCAAACAGTTTTTCAGAATAGAATTATTTCACAGGTTAGATAGAAAACATCTTTAGTCCACTTAAAACCATAGATTTATTCTTTAGAACATATTTTTAAATGTTTTTCTTAGAGTAACACATTCATAATTTAAAAATAAAATTATAGTCCTGCTGAATTGTACATTTGAAACTTATTTGATTTTATTAATCAATGTCACCCCAGTAATTTTTAATAAAAAATAAAAAATAAAAGAAAATTACAAAAATAAAAAGCAATTCTTGCTCTACCCACTCCAATCCTCATTTCTATTTTTCAGAGCAATCATTTGAACATTTTTTAATCAATTTCTTCTGGTATTTACCTTCATGTCTTGAATAACATTCTTTTAGTGCTTCTTTTTTTTTAAATGAGAATTCAAGGTTTTTATTTCAAAGAAATGGATACTATAGCTACAGCTATCACAGAAAACTGAAGACAACTAGGATAGGATGTGATCAATTTCCTTTTGACTATGTCAAATTTAAGATATTTGCCTCATGTAGGTAAAAGTATCCAGGAAGCAACTGAATAACCTAAATGTGCTCAAACTATACAAAGCAGCTTTAAAATGCTCCCATTTGTATGAGGTAATATGACACTAGTGAACGGATTACAGAACCACAGTGCCTGGGCTTGAATCTTTACCCACCTGTAACCTTGAACAAGTTAATTGTGCTGTAGCTTCCTTATGTAAGTGGGCAATACAGTACTTAAACTCTAAGATTTTTGAGTAAATTATATATATAAAGTGCTTAGAATGTCATGCAACACGTTAACTGCTTTACAATTGTCTACCCTTGGTTGAGATAAAAGATACTCTAGTTTCAAATTATCACAAACACTACTATTTTCTGAGTCATGTTCAATGAAAAGTGGAAGCAAATATAAGTTACAAAGAACAGGGTGCTTTAAACAATCTATTTTTAAGTAGCAGGCTTCAAAGGCAATTTCCCGATCCTTAAAATACAGCTATTTATGATCAATTATGAGTATTCAACTTTTCTAACCAATGGACTATACTCTTTGTTGCACAGTAAATCACCTCATATCTTTCAGCAAGAGAAAGGAGACATCTACTCAATTAGTGTTGTTTTGTTTTGTTTTGTTTTGTTTTACACCTACCATGCCATGAATTCATAGGGAATGGGTTCCAGCAGCACAGTCTCCTTTTCACTGGTTCTCACAAAGTGTGCTTCTCTGGATAGAACAGGCGCTTCAGTTGAATCCAAGTAACTTTCTCTTTGGCTTCCTTCTTTTTTTTTGATCATTTTCCTTCATATGTTTCTGGAAGCTGTCCTGGCTCTTAGAATGCTTAATATGTTCAATACGTATGTTAATTTTCTTGGCAAGAATCTTGCCCTTAACTTGTCTGTTTACAGCAATGCCAACCACATGCTGGGTAACATTGTAAATTCTTCCAGTTTGCCATGGTAACATTTGTGGGGCATCCTTTTTGAATAGTGCCCATTCCCTTGATGTCTACAATATCACCTTTCTTGCAGATTTGCATGTACATGGCCAAAGGAACAACTCCATGTTTTCTAAAAGGCCTGGAGAACTTACAGCTGTTGCCTCTTCTTTCTCCCTTTGTGTTGGTCATTTTGGCGAGTTACTGGAAGATGGTGGTTCTGGTTGAAAACCTACTGCTGCTTCTTGATTTCTTAATTATTGTCTTAATAAATTAAGTTATAAGTCTTTTACTCTGCCTCTCATATTAATGAACACATACATTTTCTTCTTATTTTCCTAATATATTTCTATCACCATTTTTAGTTAAATTAGTATACAATGTTTACATTCTAAGTAATTATTAGTATTCTCAGCTTAGCCAAATAGTGCACTACAATTACAATGCTTATCTTTTACAACTTCTTTTGATTTTTTTTGGAGTTAATAATTGCCTCACTTTTTCCCAGTTTTTTACTGCTAACACATTCCAAATCTCCACTAGAAGACTATAAATCTACTCTTGATATTTTTGAAGGCATTTTGTCCACTGTCTTCTAATTCCTGTTGTTGCTGAGAATTCTGATTCCTTTTGAGTCCTGATTGTTTGTATGTGATCTGCATTTTTCTTCCAAGTCGCTTTTAGTATCTTTTTATCTATATGTATTTCTCTTCTCTTTCCTAGTTTCCATCACCTTGTTTTTTTGTTCTACTTTTGGGGAGATTGAACTTTCTTTCCAACTCTTCTGTTATTCTCTCTATATAAATACACACATACATATATACACATACATGTGTGTGTGTGTGTGTGTGTGTGTGTGTGTGTATAATATGCTGATGCTACCCTGATATAGATATATTTAATTTTTAAAAATATTATTCTCTAAATAAATGTTTTTAATAAAATTTATTCTTGCTTCATAGAGTAATACCTTCTATTATCATTCTGTTAAGAGAATGATGCAAAACTAAGTCACAAAACATCTGTTGTGTTCTGTGTCTTAGTTTTCTAGATTTTCTCTGTGGTTTATTTTGGTCTCTGTCACTCATGTTAGAGGATTTCCTCAAATGGTGGCGTCCCTTGGTGTTCTAATGTATTTGAGCAAGGGGCTAAAACACTTATTGGAGGAAGCTCTGTGCATGTGAATTGGATTTGTAGATTGATGGGAACTAGCAATTTCATTAGGGGCATTCTAAATGTACTTTAACATAGACATCTCTTTTTGACTGGTTGTTTTCTAGTTGTAATTCTTTAATTTTTTTTGTCAGGTGAACATAATTCTGGTGGCCAGTCTTCTTTGCGGTGAGGAGAGTTGGGTGATCTCAGCATTTCAGTTTGTGGACTTCATCTCCTTGTTTTCAGTAAGGCAACTCAGCCCTCTCTTAAGCTGTGTGTGGTGTCCCTGAACCCACGGCCCCTCTGGTTCAGCTTCTCCAGAGTGAGTTTTCTTCCTTCTGTTGTGCTGGGGGTGGGGGTGACAATCTTCTGGCACTTTAGTGTGTAGGGTGGGGGATTGCATTTTAACAGCCCCCTTCATAAACTTTCAACTAAATCTTCCTATTTTCAGCTCTACACTTTTGTCCCTGCCTCCTGGTATTTGCAATTCCTGAGGCTACCTGATATCCTCTATGAAGAACTGACTTGGCTTTCTGCTAGGCAAACTTAGGTTTTTGCATTCTCCAAGCTATTTAGGCAGTTACATATTTCCAACATTTTGCTGAAATTTCGTTTGCCAATGATCTTTTTTCAAGTTTTCTTTGCACTGTGGCTATTGTATTTTTTTGCTTTTATTTTAGTAGAATGTCAGGGATGTCAAAGATAAATGAATTTCAGTCATATGTAGTTGGCCACTATTAAATTGTCTTTAGCTGTTAAAGTATATTATAACTATCAAAATATAAGTTCTTTGAGGACAGTAACTGTGACTCATTTTTTTCCAACAATGTTTAGCTCAGTGTTCAGGATCTCGTAAGTGCTTATATATAAATCCTGTACTGATTGAAATTAGAATGCAATGAGTACCTATTAATTATAGTTCTCTACTCAAGAGGTGGTGGGATACAAATGTGGATAATTTCCCACTGAGAAAGGCCTCTTCTACTGGGGGAGTTGTAATAAATACAAATCACAGAAATTGGTTCTGTAAAAGCAGTACCAGAAAGCACAAAGAATGGATATTTGGGGGAAACTTTCTGATATTTTGAAGTTGACATCAGAGGTGACAGTCAAGATCTTCCAAAAAATCTGCCTCTCACATGCAGAACATTGGGCTAGATGTACCATGGGTTGACCAAGTACATCCTGGTCATTTCTTCAATGCCCAAAGTTTAATGCTTATTTAGCATTCATCCACTATTAACAATTATCAGGAGAATGTACATAATTGAGAAATTATGAAATAAAGAGTCTCTCCTATTTACTCTGGTATTTGTTACTTCTATTTTTAAAAAACTAGACTTGTATATTTTCAATTTTTAATTTTTCCAAACTCCTTTTTAAATTCACACACACACACACACACACACACACACACACACACACACGTGCGCGCACGCACACACACACACGCACAAAGTCTATAACTCTAGGACTAAACAGACCGATCCACAGGAAAACCAGCAGGAATTTTACTGAAGCCAGTCCATTTGCTCAAATCAAATTAATAGAGCAATAATTTACAATGACATAAAAATGTTTTTTTTAAAATCCTACCAAAGAATCTTGCCCTATGTCTTAGGTTGGGTCTGATGGAGAAAACTCTCTGAGGCAGAAATTTGTTTACAGGAGGTTAATTGAGGTGTGCTCTCAACAATACTTCCTGCAAGAAAATGAAGGAGACTGTATTAAGCAGAGATGTTAAGCTGTAATGCTGCTGAAAGAGAGGCCTCAGCTGATTTTATTGCAAAGCTCTGAGCAGGGATAGCCTATCAGATTTGTTCTAGTTGAGACAGAGGGCTAGTCATAGGATGTTGGCTACCCCTACGGAAGGAACATAACTTTAGGTAGGGCAGCTCCCTTCTGTGGAGGGCAATTTCCAGACAGGCTAGGAGCCACCATCAGCCTTGGTCATAAATGGATTGAGGATTAGGTGGCACATCACAGTGTCCATAACACCAACATTGCAGGGCACTTAAGAAGTCTTTATAGTTTCTACTTCTGCAAAGACTTCATTTCTAATAAGTAAGAACTGTCAGGCCATGTCCTTCCATTAACTGCTCTTTTCTTCATCAGAAACAAAACACAAATCAAATGTCTGAAGAGCTGACTTGAAAGACAGACAACTTGAAATTCATTTTCAATGAACACCTTTCTAGAGTTCAACTTTTTTAACTGGTAGATATAATAAACTCCTTCTAAGTATGTTTCTTAAAGTTGAAGAACTTTGAAACCTCGAACCTTGATGTGTCACCACTGACCACCCGCCTTTCAGTTCTATTCATTACTCCATAAAAAGTCAGAACAAAGCCTATTTTGAAAACTAATGAAATTTTTCTCTCCTATTTTGGAGGCCCTGAAGTATAATAATTATTAATAATATAGTCTGATATTTTACCATAGGCATTTTAGTTATAGACGAGATTAATGTAGGAGACTCTTTAAATCAGGAGGGTGAAGTTTCTCTTATCCTAATCCTAATCACGTTGGAACACGTTTATTCTAGGTAAGCCTTTTGCAGGAGCACACTAGCTTAATCAGGACAACTGTAGCCTCACCCTCGGGTTTACGCTAAGCAAATACAGAAAGTAATCAAGTCATTTATCATGGCATTGCTTTATGAACACAACCTTTATAAGAGATGTAGTCTTTTTTAAGACCCTGGAACTGTAAATACGTCATAAAAGGGTAGTAATTAAATAGTGCTGGCAGTAAAATAGTGTTATAATAACTTGTTTGCCAGATGAAACTATTAGACATAAGATCTTTATTCACAATATTAAAATGCATGTGACTGACATTTCTAGGAGTTATTTGTACTCAGTACATTTGCAGTTCATGACTTCATGTTCTCTGTGTTCCTTTGTTTACCTGCCTGACTATTGATGAATGACGAAACCTCTAGAAGGAAAATGTGTCATTTCATTCAAATTGGCAATAAAAATAAAAATTTTAAGTAGAAGAGATCTTTGTTATTAAGCATTTCTTCTACTGGCAACACTTCAACGTCTTTGATTTACGCTAACTGTTATTTGGATTCATGTACAAATAAAGGGAAGAGTGACTATGCTCAAATTTGGTTTGTCTGAACAAAGACAAAATGAGCTTCTCTTCTTTTTGTGAGAAGCATATATTTTTTATATTAGTTGTCTGTGAAATATATGATCTACATAATACATAGTAATACATGGAATATTTGCCAAGTTTCCATTTTACCTTATGTTATAATTGAGGAAAACTAAATGTCTATTATATAGAGTACTTTTATTTGGGTTATCTCTTTGACTTTTAAGATTAAATAGACATAAGAATGTTAGACTACACTAAAATGTCAATACTAATGTTTATGATAAAATGGAACAAAACACGCTTTGATAGATTTAGCAAGTCAAATGGAAAGTCTAAGCAAAGTATCTATAATTCACATGCAGTGTTTCTATTTTATCATTGGCGTGCTGAGAATAAGCACATGACTTACCAGCATCAGAGTACAATGTGTGTCCTGACTACAAAATCTTCAAATCAATAAGTGAAAGTAGTTCAAAGTATCTTTTGCCAAATTAGACTCACTGTGAAATAACTCGTTCTAATTTTTCAAGGTTATAAAGAAAATATGTGTAAGGTCTGGTTAAGCTCATAATAGAATTCTTTGCTATCATTTTACACTCATACACTTGCACACAGATATATAGGTATCATATATACATACATTATAATACACATCTGCTGATATATATTTTATGTATATATAATCTGTAACTTAGAGTTCATCATTTATTTCTACATTATTTCTTCCTCACCCCCTTATCCCAAATTCTATACCTATGCTCCCCATGTAATAGCAGTATGAAGAGCAAACAGCCACAAAATCCATTTCTGAAAGTCTTCAAGGGAGCTCTGTCAGCCACTGATTGATGTTAGGACAATCTCATAGCACTCATCATTGAGTCTGCTTGTTTACAATCAGGAGTCAGTATGACCATTGCTTTAGCTCAGTTGACAAGGGACAGAAAAAGGATGGACTCAGATACCCAGCTCTTACTTCCAACCCTTGGCAACAACGCAGATCACAGGAATTCCACAACCCACAGTGGATCTTCCATTTCTTTATTCTTCATTCATCAGCTATTTATTAATGACTTTGTAGGCACCAGGCCCTACAATAGAGAGAAAAAGTAGAGCTGAAATAGCTCAGTGGGAAAGACTAGACTATAGGGCTAATTGAGGTAGGAATCTAATTTTTTTTATGGATAACTTCTTTTCCTACACCATTTATTGAATAGCTAATCATTCCCCACTACTTTATATTGCTACTGTTCATAAACCAAGATCCCACATATTCATGGGTATGTTCTGGGATCTCGGTGAGTAAGGATTCTATTGATCTATTAGCGTATTCCTTTACCTTTAATTTTTAAATTTACAACAAAACTTAAAAAATAAAAATTTAAACTTATAGCAAAATCAAAAGAAATGAACTCCTGAATAGCTACCATCTAGATTCTCCATTCACTAACGTGTTACTATACTTTCTTTATCATATCTCCATCCAGCTATCCATTACTCTATCCATCCATTGATCCATTTTCTTTTTGGTGCACTTTCAATTAAATTGCAGACATGAGTATACGTTTTTCTAAATACAATACTACACTTTAAAACTATTATAATTTTATACTGTTTATACTTTAACATTATCTCAACTCGACTTTTTCAATTATATTCTCATAAAATTTGATGTTTAGTGTTATTTGCTATTAAGACTATGAAAAGTAAAAAAAGGTAATTCTTCAAAGACTCGCTCAGTCAAGGGTAAAGAGAGTTTATACACCTTTTGAGCCTGAGCTCTAACTTCTAGAACAACTTGAGAAAGGGGAACTTAGAGAAATTTACCCAGATTATCTGGGCCTTGGAATCTTTAAAATTGTGAGATACTTATAATTTAAACATTCAACTTTATGTTGCCAAAAGACAAGGCTTAAACTTATTTCTGAGGGCAGACTGTTTTCTTATTCCTCTGGTTTTGGAAAAACATGTTAATGGACTTTTCAGTAAAGAAAGATCCTATTTTGTAATAAAACATCCAAAAAACCCAAGAAACTATGCATGCTGTTCTGAGTAATATTTCCAACATTTGTCTTCATTGTGGAAATTATATTCCTACAAATTATGATGTTTTTAGGATAATGTTTCCTCCTTAAAAATGGTTTTGTTCTTTTCTGTCCTTGGAAATTATTGAGTATTCATGCAGATATATTTGTGTGTCTGTGTTCTTGTTTAAACAAGATCAAAATACCTGACACATAACAAATACTCAATAAAAGTTTGTTGTTGTTAATAATAAAAATACTAGACTTCCATTGGTAATATAGGATGGAGACCCAGACTATTCATATTTTGACAAAAAGGGAAGTGGGCTCTTGCCAGGTTGAGACATTAGGCATATCTGTGTTACAGATTATTATAGAACATTATTGCTTTAACCTCTAATTATTGTGGTTATTAATTTTCCAGGGAAATGAATGCTAACTAGTGAAAAATTATTGATTGGGGATTCCTGTTTGAGAGTCAGGCAGGTAGACAAAGGAACACAGATAATGTGAGGTCATGTCGAAAGTGGAGAGAAGTGAAGATCTGGGGCTCTTTCCAGGAGCTGGTGACGCCCACATCAGGAGACCAGGGTGGTGACGTAGCCAAGGTTACACATTTTCACTACCACACATACCTTGGCAACCTTGCAGTTCCATATTTGCTGCTGAAGTGTTGTCAGTTTTGTGCTTTAGAGGAGGGGTAGAGAGAGGCAGATCCCCGTTTTTCCCTCTGACTTATCCCTTGGAGCCCCTTCCGGATTTTGCCTCAGGGCAACTATCCCAGGTGTCTCATGGGAATCTCATGCTGGCAAAGCCACTGGCCACTTTGACAGCACAAAGGTCATGTTAGACAGAAAGTTTTTCTCTTTAATTCATTGGTCCTTCAATCCATAAGCACCATCCCTCATCTACTTCTCATGTATTCATTTATGTAAGTATGCTTATCTGTACACATGTATAAAATATACATACCTCTAAGTCTTTGGTGCAGTGATGCCCACAATTCAATATGTTGTTTAATTACTTTAAGTTAATTACCAATGGATAAATATTCTTAATGGTACATTATGCATGAGGAAAATAGAGGAGTTATGGAATTTGAGTAACCAGAAGACTAATTAGAAAAAATAATTAAGTTAGGAGCGGAGTTTTAAGAATGAAGATATAAATTTTAGACATGTTAAGAATGAGGTGTCACGGGACTATCTAAGCTGGCGTAGTAATGTTGGCCTGGTGAGCACTCAGAGCTGGAGATAAAATTTGAGGAGTCGGGTTTCACAGGAGGCACAATGGAAGACAGAGCACATATGAGAGAAAACTAGAAAGGTAAAGGTTGCAACTTTCAAACTCAAGTTATTTAAGAAACTATCATCCTGACTGCATAGGATTTGTGGGGATTGAATGTAAATGTTAAACTTTGTTAGGAAAAAAAAAGGAATTGGAAATTTGACATAATACAGTAATTCTTACAATGCTGATCGTGGTAAAATACATTCAAGAATGACTTTTCTGATGCGCAATGAATAATTGTGTTTTTCTGTCAGACTTGGTTTGTGGTTTTGGTTTGCTCTCAAAAACATTTTAAAACAGGTGCTACTTTGAATAGAAAAGTTCAGAATGACAATTTGTAATTGGTAGAATGAAGCAGTGAGTTTTAGTACAAGAGACCATCAGTGAGCCATGAGTTTCTGTAATTTTGTTCCCTGACATTTTGACCCCTTTAGGTGTGGATAGGCAGTCCTTACTTTGCACGTTATAGCACAGGACTGTTAAAATGACCCTGTAAGCAGAAACCATGCAAGGCTATCTTAATTATTAATGGGCAAATTTATGGTTTGCCATGACCTTTAAAAATTTTGTCAAAACATTAAAAACTCTCTCTCACTCTCTAAAAGTATAGGAAAACAGAAAAAATAGTAAAACTAACATTTAGTATATTATTTAACACATTAAACATTAAAAATGAAAGTGTTTAATTTCTTTATAACAAACATAAGAATAAGTTTGGATAGTGCTTGCCTTCTTCTTGTCATATAACTTGTAATATGGAGCAAGCAACTTTTCTATACCTTAGTGAATTGTCACATTCCTTTCTAAGGCTGAATCAAGTTCCGACATTTTAGCCTTTGTGCTCTCAGTACTGTGCAGTGTCTCTATGAGTTTCTTTAGTTTGAATTTTTTGCCAGCCTCACTTACTCTGGGACATCTTCATTTGTTCCAGCATGTTCACTTTCCTCATTTATGTGGATGTCACTCACTAATTTCACTGAGTTTTCTAAGTTGCTCTGGCTGCACGTTTAGAGGCACTAAGGAGAGCAAGGTCACCATTCCCACTGTCAGCTATTCCTCCTGTAACTCGTATGTACTACATTCAGACTTCATTTATAGGACTTCACTGTTTGTTCCTTTGTTGCACTTTCATCTTTGTTGGCCAATTCCCTCTTTCTATTACTCATTTCTGTAAACTGTCATTTGAGTTTATCACTGGGAGACAAAGAAGCTACACAATTCTACCCTTTGCTGTCTGTATATAAACTGAATAACAGCTGTGCAGTGACAAATAAGCTCTAGGCTTTAAAAAGTGATGTGATGGTCACTGGTCACAGTGCCCATCTGTTATTTACATAGCGATTTGTGGACTGAAGACGTATTAGCAATTACTCCATATTGTAAGGTATGGCAACTGAAATTTGAACCATGTTGTTGGAGAACTGGTGTCATTTACCTGATAAGAGAAAATTTGGAGGTGTCCTAAATTTAATTACAGCAGGCCAGAGAATAGAGGAGAGAGGCAAGAGATGTTAACCAGTTAATTTCTGTGGGTAGACGCAAAAAACTGCTTGTATTTTTTTTTTATTTTTTGTAATTCAATTATTTTTACTAATTAATGGAACTTTTAGTATAGTTTTAGGTCTACAAAATAATTGAACAGAGTTTCATGTATCCACCCACTTACACTTACATTTCTGAATGTGTGTTGAAACATGGAATCAACTTTCAGGTAGCTGTTTCAGCTTTTATCTAAAGGGAGTAGCTGAACATCAAATGCCACAGATTCTTGCTTATCATGCACTTAATAAACCCTTTCTCTTAGAAAATCTTTTGGCTGTGAGAGTTTTTGTTTAATATATCTAAACTGTAGTAACTGAAATACACACACACACACACACACACACACACACACACACACAGAGTTGCCTGTATACACTTCTATTGGAAAGTCTTCCTCTTAGAGATGTTACATTTCGCTACTTTATAGAGTGCTTTGGAAACTTCAGATGGAAATATTAAACACTATATCATCAGAGGCTAAGTAGATAACCTGTGGAATGGAAGCTCCAAAATGGCAGGGATTAGACAGCTCTTAATATGTTACTGGATGCTCAAGGAAAAACTGAAACAACAGTAAAGATCTAGTCTATGTAACTGTTAATCAGTAATTATTGCCATTGATACTGCTTAGGATCTATCTGCCTGTGAGTCAATGACTATATGTGATGTACACAGGAATGTCCAAGATATTAATAATAGACAGAATAATGAAAAATGCTTAATAGCAGAACATTTTATATTTAAGGAACTGTTTCTAGACTCTTGTTTTCTTTGTTAAATTAATGAATAAAAGATAAAGCATCGTCATTGGAATGATGTTCATTCTTTCTTTTCCAGGAGTGAAGTGTTAATTATTAATTACTGAAAAAATACTCTAAGATCTCAGTGATAACTGGTAGAATCTCTTTGGAAGATATAATTAACTTCAAAACCATTAATTTCTCAAGGTCATTTTCTATGGAAATTCTGATCATAACACAGGTAGAAAGAATCTATAAATAAAATCTAAATTCTTTTTGAAAAATAAGATCTGTTTTGGCTTGAGGACTTATTGACAACTTAACTGAATCTTCCCTATACTATGCAGTGGTCTAGATGCCTCCCCCCAGCATTCTCTCTCCTTTCAGTCCAGGTCAAATTTACCTGCCAATTAACTGCTCTCCCAGATTTCCTCGGTCCCCTTCCCACGTTCCCTCACAGAGTCCTTTTCTTTAATAAAGTCCTTGCATATTTAATCTTATCTTGGCATCTGCTTCTCAGTGCATCTTTCAATGGCGTTTTTATTTCTCTTTTCTTAGTTTCCCATGGGCCTATGTCAGCCCATTAGAAGAAATAGAAAGGATATGAAGATAATGGGATTTCAGCCACCTAAAAGGATTTTACTCTAATTATGAAGAAGTCAAAGCAAGTATTTCAATTAGAAAATACTATACAAACATAAAAAGATGACAGTTGGGTGCTTGGAGATTTGGGAAACATAGAGATGAGTAATCCTTTTCTTAATGGTTCCTAAACTTTGTTCGTACTGAAATTACCATGTGTGTGTTTAATAAATTAACTGGGTCCTCCTGCACTCCCTAAGACTTACTGAAACTATCTCCAAAGATGGAACCCAGGCATGCATATGGACTTTTACAAATTATCTTTGTGATTTTAATTTACACCAAAGTTTGAGAATCAGATAACACCACTGCCCTGTTGCTCCAGAAGATGTTTTCCTAGGAGTAATAATAATTCAAAGCTTCTGACTAGTTTTCCCCTTCCTGTTACAGTTGTGCCTTTCTTACACTTGTGTTATCTGATTCTTTATAACCTGAGATTTTTAAGATAGCATGGAAAAACTAGGCTTTTCATGATCCACTTGTTCCAGAAAAGTTATATATTGTCTTAAGTGCAAAAGTAAGTGAAGACACTTCTAATTGTCTTAAGACAAAGAAACACATCCTTGTTTAACTATGTCTTCAGGTTTGTGGGTTCTCCATCAGCATTTCTAAGGTAAGGCACATGGGTGCATTTTCAAATAGTTGATGGCATGCCACCAGTGTTTTACTTTGAATACATCAATCACTTTCTAGAAAAATGATTACTCTAAGTTCTAGAAATTGACCCACCTTGAATATCTCTTCCACAGAGATTGCCATAGTTAGGGTCTTGATAGAAGTGGAGTAGAGGGGATGAGTTTTAGCTAGCTTCTGTGTTGACCATTAGATCTAGGTGAATAAAATGGTGAGGCCTCCAGACCAAAAGTTGTCCTTCAGTAGTTGGAAGGGAAAAATCACCAACTACATAAACATAAAGCAACAATCTCCCACCAACTTTTCCTTCTAACTTGAGAAAATGCATATTCTGTACAATGAATATTTCTAAATTCAAAGCTTATAAATTACTCAAACATAGTGCATAGTTCCTTTTTTAAAAAGTATGAGATCTCACAATAGTATGGTCTTTTAATGAGCACTACAATTCTCAGTGTATTTGTGAGGGTTTTTGTTTGTTTGTTTGTTTGTTTTAGTAATTCACAGTAGCGTGGTTCCTTTCAGATAGTAAACATGCATGATAGCATTACTACCAGAGTAACCTTCCTTATGCAGTCTCTATGCATGACACTCCTCAGCCCAACAACCTACAGCTTCTTGTCAAGGTCAAGCACAAATCCCTCAGTGTGATACTGTAGACCCTCTGCAATACATTCTCAATCATCTTTACAGGTTTTGCTCCCTCAGCTCCCCTGTATGTCCCTTATTAAACCTACTTTCTGTTTCCAAATGTTCTGTTTCCTTTGTGCTTCTTCGTTCTCCACGTGGAGTGCTCTCTCCCAACACCTCAACGCACTGAGTCTTCAGCTACAAGTTATGTAACCTCCATAGCGTTCTGTATGGCACTCTGTGACACTTTATTGCAATAAGCCTTATATTAGTGTAAACCGAGTATTTCACATACCCAATTACATTAGACGAACATTCTTTGACAGCAGGAATTGTTCCTTATTCATCCTTTAGTGTGCCAGGACCAGCACAATGTATTACCTACTTTGCTTAATTAAATTGGATAACTTCAAACAAAGCTTCTAACCAATGGCTCACCAAATACCTTGAGACTCTTTATTTAAGAAAGTATCAGTTCTTAAAAAGTATCTGGTCGTTGAGAGTGACAACCATAAATCTACCAAAAGAAAGGAAGACTGATACTTTTGAGCACCTACTATGTGCCATGCATTATTATGTCCTTTTATATAATTCATTTATTCAGTAATTAAACAAACATTTACTGAGTCCCACTAACATTGCAGTAGGAGATGAGAATACAAAGATAAAAAGTCATGATTCCTGCTCTTAAGGAGCTAACAGTCTGATATAGTGAGTATATCAATGAACTCAGTGCAGCACAATGAACACAAGTGAGCTGAATAAAGAAGTGGGGAGAGCATTCCAGGGAGAGGGAACAGCATGTGCAAAAGCATGGTAGCCTGAGACAGCACAATGCATGTGGGAGGGAGAGCCCCATTTTCTATGGCAGGAAATGAGGCCACAAAACGAGGCAGCTGCCAGGATCTGAAAGACTTGGAGAATAAGCTTGGGTATTCTGATAGCTAGTGAACATTTTTGAAGGATTTAAAACAGGAGAGTGACATGATCTGATTTTCCATATAGGGAGATTCCACTGGCAATGATTTAGAGGATGCATTGCAGGGAAGACAGGTAGACTAGTTAGGGCTGACTAGCTAGGACTCCTGCAGTCATCTTGGAAGGAAGTAATTGAATGAATCAAAGCAGGGCTGTGGGAATGGAGAGCAGAAGAGTGATAAGAGAAAGAGAGAGTAGATTCCATGAAGCTTGGAGGCTGTTTCAATGCGGGAGGGCTCTTACTAGGCTAAGGACAGTGAGACATTTGTCTCAAACATAAAATTAAGGGGGATCCAAAAAACTTGGTAATCAAAATAAAGAATTTAAATGCAAAATTAATGCAAAATATCCATGATGAATCAAATATCAAAAATTTTAGTAAAAGAAAAAAATCCAACTCTGTGCTTGTGCAACCCTGTCTCACTCATATCACCCTAATTGTGGCCCTGAATAAAACGTCCTTAATAGAAAAGGTATTCAACATGAAGGAATTCATCTTCATTGAGAAAACTGCAGCCTAGAGAAGTAAAATAATCAGCTGAAGGTCATAGCCAGCAAGTGCCAGGAGACAGGGGCCTAATCCAGCAAGCAATGGGCTGAGCAGATGGTGATAAGAGAAAGAGAGAATAGATTCCATGTACCACAGGACTCTTGCAGGAGTGAGACATCCTGCCTGCGGTGCTGTAAACACCTATGCCATATTTCCATGTACTTGCTTTCACTCTTAGCAAATAGTGACTATGTCAATAAGTGGAGGTGTCCTCAAACCCCATTGTCTTAGAGGTGAGTTTAGCAAAACGTTCTAGTAAAAAGAAAGGTAACTATTACAAGGTACAACAGAGAGGTAAGATTACAAGTTACAAGAGAAAGAAAATCTTTAAGAGCTAGTCTGGACTCAAATAATGAATGTCAAAGCTTGAAGTTTCTGAAAGTGTACAATCAGCAAATACAGAATTGATTAACTGAAACGTCGACCCAAAGTTCGGTATATGTGCACTAAGGAACATCAGTTGGAATCAATCCACTTAAAATGAGTAAAGAACTCTTTCAAGTTCCATCTGCTGCCAAACCTCAGGGGGCAACTGTGGGGAAAAACTAACCTTTCCCCTAGCATGGTTAACTCCAGAGATTTTGACTTCTTGGTTTGGACATGAGCCCTGCCAAAGCTTTCTAGACAGAGCTTCCCCTCTGAAGACTGCTATGGGAGAATCCATTTTAAGTGGTTCTTTGTAACAAAATTCCCAGTGTGACAATGGCCCAGTATGTGATGTCGACTGTACAATTTTCAGCCCATGTTATGATAGCCTTTGAACACTGCATAGGTATGCATAAGGTACAGAACATCACTAGAAATACATTTTTCATATTTCTCCTCTCTCATCAAGTGAATCCATTATATTGCACTAAGGGATTATTTATTTGTTACTGTGAGTTAGTTGCATTTTTGTTTTCCATGATGGTTATTGCTTTCCAGAGTTAATATAAAAATGACTTACTATTGGTAACTTGCTCGGTTAACTCAACAAATAGAACATCGTGAGTTCAGGAACTGTTTTCCCACACAAACGTATAGTTTTTGAAGGCACAGCACAAACAAAAAGTCCACAGAGGAAATGAGACTTTATTTCTGGAAAATGTGTTAAATAGTTTCTTGAAAATCTAAGACATGTAATAGATTAACATATATTTAATGGTTAATGTCATTAGAATCATATATTAAGGCTAATTGCAATGTAGTTAACATACTTGAGCAGTTGTTAAAATGGTGTTGAACTTGTAAAATTCTATTTTAGAGGTAAGATTATAAGGTGCTGAAGTTTTTCAATATAACTTGAACAAATCTAGCCATTCATTTTGGACTAAGACCATCTTTTCCATCAGAGAGAGTTTCTCTTTCTTCAAGTTTTATTATGAAATATTTCAACACAGAAGAATGTATAAAGTATAATAACATGAACACCTATTTGCCCAAAGGCTACTTTAAATAATGAACTTGGAACAAAAGAGGCCTCCTAGTCCTCCCTCCCCCTCCTCTTCCCACCTTCCCCTTTGAATATTATCATCAGTCCAGATTATTCCTGCCACATGTCACTTCTCCTAAATGTGGTTTATATTCTTTAATGTCCATGGGCTTTGGAACATGGAGAAGAATACTCACAACTATTTGTACTTTGTTTAATACTCGCATTGTTAAATTTATATATCTAATAAAGGTCTGAAACCAAATTTTCTTGAACATTTAAAAATCGTATTTAATTAATTACATTATCTTAATTTAAACTGTGATTACAAACATTATGTATTAGTAGTGCTGGTTTTAAAAAGCACTTCAAATCCTTTAATTTTTAAAACATATGCAAATATTATAAGCTATACTATTACACTTAAATTATTTTTGAAACATCAATCTCATGGGCTTACTCTGTTTCTTCATTATTTTTGTACTTGCTTTTATACTTTTTTTGGGTTATGACTATTTCTATTTTGTTATCTTCCTAGGGTTTTCATAATGTTATTTGGATTCTTTCCCATGATTGCAGTAATCTTACCAGACCCAAAAGAATATTCCCTAGACCAAACCATTTATATGATATGGCTTATTGACTAATTCTTGATCTGAATGCAGGACTTACCGTGAGTTAAACTTGATCCCTGGGGCATCCAGGCTGAACTTCTTGCTGACAGTCAACCAGCTCAGTAAAACTTTTCAAGATCATTGATATTTTTGCAACTTGGTATCTTGCTTCAAAAGAGTTTATTTTTAAAGTTCTATGTGGCTAGTGTTAGACAACATGTTTTTCCATTATGATATATTAACTTTGTCTGTGACCAAAAGGAATGAGTAATCCTTCCTAGCCTTTGTATAATCTCTATAATTCCTTGAACTTTTCACAGTATCTTGTAGTCACCATTTTTACTCATACAGATAGAAGCAAGTATACATCCTTACTTTATAAATAGGTATAAACTTAATGAAAGAAACTACACATGCTCTCTTTAACTTATTAAAATCAATACAAATAAAACATACCCTTTTATAGTTACTGTTTTTGTACTACAGTTACCTTTTGTATAATTTATGTGAATATTTTCTTTGGGGTATCTGAAACTCGTGTTTTTTCATAGATTCAACTTGTCCTAATTATATTAACAATAACATTTACTGTTCTCTGAGGCTCTCTTTCACAGTGGGAGACTGTTTAGGCAAGTAGCTTTGCCCTTTAGCCCTGCTTCTGGCATCCTTAAAGGCATTCTTGCTTTTTGGCAAGACATGATGTCCCAGAACCACTCTTATTTTTCTTGCCCCAAGACATGGAATCAGGTACCCTCAAGGAGTTCTTTCTCCTTTTGGTGGAGAATAGTGTTAGGGATCAAAAGATGTGATGAGTAAATATGCCACTGTTGCAGTGGTACCAAATTTAATAGTGATAGAGCTAAAAATATAAGTGTTATTTAAAGCCAAAAGTTCATACCGATTTTTCCATTTTAATATATCATGTTACTATATTTTTCATATAATAAGGAGCGTCATCATTGTCTAGATTAGAAAAGCACTTCTTACAATAAAAGGGAAAATCTCATTCTAACTGCTGAAAATTCAATAATCAGATCCACCCCCAGGAAATATTAGCTTTGAATGGCATGTTTTAATTTATTATTCTATTTAATTAAACTAGTATATAACTGGAGCGTTCTGAACTCTCTGGAGCTGAAGATCATCTCCAAAATCATGAGTACTATCAGAGTTACAATAACCATGCTTCAATTATTTTCACTCTGTTTTCTAGGGACCCTAAGAACACAACAATAAAGATTTTAATTTGCTCGAAGATTTTGCAAAGGATTCTCAATTCTAATTTAAGGGCTTAGTGTCATAATAATTTTGGGTTTCTTAATCACCCTAAAGGCAGAATGGTCCGAGTCATTCACTTGTTTCTTTTATGACTTTAAAAATTGAACATTACCATTTTTAGAGCAAGCAATTTACTTTTATTGAACTTTCTTGGATCCTCTCCAATATCCAGGCTAAGTGGCTTGTCTGGAAGAGCACAGTCACATTCTGAACTTGTGAGCTCTCAACTTCCATGAGCTGACCAGAGTGAGGGCTCCGCCCAGCTTGTCATGTTTATTGTCTTTATTACACATCTGGCCCAAATATATATAAGAAATAGAAGTCTGGAAATGAAAACCATTTGTTTCTTTTCTTTGAGCCACCTCCAAAAGCTAGCCTACTCTTTCAGAGCCAAGAATGTAGGTTCACGCTTTACTTCCTCTAAGAGGACCAGGTCCATGGGAATGGAAATGGTCTAAGAGATGACTCATGGTATGAATCTCTCCTAGAATAGATAACAGTGGCCCTAATTGTGTGGTTGTTATACAGGAGAGGGAAGAAGAGGGAAAACTGTAGCATAGGAGGAAAGTCAGGAAGTGAAAAAAACACAGATTCCAGATTGGCCCTTCCTCGGGTAATGGTGCACCCAGATCCGGCCCTGGGGTGCCCTTGACCTCATTCAAGCAGACTCAGAACCCAAGGCTGGTGTGCTTTTCTCAGCCAAGAAAGGCAAATGTGTGTGGGATGATAAGTGGCTTCTCCTAGTCCCTTCTGTTCCATCTCTGCCCCAGCAGCCAGTCTCACTAGGACTGCATCTTTCCTGGGTCAAGTACTCACATTTCCCCATGCTTGAAGTCTTTAGGTAGCAACTAGGACAACTATTATTTCTGACATCCAAAAGATCATTCTAGATGATCATAAACAAGGTTCAGCATTGGTGTTTCTAAACTATGATCTCTTCCTTTCATTTATTCATTTACTAATTTATTTATTCAGTAAATATTTAGCAAGATCTTTATGTGAACAGAGCAGTAGTTAAGAAGCTGAAGAATTAACAAGATCAGAATGTATTTGGCACATAGGTGACTACAGATATTATATGATCTACAATTTAGGAACAAACTTTAAAAATGACATTCTCTGAATTTGTATTAAAACAAAACATGAAGTATATAATATTAACCATCCATAGAAGTTATACAATCTGTATGATGTGAATGTATCAGTCTCCCCTGAAATATCAACTATAACTGTAACTGTATTTTGTGACTTGGGGAAACATGAGGTTATGTTATAACGCTGTAAAGACAGAAGCATTAGCATTGTGGGGAAAAGTTGGGGGAAAAATGTATCTTCAGGGTGTCTCCAGTTCTATCCAGGGAAGAGGAAATAAAAGACCGGTATTTGTTATCTAGATGGAAATATCTCTTGAGAGAAGACTAATAACACTTGCATAATACTTTAGTTTAATTTGAGTATATTGTCTCTTTCAATATTTGCAGTTGTCCCCATAAACTCAGTATTATTGAGGAAGATATGGAGTCTGAGAGGCTAAGTGACTTTCCAAGGCCACACTGACAGTAACGAACTAGGAGTCTAACCTAAGGTGAGCACACTTGTCACTTCCCCTTAGCTGTCTAACATGTACTGGTGGAAAATCCACACACTAAATTAATAGGGCACAAACAGTGTCTCGGCAACACGCAATTTCCTTCATCTGACTAATTTCACCAAGTCATCTTTTGATCAATAATTTGGTTTCTTGGGAGAAGCAAACTTTCAGAAGATAATTATTGCACTCAGGACTGGCTTCAAGGGTGTGCAAACTGAGTCCCAAAGCACTCTGTGCTAGGTCTCCCTCTTGATTTAATGCTATGCTGTCACTGTCTTGAAATTCCTAATAATTTTTGAACCAGGGGCCCAGTATTTTTAGTTTTCACCAGACCCGACAAATTAGGGAGCTGGTCCTGACTGCACAAATGATGGCTACCAATGGGGCATGGATCTCTGGGTAATCAACCAATGCCTTGGGAGTTTGAAGGGCATGTAGGGTTTGCAAATGAGGACAGAAGAGAAAGTGAAAGATGGTCTTGCTGGGGAAGAAACTGGGAAAGGAAGTGTTGGAGCATACCAGGCATTCTCTCAGGAGTAATACCATCTTGTAAGCCTGGTCCCTTTGGTTCAGCACAAAATATAGTTGATGGAAGAAGCATCACATCAGGTCTGTATTCCTTACATGTCTCTAAAGGAACTATGGTTGAACGTTGGCCTACACCTAGGAATGTGTTCCTTGGTATCTTCTTTATGAGAAATTTTGTTATATACACTTGGAGCAATGTTCCATTCTGTACACTGTACTGGCTTGTCAGGTTGGTTTGCACAAATCTCAAGAGTGATGATGTACATCTGTGTTTATCGTAAAGTCTTGATTTGTCATGGCTGGTTGTGTAGCAGAATGAACCTCTGTGACCTGCCCCCTATAAAGGCCTTGGAGTCTGAGACTCAGATGGACTTTCCTGCACAGGACATTCCACATGTGTCAGAGAGAAAGTGCTCCTGTGTGGCCTGAAATGAGGAAGGACATGAGAAGCCTGTGCTGAATCTTTCTGGCCTCCACTGATGCACATCTATTTCCTGCTGCTTTTGCTCAGTATCTTTTGCTGTAATAAATTTTTGCCCGAAGTATAATCTGCTGCTGAGTCTTTGAGTTCTTCTGGCAAAGCACCAAACAAAACACAGTTGTTTCCTAACTTCAAATATAGCCTGTGTGATGTTTTCTGCTTTTCAATTAATCTGAACCATGTGTTTTGTGGCATATCCTCATTTAATAATACTAAGCACAGATACTGACAATATTTAGAATGATAAACTCTAGTTCCAACATGGCTTTTTTCTTAAATTTCTTTCTAAATTTTAAAAATTATTTCTCTTATTGAGTATTTTGGAGAGTCTAATTAGTTTTAAAATGATTTTAAAAGACTTTAAAAAAATCCCTATATGATCCAGGTGCCATTTGACCATTTAGAAAGTATCTTTCACTTTGGAGACATGTGCACTTGCTAAAATAGACTTGGACTAGCTCACAGAGGACATGCCTGTGTGTCACTCTTGGATTGATTACTGCCATTCTTTCTTCTCCAACATTCCAGACGTATGACTCATAGATTACAAGTGTTTCAAAATTCTATCACATGTGTCCCTGCCAACCATAGTTCAATTTTTATATCTTTGCAAAAACTTGACCTCTAATGAGGTCTTAGGTTTATTTTATAATCTAGTTAGCTAAAAATAACTAGAGTTAAATTTCCTTTATACTGTATAACATTAGTCTGTACACTTAGCATTATAGTATTGGTTAAGACTTATACAATTAAAAAAATGCATATTTAGAAAATATAAGAAAAACTTATTTTTTAAGTCTTTGAAGTTAATTTCTTTCACTCTTGGCAATCACAGATGCTCTTATTTATATTATGCATATTGTTATTTTACCATTTAGAAACTTTTAATTAAGATCTCTTAGTGAATATTGAAATATATATGTCATATTAAGCATCTATCATCTATTTATCTATATATATCTCCCTTGTTCGCAGAATATTTGCACTATAATCAGTTGACTATAAAGGCAGGTTTCTATAAACTAAATAATCTTTATACTTTCATCTTCACAATTTAGGTTTGTATAGAATGTTCATTATTTTACTTGATCTTTCAACAAATCTAGGAGACAAACATTATGAAAGGTAAAGGAAATTGCCAGGACATGTGCTCATCCACTGTAGAAAATGAAATTTATCTTTCCACCTCAAACATAAAAAAATCTTTAATGGTTGTTTATTTTCAACCAAATCAAGTTTAAACTTTTCTGCTATAATTTTTAATGTCCTCTGTAATCTGGCCTCATCCTACCTACTTGACCTCATTGCTTATCATTTTCCTACATGGGCACTTAGATCCTCATTGTGTTTAGAACAATGCTGACTACATAGTATATGTTCAATAAATGCACACTTATCGATGAATTTTTAAAGATAAAAACAAGATATTCCCATAGATTGTCAATAAGATAAATTTGAAGCTATTACAAAAATATTTATAAAATGATTGGGAAAAGTTGAACTATGACTAAAAAAATTGATATTTAGAGATTATTGTTACTATTTTTATGTGTGATAATGGTATTGTGTTTATGTTTAAAAAAATCTTTATGTTTTGGACTGAAATGTTTTCCCCAAAATCCATATGTTGAAGTTCTAAATCCCATGAGAGTGTATCTGAAGGTAGGACCTTTAAGGAGGTAATTAACATTAAATGAGGTCATAGGGTGGGGTCCTAATTCACTAGGACTGTTTTCCTTATAGGAAGAGGAAGAGGTACCAGGAAAGCAGGAGCACAGAAGAAAGGCCATATGAGGACACAGTGAGAAGGCAGCCATCTGTAAGTCAGAAAGAAAGGTCTCACCAGAACCCAACCCTGACAGCATCTTGATCTTAGACTTTCAGCCTCCAGAACTGTGAGACAATACATTTCTGTTGCCTGAGACATCCAGTCTGTCTGTAGTATTCTGTATGGCAACCTGAGCATACAAATATATATTTTGATTTTAAGATATATTTTCCTATCTATGTATCTATCTATCATCTATCTGTCTGTCTGTCTATCTATCTATCATCTGTCTAAATGATATGATGTCTAAAATTTGCTCTAAAAAATTATTAAAACATCATTGATAATTCTTGAACCTCAGTAATGGGTACTTAGAGTTAATTATACTTAGTTCTTTCTACTTTTGTTTATCTTTGAAGGTTATCATTAATTTTTTTTTTAATTTCTGCAAAAGTGAAAAATTGAAAACAAAACTTTGTGACCAAAGAAAGGCTGCAGTTGTTACCAGGCCAGTGGCACATGGGCAGAGGGTGGGAAGTTGGGCTGGAAATACTTTGGGGCTTTGTGGCTTTGGGAACTTTCAGCACTTAACTGACTCTAGGAGTTCCTTTTTCTCAGTAATTCTTCTGGCTCTTTCCTAGATCTTTTTGTAGGCTTTTCTCCTGATTCTAGCCAACCAGTTATGAGATGGAACTGGCCTGACATCAGTGAAATGGTTGGATACTTAAGAAGTAGGTCAGGAAGTTCATTTCACCAAAAAATCAAATCAAATCTTTGCTTTTCACTGTCATCCATGTCTGAAGTTAACTGAACTAAAGCAATGAGCACCAATTAATGTGCTGCCCTCAATAAAAATTACACACACATATACAGTCACAATCATCCATAGTATAACTTGTTTCTATCCTTTGGGGCACGAATAGAACCTTGTCACATTTGTATAATTGATTGCTTCAACACCTACATCTCCACTTCCAGGCAGACTGATAACTTCTTAAGGACTCTTTTCATCTCCCAAGGTTCAAATTCCCCAACTTACTAAGTACCAACCATCCCCTACATACACACACACACACACACACACACACACACACACACACACACACACAGAGTTTCCCAGGAGCAGGAAGAGAGGGAATTAGAGACTTAACAGTTTCTCTCTCCACTCCTCCCTCTGCCCCACTACTTCTTTTAGCCTCACCATGTCATAACTGAAGGCCCACCTACTATAGTTCGGCAAAAAATGTTGTCTACTGTTATTGAGATTAATTATTTGGTCCAGATTACCGCTCAAGCCTCATATAGCCCACATTGGATGCTAACAGTTCTTCTTAAACATTCTTCTGCTCAGCCGTTGCTCCTCAAAGCACATTCACTGTGCTGATGTGACTAGTCCTGGAGCTGCTTCAAATAGCAACTACATGTTGGATTATATATGGTTTTCCCGTAATTCCTAGGTGCTAAGCGTGGGTTTCCAATCTGAACTTTATCTTCCTCAAGTTTATTTATTTAAGCAATCTCCTTGCCCTTTTCTACTCCTGGTTCTTGTCTGGGGCCACCTTGGTCTACTCCAACTAGTCTCTCTAACATTGACCTTCAAGGAATACTGAATGGATTGGCAGGCCATTCTAAACCCAAGAATACCAGTCTCCTCACTTGGTCCACCACCTTCCCCAAAACTCTATATACTACTATAAATAGGAAAGAATTTGAGAGGGAAGGTCGGTGTTGCTAGATCAAAGAAGAGATCCCTTAACACTCTGAACTCAGGTCCAAGTGTTCCTATCTAACCTTATTATTACAAATCTAAGAGAGCAACTGAAGTGATATTCACACAACAAAAAGGATCTGCTTCAAGGTTAATTTCTGTCTCTGTACAAAAGGTATTTGATATCTTTATTCAGAAAAATAAGCAAAAAAAAAAAACCTCACTGTTTATAAATATGAAGAATTTACCACATCATCCTATCTGGAGAGTGGGTTTATAGGCAATTTTTATTTTGCTTGTCTGTATTTTCTATTTTTTTCTTTAATGAACATGTATTTATTATATATTAAAAGCTAGAATAAAAGAAATTTGAAACAACTAAACATAGAAGTCATAGGCTCTAATGGCCCTGAGTGGGTCCAATGAGGTGCCCAGGTAGAGAGTCCTTGGCAGAATTGGGCATTAGGGGACACACAAGTTTATAAAATATGGTAGAAAGACAATAAAGGCAAATTTTATTTATGTTACCACATTTCACCTAAACCTTTCCCTCTTTTGCAGTAATTCTAGAGGTAAAAAATAATAACACCTTAAACTGCTCTGGGGAAGAAAATCTGGGGACGATGGAATTTTGTGGGGATATTCAAATCTAGTTAAATGCAGCCAATATTTAATTTCTTTTTTGATGTGTCAGCCACAATAGTAGGTATAGTGGAAAATTCAAAACAAAAGCGTAAGACATAGTCTTGCTCTCAAAGAGCAAGGTGACTTGGAATTGTACACAGAAAATTACATTACTGTAATAGGATAAAATAATCAGTCTTTCGGACTCCTTCTTGCTAGAGCCTGCACAGGTTCCATAACATGTTGGTTAGCAACTTCTCCTTAGTCCTGCACATAGATATGCTAATCAATCATTAAAGAAATCTAACATTCAGTAGCCTTGGAATTACTGACACAATCTCCTTGCTCAAAACTACCAAGGAGAAAAGGAAGTGATGTACAAAAGTAATAATTATTTATCAAAGGACTTATAGGAACATTATGACTGGGACCAAAGTAACAGGAGTTTGTTGACCAAAAACAAAGAAGTTCCACCATCCCTTGGGACCCTTGCTGGCGTCCAGATGTCTGCAGTCATCAATCACCTCCTGACCTTAAACCTCTGCTGTTTTCCCCTTCCCCTGGCATAAAGACTGAATTCTGTACTTGCTCAAGATGGTTCTTTAAGATGTTGGTCTGCTATCTCAGTTTGCTGGATTTCCAAATAAAGTTGCTGTCCTTGCCCCAACTCCTTGTCACTAGATTTAGTGGCTGTCATGTAGTGAGCAATATAAGCCTTCACTTGAAGACAGATTGCCATACACAGCATATAGAGGAGGCTGCTGTGTTTAGAGGTCTCATACCTGTATTTATGGGGGAAGGGGCATCAGGAGGGATGGAATAGAAGAGCATTTTAATTGGATCTTCAGAACTTTAAAGGTGGATATTGGGCTGGATATAGACAAGTGAATCCATTACTATTTATAGACAGGTTGGTACCTGTTAGCAAAAATTACCTTATGTTCCTTTGATATTTGATCTTTTTTAAACTATAATTTCCTTTGAAATATTTAAGATAATTTTGATGTGAAATGGTCACTCTAATAGAAAGTTATTTTTCTTGCTTTGTATTCATGCTATTCTTTTTTCTCATTAAAGTAATGAACCATATGATGAAGTGTAAACTCTTTCATACCTCCATCAGTGTAGCTTTCTTGGGCAGATCTTAAAAGACGAGAAGATTCCAGAAATACAGTGTGAAGTACTCTAAAGCTATGTTTGATAAGCAAAGGCCTCTACAGAACTTCTCTACATAAATAAGTTTGTTCATTGATAGTGAAAGAGAATAAAAAGTTCAACTACTAATGGCATCAAAATTTATATTCTGAAGAGAAATATGGATTGCTTCTTGCTCAAAACAAAAATATAACAGAATAAAAATTCTTTAGGAAACTATACATAGAATTTCTTTCAAGTCTAATTTTCAGGTTTCATTTTTTAAAAATAGAATCTTGCTTTGCCTTTTTTTCAATGCATTCTTTTCTATTTAAATATAATGTTTTGCCTCTTAAATTCAATGCCATGAACCATGAAAGAGAATGGAGGCCCATAATTTGTTATCAAATGGATCAGGAAACTGCACCTTTTATCCCTTTCTAAATAGGTGAGGGTTATGATTCAACCAAACTAGCAAGAACAACGAAAGCCACCCCAAATTAAAAGTAAATGTCTCTTCACTGTGGTTTGTTTATGTTGTGCTTACTTACTATCCGCAAAGCACCATAATGGTGAAAATGCTGTTTTAGGGATAAAATGCAATTTAACTTGAGTTGTATGACACAAAGGCTAACCAGAATGCTCTGTGCACCTGTCAAAGTGGCGACTTTTGCTCCCACCACAAAGGCACCCCCTTTATATGTGAGGCATTCCTGGGTCCCTCGGGAACTGACAGCCTCCAGGCCACTGGTGTGCACTAGGGTGGGAAAGGAAGTCTTCCAGCACAATGGCTTTGGGTCGGGGGACCACCGTCCCTGCCTGCAGTTCTGTCCTCAGTACAGGGAACAATAGCGATGTAGCTCAGTGTGGAAGGTGACACACCCCTAGGCAGTCCTGGCCAGAGAAAAGTGTTCCCCCCACACACACACACACACCAAGGGGAGACAGTATACAACTGTGTTTGTTCATTAATTTTTCATGTTTGTGGGGCAATGGCTGACCCCTTGGGAAGCTAGTCTCTGGGGAGGAACCGGTGGAAGGTCGCACAGAAAGAAGAGGACAGAACACAGCACTTTTGGAGTGAGACATGCAAAGGCACAGATGACGAGGGGATTTTGAAGGTTAAAGCTGGAGCTGGATTAATTTAGTGTTTCTTACTAGAAACCTTCGGACATCACAGAAAAACAAATTTCAAAGAAAGAACAGTTGGAAAAAAAGGTGCTTTTTCTTACATCCTATTCTTTGAAGCTTAACAAAGAGGAAAGTGGGCGTTGATCAAGTTGGGTTCAAACATTAACTTGAGGTCATTAAGCTGGGAGCCAGCACAGGGTTTGAAGTGCAAAACTTGGTGCTGAGGTGTTCAACATAAACGAGAACATTGACAAGAAGGCAAGACACTGCTGTGCCTTTTCAATGTTACTTTGAGTCATTATTTTATCGCTTGTTCTGTCTAGAAAGATGAATTTACATGTTGTCATAGCTGCCTTCTTGCATGACTTAAAATAATAATTTGAGCACAAGCTCTTGGGGCAGCCATTGGACCTATCAATGTCACGGTAATTTGTGTGAGGTGTCCTGAGGGGTCTGACCATCCACCTCTTCAACAACTGACCTTCCGGGTCAGATGATCCGGTTTATGGTACATATTAAGCTCCTACTAGATGCCAAGTCTGGCTGTTCCCAGCACTGTGGAGAGAAATTTAAAGGATTAATAGCATACTTAGCAGTGTAGACAAAGTGCTAGGGATACAGAAAAAGGAAGGGTTAATTTTGGGTAGAAAAATTTGACAAGATTTTATAGGTTTGAACTGGACACTGAAGAGTATCTAGGATTTCGGCAGGCAGAGAAACAAAAGCACTGAGATTCCTTAAACAGTACTATCAGAAGCATTGCAACTTCCTGGGATTCCTAGTGAGAATTAATGAAGGGAGGAGGCAAGAGAATTAAAAATGTTAATGAAGCCACAATCAGAGACTGCAATATGCTGATCAACCCTGTGGCCAGGCCAGGACACCTTCAGAACAAAGGAAGATTTCTGTTGGATTACTAACAACCCATTCTCCACACCTGTGAAGGGGAACCAGGAATCAAGAGTCATTCCCTATGGTTGAAACCATGGGAAACCTGTGGATGAAAGGCTGGGAACTGCCAGTAGGACTTTCACTCTACATAATCTTAACTTTTCATGCTACATACTCTTCCCCTTCCCCTTCCTCACTGTTTGTCTATATTAAAGAAAATAGTAATTAAAGAAAGATATATAAACTGAATTCCAGGAACACTCAGGGTCCCTCTCTCTCTGCCTCTAAGAGGAGACCACACTCTTGTCTGTGGAGTGTTGCTCCTTTTATGAGTAAAATTTCCTTTTGATTCTAACTTTGGCATGTGTGTTGAATTCTTTCTACACCCTCCACCAAAGCACTCTCTTCTTCTCTCAGTGTTGACCTTGGTCTCTGCCCCCAACTCAGGGACATTTGCCCTGTCCTGCATCAGAGTGAAGGCAACCTCCTGGGAAGATTAGTACTTAACACCCTTCTAGTATCTCAAGGCTTTGGAGGAAGTTAAACAGCAGCCTCACCTCTGTTGGTGACCTCTCTGCTCATGAGCAATAACCTGGCAATGGGTGCGATGGGATTCAGGGAAGGAATAAGAAGATGTGCATCAAGCAGGGGCAAGATAGAGTGTTGATAGGATGCGAGAGCCTGGTCCACTCCATGCTGAGACCCAGCATTTTTTCTCTCCTTGGGCTCCGTAAGACACCCTAGTATACTTCCTCTTTTTCTTTAGCTAGTTCAAGTTGGGAAAGATCACTCCAACCAAAAGAATCCCAGCTAATTCAGTACCATTGTGTTCTCTCATTAGTCAACAATTAAATCTAAATGGTGATGACTTTTTATTTCCTTTTTTCTTTTTAATCACATTTCAAAGATATCAATGTTGCTAAAGAATTACAATTTCACTCAACTCCTTGGACAATGTGGATGCATAATGATAAAGAGCCCCAAAAGGGAAGGGTGGGTTGTACAAAGGAGAGCTCTTCACTTTGGGGTCCACACAGAGTCAGGAACGCTTTCTGAAAAATGTGCTACATAATTTGGAACTTATCTTGGGACTCTAAGGAACTATCCTGTCTTCTAGATTATTTTACAGCACCTTCTCCCTCTCCCACTGGCTCCTCCAAATCCTCTGGGGATCCTCAATAAAGGCTGTGTCTCAAGGACACTTGAAACAAAGCTCTATTCACCAATTTAGTGGAAAAGGCAACAATGTAGGCCTTTGCATTAGTAAAGAAAAAATTGTATGCATTTTTAACATTTCAAATCTGTTGCCCTGTAGATACAATCTCACTTGTGTCCCTTAGTTCTCAAACTTAAATAATGTATGTATGTATTTATTGATTTGATTTGATTTGATATTTTAAAATTTTAAAAAATTTTTATTAAGATTATTGGGGTAACATTGGTTAATACAATTATATAACTTGACGTCTATATATTCTATTGTGTGTTTACCACCCAAAGTCCAGTTTCCTTCAGCTACCATATATTTGATCTCCTTTACCCACTTCACCCTCCTCTAAACCCTATATTTGACCCCCTTTATCCCATCTACTGCCCCATTCCTCCCCCACCCCACTAGTAACCACTAGTCTACAGTCCTCTGATAACCACTAGCTATAGTCCATGTCCATGAGTCTCTGTCAAACTTAAAGAATTTGAGAATATCTTTTTATATCTTCCTCTCTCTGCTATTGTATATTTTGACATCTGCCATTTTCAGTTTGATCTCACTGATTTAAAACAGTGAATTTTTTAAAATTCCTAAGTAATCATAATATATTTTCTCTTGTTTATTCTCTAAAGTTTCATTATTTACCAAGACCATACTCTTGTTTCTTATTCCTCAGTTCCTATATTCCCCAGGATCTCAGTTATTTATTTGCTTTTATTTGTGGCCTTTTCTTAAACTCAACAACATACTTTATGAATATGCTTTATTTATTAAGAATGTAACTCATAAGTGGGGCAGAGAGAGAAATGGGTGAAGTTGGTCAAAAGGTATAAACTTCCAGTTATAAAATTAATAAGTCCTGGAGACTTTAGTTAATAATACTGTATTGTATATTTAAAAGTTGCCAAGAGAGTAGATTTTAATGTTCTCATCACAAGAAAAAAAATTATAACTGAGTAGTGATGGATGTTAACTAGGCTTACTGTGGTGACATTTAACAATATATGTAAGTATTGAATCACATATTGTACACCTGAAGTTAATGTTATATGTCAATTCTATCTCAATAAAAGTTTTTTTAAATAAAAATGCCACTCACAATGCAAAGATACTACCACAATAGGTTTAGACCAACTTTTTTCTCAAGGCTAATAGTCAAACTAGGATTTTTACTTAGGCATGACCAAACATTATCCAGCATTTTCTCTGAAAGGCAGTTAATAAAATTAAAGAAAAGTACAGCTTTAAATGACCCAGAAGCTCTTGGTTGAGATCCTAATGATCCAGGTCTGCCTGATTCAGATCCCAAATCCTGCATTATTCCTGCATTTGTGATCCATATATGTACTTCTCTTTCTATTCTAAGCAGAAGATGTCCATCTGAGGGTGTTGTCATTTGTGGGTCCAGGTGCCACTAAAGAGCCAGACCTAGCCTGTCCATACCCAATAGGTATATAATACAAGTTTTGTTCGGGGCTCTCTTTTACCTTTGCGGCATTGTGTGCCCAGACTCCCTTTGCCTAAATGAGCTATCATTGAAAAATAGACTCTTAGCTCTAGAGGTTTAGTATTGGCCTGGCTTTCTGCAGTTATTTTCCAGCCATCAGCCTTACCTCATGAATCCTCACTGAGATTTTTTTTTTTGGTCCTTCTTGTGGTCAACCATCCCAGCTTTTCTATGTGATTGGTGAATGGCTTTCAATCACTTGTGTTTCTGATATGTCATTGCTTCATATATGCAGGGTTACCTTCCAGGATACATTATAAATTGCCTGTGGGAGGGAATCCCACATGTGTTCTTTCTATCTTTCTATCACATCTTGCACAGTGCTGGGTACATTTGATGACCAGTTAAGGGGACATATTTTTCCAGTGGAAGAAGACATGGGGTAGGACAAAGGAATAAAGACAAACTTTCTAATAGCTAAAAAAAAACAAAAAACAAAAACAGAGATAGCTAGAAAGGGAATGGTGAAGCAATGATAAGAGGAAATACAAGAGAAGAATACTCCTTTATTCTTTGAACCACTAGAATTCTTGCTCATTTGAGAGTTAATCTTCACTATTAAGTGCTACATTATAATCAACAGAATGTTTGTGTATTTTATAGTCCATTGTCAAAGGGTTTAACGTTTAAACCCACTTTAATTTCGGCATGAATGCTGATTGTTAACATTCTCCTTTCATTATTCACTATGGCAGAAACCTCCGCTTTGTCCTTGAATAAGAACTGAATCATCCTCATTCTACACATGTTCTTTTCAGCACACACATCTTGGTAGCATGGTGTGGGAACATATATTGGGTAGTCTCTCAATAGATCCCAGATTTATAATATTTCTAATCAAAGCAATGTGGATATAGAATGTACTTTCTACTATTATGAAATAAAATGTAAGCATTAAAGCACTAATAGTTATTAAATTCAATTTGATATTCTTTGTTGAAGTAGGGATTACTCAAAACTATAGCTATATATAACACATAACTATAGCTAATATAATATTTATTTACTTTGTATTTATTGTTAAAGAAGATATAGCACGTTCCAAATGGAGTCACTTGTGCTAAGCCTCATGTCAGCAAACCAAGACTTAATACCTAACCTAATTGCAATTTTTACTTCTCCTGGGAATGTGAAATTTCCTGTTCAGCACTAGGAGGTAATCTGCTGATAGAGCCCTTCCATTTCTCTTAGGGGGCCACTTTTGACTGAAACAGTGAATTCTTTGCTAATAATTTCCTTCTTTCTACCCTCTCTCTGCCTTTAAAAATCTTTCTCTTTGTGCATCTTCATAGAGCTTTCTACTTGCTGGATAGAATGCTTCTCAATTCATAAATCATTTAATAAATCCAATTAGATCTTTAAAATTTACTCAGTTGAATTTTTGTTATTTAAACATGTATAAAATGTTATCTATGGTTCCAAACATTTATGTATTAAAAATGCAAAATGTTGAAAAAAATGCTGTGTCATTTTTAAAATCAGTACAGTATTTTGGAGATTATTGAAATTGATCTTTTACATGTAACATTAACAGCAGGTAAGAGCATTGACATATTTCTCACAAAGATGTAGTGAGAAACAGGGTTGACTTCCTCTTTACACTAATTTTAAAACACTAGGCCCTGGCATCTCTTCAGAATCTAGCTCTGCACTCTGGATCAGAGTCAGATATTTGTCACTGATATGGGTGTAAGACTCATCAGTATTTATCCAGGATGTTTGACATGTCCGCCACAACCAAGAAAGCTCTAGCAGAAATCAAAGATTATTTGGAACAACATGGAAGCTAAAGACTTGTATATTTTCGACTTAAGAAAACTTCCTCTCTATCAAACATTTCAAATTCTTATATTATTATTTGTTGATACAGTCTGTATACAAATATTTTTTTCATCTATTTCTTTCATTCAACTTTCCTTTTTAAAAATTAAATTTATTGGAGTGACATTGGTTAATAAAAGTATGTAGGTTTCAAGTGTACAATTCAATAATACATCATCTGAATACTGCACTGTGTTCACCATCCTTTTTTTGAGTTCAGAGGATGTCTATTTCTATGATGTGTCTGGATATCAAGGGCACACACTGAAGACACGCAAGTCAAACAACTAAAAAGTGAAGATTATAGAACTGAGGGTATCACTGAATTAATGTTAATGAAATACTTTCTTTTTATTTTTTCCTTACCAACACACAGAAAGGAAATAGTAGTTCAAGACCCAGGTTCAGGGGTGAGGGAAGGAACTCGATCAGACAGCTCTATTCAGAAGTTTATTTGTAATCAGAAAGATTATTTTACTAACATTTGAAACATAAGACCATTTACTTTGATTATATTTTCTGGGTGTGTAGATGAATTGGGTAGAGCGATTGCCTCTTTAGCTCAGTCTCTATAGTAATCTAAAATATAACATGTGGTTCTGAACATAGTTCTGTCTGTGTTCCTAACAAGGATCCAACTCATGACCTTGACTTCCTGGACACAAGTGTCTAGAATTGTGCTGTCCAATACTGGAATCACTAACCACATGTAGCTATTTATGCTTCAATTAAATAAAATTAAAACTTTAGTTTTCTACAGTCACATTTTAAGTGTTCCCTAGTCACATATGATTAGTGGTTAGTGGCTACTGTATTGGACAGTGCAGATAGAGAAGATTTCCATCATCACAGGAGGTTCTATTGGACTGTGCCAGCTAGATCCTTGTTACCCAAAGTTTATGAACCAGCAGCAGTGGCATCATCAGGAGTCTTGATAGAAATGCAGAATCACAGTTACCTCCATACCTGCTGAGTCATATCCCCCAAGTGATTTATATACCATTCAATTCTGAGACATATAGAACTGGACCATGGAGGAAACACACGCCCCTCCCCTCCAGACTTTATGAAATGCAGAATCATTTCCTGTGGGAATATGTCTTTACTAGGACTTGTTAAACTAAGAAAAACATAAGGTTACTTCTAGTCATAATTTAACACTCAGTGTCTACATATTTGCTGATGTTGATCTATACTTCCTCTTGACCTACTCAAAAATAGCTAAACATATATTAAGTCCTTACTCTGAGCCATACTTTATTCTAGGTGCTTCTGTGTATTGATTTATTAATCCCAACAAATACCCCAATAAGTGGCTTCTATTATCAATCTTATTTTACAAATGAGGATTCTGCAGTGCAAAGAATGGAAGTAAGCTATGGTCATCATGGCCGAACCGAGGTTCAACCCAGCAGAGCCCACACAAGAGGATCTCTCCTGGCTACTGGTAGTTCTGGGAGAACTACAACTTTGGGATTTCTTGCCAGGTGCGCTGAGCTCCAAAGCCAATAGGGCGGACAGAATTACTTGTTTGTCACGTACTCCTCTGGTTCCACTTACTTCCTAAAGAGTCTGCACAGTTCAGATTTGTTGTAACCTACTTTGAGGAGATGGCCTGGCAGAGCACGATGTTTCCTTCCTATTTGTCTGGCTTAGCTCATCCTATTGCTCAGTTCTTTTCTCAAATGCCCAGGAAGCACCCAAGAAAGAGACAGCTGCGGTTAAACTCATATCCAAATCCTAATGCAACCTGTACACCAGGGAAGTTCAGCCCCACCTGGAACAGCAACAAAAGAATCAACTGTTTCCTGCCCAACCTAAGTAGCTCGGGGTGAGTCATCACTTTCCCTGCCCCAACTAAGGCGTGGCTCCTCCAATCCCTCACAAAATGCTTCCACCCCAAAATGTTCAGGCCAGCCTGTTAAGGCTGGAGAGAGCCAACTATTTCAGTGTCTCCTTTGAATCTCATGAATTATCAATGACTGCACTTAAAGCCACATAGTGCCCACCAACCGGCACTGTCAGCCTTTGGCAAACACCAAACCACCCATATGCATTAAGCCCAGTTTGAGAGGACTGAGGACTTGCTGGGAACTTGCCTCTCAGATGGCTCAATGAGACACGTGAGTGAAGGCAGCTATGTCAGCATCAGCCTTGTTTGGTCATTCAAAATGTCAAATTCTATGACACATTGCTCAGAACCAACATGACACTTCACCAAGGACACCTTTTAGTTCTTCTTCACCAGTGTAGTCTACTTTGCTTGATTTAAGTAGTAAATGCTAAATTTCAGAAAGACAGAAATTGTGTCTCTGTAAACCCATGGTTGTTCAGCAGAGGGCTCTACATGCAGTGGTACTCAGTAGATGATTATTAAGAGAAGAAATGCAAACCAATGGGGATTCCAACTATTGCGCAGAGTAGTAATCTACTCAATAACCAATAAGACCACCATGATGCTTTGTAGCTCTCTGGGATCTTTCTCCAATAAATTAAAGTATTTCATAAAATTTCACATAATAAATGAATATACTAGTCCTATTTGATAACTGGGAAGACTGAAGTTGAGTGAGGTTATGACTTAGCTACCATCAAACCATAAAATTCATTCTTCCTGTTTTGAAACTCGAAGCTCTATCATCTAGGGAGAACCAAGATTTAAGGGGAAAAAGAGTGTCATAACCAGTCAGTGGGGCTGGGTGGTTTACGTCCATCTGAGGGTGACCTGCGATAAGAAAACTGGATTTGCTCCATGGCTGCAGAATGTTTCAGGGAGCAAATGCAAAGCCGAGGAACAGGGCCTCCAGGGTCTGTATGGATTGCTTTTCACGAAGAACCTGAGAGGAAAGAAGCATTGGGGAGTGGGGGTGAAATAAACAAATGAGAGTAAGAAGCTGCCTTTTTGGGGGACACATGCCAGGATGAGGTTCCATGACATTCGTCTCTGTCTGGACACAGCACCTGAGCACCAGAGACTGGTTCTCGACAAGAGCACTTATGTTAAATATTTCCAGACAACTTCACACCCATGGACACTGAGAGGAAATATTTCAGGGAGGAGACGATTACATCATGCTCACTTTTGCTCTCCTCCCAGCTCTGAGTGCTGAGCCTTTTATTGTTACCCAGCATTCTGCAAACACCCACGTCTGGCTTTTTCTTTCAAGCAAGTGAGATGGAATAAATGGATTCCTTTATGTCCAGATAGGATTCTGATCCTAAAATGGCTTCATTAAAGAGCCAGCATTTTTTGAGAGTCATTGTGTTTAATAGGTCATCATGTAAAGACAGAGTCCCAAAAAATCTCTTGGAGAAGACCATCTGCACCTGTCTTGAGCATCTGTGTCATCAGCACAGGCTCAGCTGAGCTGGCTGTGAATGAGGCCTTTGCATGGTGGCCTACATCTGACTTGGAACTTTTATCTCATTTATTAAAAGTAGTAAAAATGTAAATTGTGGTGATGATACTGATAGTAACCATCATACAAAGTATTTTACTTTTTCAAAGACCTGAGGTATAATGGTATTTCTCTCCTCCTTTAACCCCAGAAAGAATGATTCACATCCTCTGAGTCCTTATAGAATTTATTTCTAGCTGGGATGAAGGAGAGAGAGCACTGAATTTAAAACAGAAGACCTGAGTTTGAATCTTGATCGATCACTTACTAGTTGTGGGGCCTCGAGCAAAATATTTTATTCTCTGAGCCTTGGTTTACTTATCTCTAAAGATAATTGTAAAATTTATCTCAAAGGATCATTGAGAGGGTTATATGAGATCTTGAGCAAGAAGTTAGGCTTTCAACAAATACTTGATGAGAGAATTAATTACGCTGTGTCATAATTAATGGCACATGCCCCAGCTGGAATGTAACCTTTCTGCCAGTGATGGAACAGGTCTTACTCACTTTGTATCCCTGGCACTTAGCAAGTACCCAACCCATAATAGGGGCTGAATAAATGTTACTGAATAAATGAATGAATGAGCCATGTAACTCGTATCACCACTAGGGAAACTAGGCAGTCTAGTGTTGTCAAGAGCTCTGCCGAGCTGGAGAAAGCTGGACTGCCAGGTGTCAGAGTAACCAATTAAGACAACAAGCCAAAATGAAAGTAACAGTCACGCCTTTAATCACTTACTGCTTATGGTATAAGCAAGATGCTAGACGGGAAAATGCACTGGTGACTCCTGCTCCATTTTCCCCATGAAAAAGTGCTAAGTAAGGGTCAGATGGATCAGCACAAACCCATGAATCATCTCACTACTGAGGGAGCCCTGAGCAAAAGACTCCAGCAGTCTTATGAACCCAGGACCTGGATGAGTGTGGAGGAACCAGTGGAAGGACTACTTGGAGGAGAAAGTACTGAATACTAAGTCAGTATAGGGAAAAGTGTCGTCCATGTTTCTACTTCTTTCCTCTATAAGAAGATCCTGGCAGAGTCTCCTGAGGAAAGCTCCCCAATAAAGCAGCCTCCAAATGCAGATCTGTGTGAGACCAAGGCTGGCCAGAGGGCCTGAGTCCTTGACCGTACCTCCCTGCTGAGACCACAGTGCAGTACTGAGTCTGGTGTGGGGAGGGCAGCTCTCCTCCATGAGGCCTGGCAGGTAGAGCCTTAAGTCAGGCCTAAAAGTCACACTGTGGTATCTGGCCACGAACTAGACTCTTCATCCAGTGTGTCACATCTGACAGGTAAAGCAGCTGGAAGCCCAGAGACTTTAAACATCTTGTCTAAGTTTGCTTGGTTTGGTAGATGCAGGGCTAGGATCAGAACAGAGTTCTTTTGGTTCTACCCTGATTATTTTGCACTGGACCAGACATGGATAAGTGAACACATGCCATCCCTGATATAACAGAAAGTTGTTCTTCTGCTTTGGAAGGTTGTCTAGTCCTGGCCAGAATGCGTTGTCAACTTTCAAAGCCTCTTGCGTTAGGCAGAACTTTGACCCTATGACCATTGCCCCCAGTTTTATATCTGTAGATATACTACATTACATAGCAAATGGGACTTCGCAGATGTAATTGTGGTTATTAATCAGTTGACATTAAAAAGAAAGATTATCCTGGATTAGCTGGATGGGTCCAATGTATTCCCAGGAACTTTTAGCATGAAAAGAAAGCAGAAAGTCAGAAAAATGTAGCAGAGGGGAAGCTAGAGAGATATGAGGCTTGAAAAAGATTTATGCACTGGTGCTAGCTTTGCAGATGGTGAGGGCCACGAGTCAGTGAAGTGGGTGGTCTCCAGAAGTTGGGAACGATCCCCGGCTGACAGTCAACAGAGACACAAGGACTGCAGTCTTACAATTGCATGAGAAGGAACTAAATTCTGCCAACAATCTGAATGAACCTGGAAGCAAATCCTCCCCTAGAGCTTCCAGCTACATACCCACGCTGGCTGACCCCTTGATTTCAGCCAAGTGACACCCTAAGCAGAGTACCTGGTTAAGCCCACCTGGACATGTGACTTACAGAAACTGTGAGTTAATAAATGAGTGCTGTGTTAAGCCACTCGGTTTGTGGTAATTTGTTACAGCAGCAATAAGCTAACACATGGATTGGAAAGAACAGTGGTAGGACCCATCCTGCCCACTCCTCCTTCTCATCCCATTTCCACTGCCCTCAGACTTGGTTAGCCACTCCCTCAATCAATCAGTCCTTTTTGGTTGTCTGTGGACAATGTTATTGCTAAGCCCCGTCCAGACATTTGTAATTCAAAGTTCATTTTAAGCTCGTGGGTTAGGAAGGTATTGGGGCTATTCCTCTGATGTAAATGCTCAGTAATGTTGTCTTTATCCCTTCTGTCTGTCATACCTAGTGGAAAGCATTCAGGTCAAGGAACTAGGGTTGCCCTGCTAAATTTAAATTTCAGATTAAAGAACCAAATGTTTTTTTAGTATGTGCCAAATATTTTATGAGACATACTTATACATATATGTATACACACACACACACACACACACACACACACACACGCACACACAGAGAGCAGACATTCAAAATTAGAGTTTTTTAGGGTAAGTAAAACTGACCAGGAAAGAAAGAAGTCATGACCTAAATTTGACTTAGCCTCCCTTTTCTGGGACCAATGCCCTCTTGTTTCTGCCACAACCAAACCCGATATCAGGAAAGGATCTTATATCAGATGCTTATACTTCCGTGGGAATTTTTGTCAGCAGAGGGTGTTTGCATCTTTAAACTTACATTGTAAGGTAGAATAAAATACCTTGCATCCCACTGAAAGTAAGGTTGGGTTTCCTTGAGAAGGTGGGGTGACATAGCCCCAATCTGAGTTCCTTCCCAAGACAGGAGGAAGGGAGGAGACGTGGCTTTTGTAGTCAGACAGATCCATCTTCAGATTCTGCCTTTGTTCTTCCCTGCTTTGTGATTTGGAGTAAATGAATATTTCTCAGCATATTTATTCTCACTACATTTACCTTCAAGGTTATAGTAAGGATTAAATTAATCTATATGTGAAAAGTATTTGGCTCAGTAAATATCATTTATCTTTCTCTTCCTGAGCGTAGACCTAGTAGCTATATGCTCATTCTGTGTTTTAGCAAATATGACCATTTCTATCTCAGGCCATCTATAGACATCTAAAAGTAGCCTACAGGGCTAAGGAAGGAAAGCCTGCATACAGAGGTACATAAAAAGGATAGCTGTGAACTGATAATACGTCATACACACCATTTATTGAACACTTCCTATAATGGTAGAACACACTTATAAAAGACATATGTTAAGAATGCTTCTAGATAACTTGCACATATTGATTCACACTCATTGGACACCCACAACAGCCTTATGAGGATATACTGTTATCATTCCTACTCCCATTTAGGATAAGAAAATGGAGACTCTGAAAAGTCAGCTCACTCACTCTGGTTCACCTGGCTAGTAAACGGCAGTAACATTTGACCCAGGTGGTCGGGAACCAGAGTCTGTGCCATTAACTCCCTCAGACTGCTACATCCGTGTGCCAGGTCTCTGATATACGCCCCTTAGCTCACTTAGGGGTTTTTGAGGACAAAAACCCACGAGGTAGGGATTCCTACTGTCTTCCCCATCATACAATTTGACCATCTCTGAGAACAAACAAGAAGATGGTATTTTATTACTCAAAAAATGTTTTGAATTTCAACGTTGTATTTTATATTATTAAATTGTGGGTTTCATTCTAGAGAAGGTGAACCTCCCAGGACTGACACATTTGGCACTCTAATTTGTCAGGACATCGTCTGTTTAAGAATGTCCCCTGGGGTGTCAGAGAAGCTCCCTCTAACCCCTCGGGAGGAGCTGTCTTTCCGGTCTTTCTCTGAAGCCCTCTTTTCAGCGTGCAGGGTGATCACCCCTGAAATAGGACCCCAGCAGAGAGATTTGGCCCAACTCTTCTGAGGCAACACTGTTTTTTTTGGTGACAAGTGGATCGGGTTTCCATTAAAAACACTGATGCCAAAAGGGAGGGAAAAAAAATAAAAGCTCCAGCAATCACTTTGGAGGACGATTCTTTGTCTTAATTCTGGGGCCGGGAATGGAAAGTTGGCAGCTCAGCTTGAAAGATGAGAAAATACCAGGCAGCTGCATGGCTAGGAGATAAAAACCACAAAATGGAGAGAAGCTCACTTAGTCTAAACTGTGGATGGGTGTGTGTGTGTGCATGTGCGTGTGTGTGTGCATGTGCGTGTGTGTGTACGTGTGTGTGTGTGTGTGTGTGTGTGTGTGTGTGTGTGTGTGGCAAGAGGCAAACACTAATCTTGATTCAATGTCTCACCTCCCAGGGTGGGAATCATGTTGCCTAATCATGACGTCACTCAAGCCATTCCCACGCCGTTGGCCCACTTTTGAAATTACTTAGCAGCGAGAAGCCAAATTTGAAATAAATTACTCTATGACTCAGATTGTTAATCTCTGTTTTGATAACCAATGGCAAGTCTTTGATGGAACTTTGACTTATATTTGGTATGAAAATATCCTAATGTATTGTGAAGATATTCGTTTACCCCTGCCTCAAGAAAGTCACTTGCATTGAGGGAAAATAGCGAGAATTCCTCTACAGCAGAAGGCTTTGGTAAAGAAAAGAAGTTTGGAATGCAGACTCTGGAGGCAGACCCATGTTTGAATCCTGGCTGAACACCCCAGTGCCTTGCTCTGTAGGTGGCAACAGTAATATTACCCACATCACCCACTTCGTGGGGTTGTGGTAGTGATCCGATATGATGAAAAGTTCTAACAGTGCTCCGTAGGTACAAAAATGCAGGCGATTGTTCTTTATGCTTGTGTTTGAAAACACATAGTTTGGAGAGAGAGAGAGAGAGAGAGAGAGAGAGAGAGAGAGAGAGAGAGAGAGAGAAAGAAAGAGGAAGTCATTGATCTTGCTGGTTATTATTTCATACAGATGAGGTGCTTTATAGCTACCTGGTTGGTTTGAGGAAGCATGTCGAACTCTTCAACCAAGGCATGTAATAGGAGCGCTGCTGGCTAGAAACAGCCCTTCCGGCCTTCCCACAGAGCACTATGGGATCTACGGTCCAGGAGCATCTTCTTTTTCTGATACAAGTTACTGTGAAATGCAAGAATTAAATTTGAATGAACTAAACAAGAAATTAAAGGGGTCGGGGGCCTGAGTGAAAAAGATGAAGGAATTAAGAAGTATAAATTAGTAGTTACAAGTTAGTCATGGGGATGTGAAGTATAACATAGGGAATATAGTCAATAATATTTTAATACTTAAGTATGATGCTAGGTGGGTACTAGACTAATCAGAGGGATCATTTTGTAAATTATATAAATATCTAACCACTATTCTATAAACCTAAAACTAATATAAATAATATAAAATGTGAACTCTAATTGAAAAATAAAGATTAAAAAAAATAAAATAAGCAATAACTAAACTCAAACTAACACCAGATGGCCTTCAAAATGTTCCTTCGATGACAAACGTCTTGTATTACACCACAACCTCCCATTCAGTTTCTTCCTTTTGTTGTCATTTTTCCTGCCTGTTTATCTGTCTGAATTCTGAGCTGGCTCTCTCATTCAGCTTTGTATTATCAGAAAATTGGTCCATGAAGCAAAAACAGTTTCCCATGGTTTTCACTTTGTTTTTCCTCTAACTGGAAATTAAATCATTCATATTTACCATCTACTCCATCCTTCTGTAAGTAGAAGTCCTGCATTTGTTTTTGTAACAGCATTAACTCCTTTTGGAACTTGAAAGGATATACAGAAATAAATGGGAAATGTCCTTCAAGTCCCAACTCAAATGCCATCCTCGCTGTGGAGTGTTTCCTTAAGACCTTCTGCTTCCGAATGATCATCGAACTTTATCTCTGCTTCCACTACAGCAGTGATGTTTTTGTGGTGTTTGTGCCTGTCTGTCTGCCTTCACAGAAAATGGGCTGCACTCAGATTTGCTGATGCATTTTTAGATGAGCGGACTCAAAGAAAAAATGCAGTTACAGGCTTTTATACAAATTAACAAGCTAGAACTCAAGTCACAAGCTGTGCCCATTTAAGGGTTAAATTTTTATACTAATTTTTCCAGATACCTATGTCAGATTTTATTGCTTTGCCTTTTAGACATTTTTGATCATGAGATTCAAATTTATCCTTGGATCTGGCCAAACAGGTTACACTCTAAGTCTTATGTAAATATTAATATAATGTACACTGCTTGAGTAAAAAAAAATCTCTTTCCTAATGTCCAAATACTCAAAGTTCAATAGACTTGACACTCCGGAGACCATACTTTTTCATATTTGTATCACCAGCTTCTGGTACGGTAGAGGATTTATGAAAGATAAAGGAACTCTTACCGGGAGTTTTAATTTTCTCTGTGAAGAGGCAAGGTCATTTATTGAGAGAGAAGTCATATGAGATGAGCATCTTGAAAGAGAGATGATGATTTGGAATATCTCATTTAAAAGATAGATTAGTGTGTGTAGGGTTGGGGAAATGAGGGAGAAAGGAGGAGTCTTAGGCCATTTACAGATTTTTGACTTATACAACTGGGTGTTAGGTCATTATCTAAAATAGTGAATATGTAAAGAAGAACAAGCTCTTAGAAAAATATAGTGAGATCAGCTGGAGACAAGTTATTTTGAGGAATATGTAGGACCTCCAGGTGAAACTGTCTGGTGAGTAGTTATTTTCGAAACTGGTGTTATCACCTGGAGGCACATGGTTAGAACCGTAAGCTGTATGTGCATTTGATAGTACCAGGAGTGTATGTTAAATGAGAATAGAAGATGAAAGAAGGAATTCTGGGAAACGCTGATATTTAAGAGACAGGTACATGAAGAGAAACCTTAAAAAGAGACTGAGAAGCAGTAGCCAGATAAAAAGGATCAGAAACAGCAGTGTCACAGAATCCAGGCAGGTTAGAATTTCAAGGAGATAATAGATAATGGCATTGATGCTGCTCAGAAGTGGAAAAAGATGTGAATAGCAAAGGAATACTGAGTTTGCAGCTTGAATGGCAGGAAGGTGATGGCGTGAGAATGCCCGGTGCCAAGGACTGAGAGGAGGCAGGAAGAGGAGGACGTGGACGCAGGAGGGAAGGCTACTCTTTGGAGAAACTTCTCCCTGAAAGAAGAAAGGTGAGTGAGTGATATATAGGAACAAAGGAAGAATATAAAAATAAATTTATTTATCATTACTAAACCATATATCATCGTAATATAAAAAGTTTAGAATATGTAGATAAATACGAAGTATAAACTACTTTATATATAATCTCTTCTCTCCTAGATAATCATTATTAAAATTTTGGTATATACAATATGCTTATAGTCCTTGCAGAAAAATACTTTTTAAATGATGTTATGGTTTTCATATTTTATAGACTATTTTTGTATTTATATATATGATGAATAATTTTTTATGTCCTAACTACTTTTTTCTATAACATCATCTCTAAGGGCAGCAGATAGTGTTTCATTATACATCTATATCATATTTTATTTAAGTAATCTCCCCTATTATTGGACATTATGGCTTTATAAATTTAAATATAAGCAGCACTACAGTGATTCTCTTTGTCACTATGACTTTGAGCACATCTATGATAAATTCTAAAAGTGGAATTACTGAATAAAAATTTATACAGAAATCTGAAGTCTTTGAAATATATTGCAAAATGCTTGTTGAATTTATTATCGTTATATTTATTTTAACTAACTTACATGGCCATCAGCAGTTTAGGAGAATGAAGAAATAGTATTTATGCTAAAAAAGAGAATGATATGAGCATTTCTTTTACATTAAATGGAAGAAGCCAGTATAGAACAAGAGATTGAAATAAAAGATGGCATCCAGAACATATGACTATAGACGGGGAGGGACATCTTCTGAGATGGGAAGAAAGGAGAAAAATATAGGTTCAGAGGAGCGGTAGCTGCAGGTACAAAGAGGCAGTAAGTTGAAGAAGATCTCCCTTGAAACTCTCAGTTTCCTCTGTGAAGTAAAAGGCAAACTCAGTTATTGAGAGAAGGCAGGATGGGGTATGATCTTGAAGAAGGTGAAAACAATTTTGAATGTCTAATGAGCAATTCAGATAAGAAAGCTGTCCAGTCTACATTTAAAAATTGTCAGAATTTTCTAAGGGCATATCTAAGGTTGGAGATTATAAACTGATAGTGTTGCCAATCTATAGAGTTGGAACTTCACCCTGGAACTGCCCCACGGCTGAGTTCTTCTCGTCATTCAGACCTTTCTCAAATGTCGCATTCGTAGATAGGCTTTCTGAAATCATATCACCTAAAGAAGTGCCCTTTCTGCACCTTCAGTCACACTATTCCATTATCAAGGTATTTATCACTATCTGAAAGCATCTCGTATATTTATTTACATGCTAGTTCACTTGTTTTTTAAATTGCCCCTCACTAGAGAGTAAACACCATGAGCAGACACCTGTTTATCTTATTCACTACTGTGTTTTGAACACATCGAACAATGCTTGATACATTATAAATGCTTTCTTAAAATGTTGTTGTCTGATTAATAAATGTTTGTGAGGGAATAAGATTTCCAGAAGAAACAAGGGTAGAGCGAGGGTCACTGGGAGGAAATACAGAGCAGAATGGGAATGGGAATACATGAGAGGAGAGAAGAGGTAGAGAATTACATCTAAGGTGGTGGCCAAAGATGGAATGGTAAATTAGACTGGCCTCAAGATTCCGAGGTGGTGGAGTTTGGGTCCCAAAGGTGCTGGGGGCCTGGACACATTGAGAAATAGCTACCTGGTGCTTAGTGAGCAGTGACTGAGGAGGAGATTTCAGTACTGAGATGGGTGGTTGATGGGATGGGCCCCTGGGATATACTTTTGAAAGGCCGCACAAGGACCTACTCTTCTTATGCATACCACAGGCAGAATATATACTCTCAGTGAAAGGGTGATGAAGCCACCCTTTGATGCTGTCAAGAAGAATCCATCTGAAAGCCAATGAGAAATGCAACAGGATTTTTTGAGCTGGCTGAGCTAAGGTTTGACTACCCTCCTATGAATCCAGTAATGTGCATAAGAGATTTTGTAAACATTAGAGGAAAAAGGAGTTTTGCATAAGTTCAGGGGATGGTAGAAAGTAGAGGAGGAAGGAGAGACAGGAATTGCAGTCATTCCATTTTTGGCCCCTCGGACTGTGCTCAGAGTGTTAGAAATGGATAGAATTATTTCTTATGAGATTTGGGGCAAAAGGCAATGGCCAGAAGATGATGAAATTAGACTTAAGGACTTTGTAAGATCCTCGGCATAAGCACAGCTGCTTTTGAATGCAAGAAAAAAAATAAGGGCAGCTGATGATGTCAAGTTCTCCAGCCTTTGTGATGGTGTGGGGAAGGGCTGTTGACCTTTCTCTCCAGATAGCTCAGTTTCCCACAGAAAGTCCAGCCTGTATAGGTCCTTCTCCCAATATTTCTGAGAATATATGAGGTGTCCATACATTTTGCTAACATTCCATTTTGGTTGTTGCTTCCACATTGGAGCCATCCTCCCTGCTCCTCTGCTACTGCCCTCTGCCGACTTGTAATGGTGCAGTCACCATGCTCTCAAGCACTGGACAGGCAAGTCTTCAACGTATAATGAACTCCACACTGTCATGATAACTGACATAAGGACTTGAGATCAAAGGGATTACAAAGCAGAAAACAAACCTTAAAATTAAGTATTGAGAGAAAAAAAATGGTGTAGATGATAGAGGCTCTGTTCATCCCTCTGGCAACCAAATCAAAGTTGTGACAAAAACAAGGAGCAACAGCAAAAAAAAACTGCCTGGGATGAACAAGGCACACAACTAGGGAGAAATCCAAGAAATCACCCCGAAACGGCAGAAGGTAGGTTGGGTGAAGATGTGAGGCTGCCTGGTCTCCAGCAGCTGAGATGGAGGCTGCAGCAGTGGCAGAAACCTCTTAAAGAGGCTACGCCCATTAGCAGATTTTCATGGTGATGGACCCGCTCACTCTGAGCATCAGTACTGATTTGGCTGCATGTAGAGGTCACCAGAGACTTATAAGGAGACATTATCAGAGTGAGGGCCTAGGCGAGACTCAATCAGTACAGAAGTGCCTGTGGTATCCATTGCTCTCTGTTGAGCCCTCCCAACTCCCAGTGTGTGAACATAGAGCTGCCATAGCTGTGACGTCATCAAACTGGATGACAGAGGTCACTCTACCCAAAGGATTCCCTGAAACCCCACCTCCTCCAACTTATTGCCCCACCCAAGCCACATCCAGGTGTATCTCCAGTAAGTCAGGTGCTTCTTGCTGATACTCACACTGGAGGAGACAACTGGCCTTGGTTTCTGGTGTGGCCTTTTGAGGTAACTTTTGAGGTGTGGATTGCTTGCTGAACAGGTGGCTCCAGAGGAGTAGAGGCTTAGACTAAGTTTGGCCTGCAGCTGAAACCCTCTCAGCCACTGGACAGACACTGACTTCACTAATAAGAGCAGGAGACTTAGAAGCTTTCCTTAGTACATAGAAAAAGACAAAGAAAGGCAGCCAAAATGGGAAGGCAAAGAAGAAGAAACCATATGAGAGAAGAGAACAGAGATCTGGATATAATGGAGTCAAGTAATCCAACAGATGCAGAGTTCAACACATTGGTTATAAAGATGCTCAATGAACTTTTGGGAAGTGTAGATAAATTCAGTGAGAACTTGAACAAAGAGATAAAAATCATAAAAATGGAAATTGAAATTATAAAAGGGAACCAGTCTGAAATAAACAACACATTATCTGAGATGAGAAGTATATTACATGGCATAAACAAAGGAACAAGGTGAATAAAGAAGAGGATCAAATGCCCTATCTAGAGGATGGGAAAGCCAAGGACACTCAATAAGAATGGCAAGAGAAAAGATGCCAAGACTATAAAATTAATTTAAGGAGGCTAAAGGATACAATTAAGGGTCCAAATATCCATCGGATTGGCATAACTGAAGAAAATCAAGATGTTGAACAGCTGTTTGAAGAAATAATGATGGAGAACATCCCTAACCTGGTGAAGGAAATGGATATAAAACCCCAGGAAGCTCAGAGAATTAAAAAAATCAGGAATCCAAAGAGGCCCACACAAAGACACATCATAATTAAAATGCCAAAGGTTACATACAAAGAAAGAATATTAAAAGCAGCAAAAGAAAAACAGATAGTTACTTATAAGGGAACACCCATAAGACCAGCAGTTGATTTCTCAAAAGAAACTATGCAGAACAGAAGGGCTTGGCAAAAAATATTCAACAGTATGAAGACCCAGGATCTACAACCAAGAATAATTTATCCAGCAAAGCTATCATTTAGAGTTGAAGGACAGATAAAGAGCTTCTCAGACAAAAATAAACTAAAGGAATTTATCACCACCAAGCCAGTATTACAGGAAATGTTGGAGGGACTTCTTCAAGAAGAAAAAACATGTATCAAAAACAGGAATAAAGAATAGTAACAATTACACTCCTATCCAGGTGTATCACTCTTCTCAGAGTGCAAGCCCCTGCTACAGACCTGGAACCCACCCTCCTTCCTTCCAGGGAGACCTCTTTTTTCCACTGTGGGACAGCAAAGGTGGGGAATAACCCATCCTCAGCACAGAGCATCAGGTGGTTCTATGGTGCCCAAGTGAGGCAGACTTAAGAGCTGATTATCTATCTCTGTCTGAGTTATTAGCCTTAGGTAGCATTGTGTGTAGGATTACAGCAGTCCAGTGTAGGCAACTTGGCCCTAAGCCCAGTCCAGTCTTGTTCTTGCACATTCTTTCTTTTTCCTCCAGTTGAGATGAAGTGAATGAAGTGAAAAACATGCCTGGTGAGGTTTGCCTGGTATTACGCCTTCCTGAAAGAGAAATACTTGAGCAAAAATCACACATACACTGCTTTAAAAAAAAAATCCAATGATCTTCAGGGACAGTCCAATCAAACTACATACTTTACAAAAGATCTGCAAAATTACAGTGCTGTTAAAGATACATCCAACTTACATAAATGAAAATGTTTAACATCTCAGTCTGAAGCATCTCTGTTTGATTTTTGTCCCTGGTTCAAGGCTTCATGGGACAAGAGTGGTCCTCATGCAGAATTAAAAGAAGGCCTCCCCGAAGCCCAGAAAGAGCGTTTATCCCAGAAAGCAAGAACTGGTTGCTATCTCTCATAGAGCACTTTTCCAGCTTCAACAAGCATAAGATACAGACTCTACCTCCAAATGTGGGAAGAAACTCCTTGTGCTTCTAAGTAGCAGTCGTGCCATGAAAAGTGTGGTCTAAGATGGGAAAAGGGGACATTTTCCCATCTGTGCATGAAATCCAAGTCAAACCTAACACTCCAAAGGACTGGAAATTTGGCAGCACACAGAGATCCTGAGAATGGCTCACGGCCTTCTTAGGAAGGCAGGGTTCAGTGGCTAGGTTTCTCCCAGAAACTGTGTGGGCAGCAGCTACGGACCTGAGGGAACCAGGAAAGGAAGGACAGAGTGAATGCTCTGTAGTGCGTCCAGAACATTTGTGGATGCCTGGGAAATGCCCTGGCCCCCAGAAATCCTTGGGAGAGAGAGGAGTGGACCTGAGATAAAAGCATTTCCTGTGATCAAGCCAGTGGGAATTGTGATGTCTGAAGTTAAGCGCCAGGATAGAACTTTGCTTCTGTTTATAGTCATATAGGACGTTTGGGTTATGCAAAGGTTCGACAAAATTCAGTCCTCAAAGGAATTTTTAATGTCATGTGTAGTCAAATGTCTTATCAAGAATACACATCTTCCATTAGCTCTGGTAAATATTTAAACTACCTTTCTTAACATGTTTGTGATAAAACATGCAATGAACAGAAATAGCTTCCCAAAGCCTTCCAGAGTGAGATTCCATGTCTGTGTGAGATTCTTCATCGTGGCTGCAAGAAAAGGAAAGAACAGCTATGTAGTGGTAAACATGGAAGTTCTCATTAAAATTCTCTTTGATTATTAGAACTAAAAACAGGGGACTACAATATGATGTTTGTGGCCCTACTACAACTTGCTGAAGCTTCACAATGTCACCAGGCAGATGGCAAGACTAGGACATCCTACCTACACATTTCAGGTCAGAGACTGTAAATGTGGGCATCAGACCCAGCAAAATCTCATTAGTTACCTACTTAGGCATACATATTTAAAATTTTTTTTAAAATTTAAATTAGTTTCAAGTATATAGTACATTGGTTAGACATCTGTATAGTTCATAAAACTATCCCCCCAATTGCTCTTTCCCACCACTGGGTCTCCACCTAGCTGATATATTAATGCTGACTGCATTACCTATGCCATGCTCTCCATCCTCGTGACCATCTATCAACTACCAATTTGTACTTCTTTAACTCTTTATCTCTTTCTCCAAGCCCCCCAAACCCTCTCTCCTCTTTGTGGCACCAAATTGTCCACTATATTTATGAGTCTGTTTTTGGTTAGTTTTTTTCTTTTTATTCCTTAAATTCCACATATAAGTGAAATCATATGGTATTTACCTTTCTCCATCTTATTTCACTCAGCATAATAACCTCTAGGTATACACATTTTAACTAATAGACTTTGAAGTATAGAATGCAAAAGTCAAAAAGCCAAGCAAAGTACCATAGCAGTGAATGCAAGGGAATAGTGGCCATGGTAAATAGTAATGTCAGAGGCCCTTGGGGTGGAAAGAACTTCAGAGATCATCTCGTCCAACCCTTCTCAAATTTATGGTGTATATCTCAGCAACATCTTAGACATTCAGGTTTCTGGGCCTCTGCTTTAAAGCAAAAAACTGCTTCAATAAGTCTGGCATGGAGCCCAGTAATCTGCCTTTCAAAACAAGCATCCTTTGCTAGATAATTTCCACCTGCCTTGTCAGACCCATTCTCCATCCTCTCCATCCAGCCATGAGTCCAGGAGACTGACATTTATAGACTGCATCAACGGGGCTCCCTTGTGCTCTGAAATCCAGTCGAGTTCTATGAATGGGAAGCACTGGCTGGAAATGAGAGGGTGACAGGAGTCGAAGGTTGAAATATGAATTCCCTGTGCCTCTCCACCAAAGGCTGAGTCCTTTCCCATAGCTCCTCTCTCCAGGTTCCTCTAGCTCTCTTGTCCTCACCCATTCAAGCCCAGGCTGCACTCCAGAATGATTAAATTAGAATCTCTAGGAGGGGAAGCCAGGTACCCCTACTTTAAAGCTCCCCTAGAAGATTCTAAAGTGCCACCAAGGTTAAGAACACCTGCTCTAGACCAAGAGATTTCATTAAACAGCAGGTGCTGATTCACTATGTCCAGGGTGGGACCCGAAGTGCTGCATTTCCATCAAGATCCAGGTGATTTGTATGCACGTTAAACTTTGAGAAACACTGTTCTTGACCAGCTCCTTCATCCAAAGGACTAAAAAAGTGAAGTCCAGAGACGTGATGTGACTTGCCTGAAAACACACAGGACTAGAAATCAGTCTTCTAAGCCTGCGGTCAAAGGCTGGAGACCTGTGATGACCCTGATAGATGGCAATGCAGAGTCAGAAAATAACCCTGGTGGAAGCCTGGTGTCTATTAGGGCTTTCCACAGGATGTGTTCATAGACTCTCTGGACATATGAGCCTCAAGGAAAAAGAAGCTTTCTCTGCACAGTAGCAGGTGCAGAGAGCAGCTGCTGGGAGAACTCCCCATGGGGAGCATTTGTGGAGGAAGAGAGACCAGACTTGATGGTGTCAGCTCTTCCAGAGACCATGTCCCATGAGTCCGGCAACACTTAGATCATTAGAAATGTAATAACTTTGTCACGCCATTTGAACCAATCCTTAAGCAGGAAATGACAGGTTCTTTTCTTCTACTTCACAAAGTTCCACAGACTTTAGGTTTCAAATTAAACACTTAGAACCTCTTAACAGATGTCTCCTATGGTAAGTTGTTTGCAAGAATGGCCAGCATAATTCCCTTACCTTTATTTATGCTCTTGGATAATGTAAAGAAGAAAAAACTATTTTTCTTTCTACCTTTCCAGGTTCTCGGCTGGGGCTCAGTAACAAAATACAATTAACAAGAAAAACAAACAAATGTTTATTAACATGTATATCTCATATATATATGGAGGAAACTCAGGAATGAGTAACTCAGAGAGTGTGGTTAGAACGTGGGCTTATGTAGCATCTTAACAAAAATAATAATAATAAATTTTCAGAGAAATGACAGGACAAATGAAAAGGTTGTGGGTTTGGAGGGTGGCAAATTATAAGAAGGTGTCTACGGGGGACTAACAGAGGATAAAGTCTAGTCAGTAGAGTTCAATAGCAGAAACAACTCTAAACTCTTATGTAGGTGCCCTCTCTGGCTGATAAGCATTTAGGGTTGTCAGTTATTAACTTCTGTACAAATATATGCTCTGGTTTTAGGCAAATAGGGGAAGGGCAGAGAGGTTTTCTTGTATCTACTTTCTCTCAACTGCCTTGAGCTCAGACCAATCCTTATGCTGAAGTGGCCAATGCTGCTCCCCTTCATTTCTCATTCCTCATTTCTTATACTGACGCTGGGTTTGGCACATGCCTCACCTTGGCCAGTGGGATAAAAGCAGACACAACACAGGCAGAGACATGAAAAGGACCTGCACATTGGGCTTTGACCTCTCTTGCTGCTCTTTGGAACCCTGTGAACACCCGGAGATAAAGCCAGGGCCAGTCCACTAGAGATAAGAGCTCATGCAAAACAGAGACAAGACCTCCCAGCTAAGACGCTCCTGCCAGTGAACCAACCAGCCTGCCAAGCCCTGGACCTGCAAGTGAGGCCATGCAGTGGCCAGCCAAGCTGCTAGCTGACCAGAAATGCACTGGGAGCCCAGCAGAGATCAGCTGAACCTGCCGGGGCAGGAGAACCATCCAGCTGACCCCACTCTAAAGCGAATGATTATTAGTTTAAGTCACTGAGTTTTGGTGTGGTTTATTACACATTAAAAGCTGATGATCCAAATATAATAGTTTAGCCTAAAATGCTATAAACAACTTGAGGGCAAGGTGTGTCTCTTGCAGCACTGTTTGTGGTAAGAAAATACTAGAGTGAATGCCCGTGTTGTGTGGTACCATGGAGTATCATGCAGCCACTAAAAGGCAATATTAAATACTATATATATAATGAAAACCAAAAAACCACACATTTTTGTCAAACGACAAAATCTCATACACATAATTTTACGTGATTATGCGAGCAGGAAGAAAAATATGAAAGGACACATACCTATAAGTGGTGAAGATGCTTATAGGAATGTGTGGGGGGCATGTAAGCAGGAGTGAGGGGATGGTACCAAAGAGAAAGAAAGAAAAGAGTGCATTTAAGTATCCCCAAATATGTATGATCCCACTTACACAAATATATACATATTTATTCTTGCTTAAACATTTCCTAAAGTGATAGTTTATAAATGTTAATAAGATAGCTAAATATCTCAGGTGATAGGACTTCTACTCGCTGATTTTTAATTTACACTCCTATAAATTGTTCAAATTTATATTGAGTATGTGGCATTTGAATAATTAATAAAGCTTTTTTCTTGTGGCAGAAAAAAAAGCACACTAAACCTGGAGCAGAGCTACGTATGAGTCTTCATGAAACAGAATTACTTAGGTACTTCTTAAAAATGCAAATTTCTGGGTCCCACTCTAGACCTGCTGAAGGAGAACCTCCGGACGTGGGGCCCTGGAATCTGCATCCCAGGAGAGAACTGAAGAATGATAACCACCGCCCGAGGTTCTCCTAGCGAATAACCAGCAGTGCCTGTTGAAAAGTCACCTGCACTTGAGGTGGCTAATCTGAAAAGCCATGACTAGCAAAGGCAGCTGATGGACACTGAAGCTGTAAGAGTGCTCCAGGTCTGATGTAGTCAACACCTCCTTGCTCTTCTCCTTTCTAATTTGTTTCTGCTGTTCCACCCACATCCAGGAGTCCAGCCTCCTCTTTTCATTCATGACCCCTTCGTGACCAGGGACTGTCTCCACCTGGGCTACTTTTTCAGAGCCACCTCCCCTACAGCACCTTCCCATGAGCCACTTGCAGAGGATGCTCAGGGGCCCAAGCCCTACCTTTTACGAGACCCGAGCTACCTACATCATTATGGGTAGGGACACTCCCAGATGCCTTGGGCTCCCGACAGAAAGATAAATTTGGAGAGATGTAGGGTGCGGAGACTTAGAGATGAGGGTTATTATGTACGTAGCCAGCTACATAAATATTCAGCACAAAACTGAGCCCAGGTGTGACCTTCATTCTATGACTTTGTGGCTGGCTAGGTTTTAAAATTGGCGGCTAAGTGTAAGCAGTGCCATTTTTTCTAACTTGGATAACACAAAAAAGGAATCAAAGGGCCGTAAGCTGTTACAGTGTCGACACTTTTAAGTGCTTCAGCAAAGATGTGTGTGTGTGTGAATTTTGATCTTCACCATTCTTTAATGGGAAAACACAATTTAGGAGTCTTTAGTTAGCATTTAAAAGACTAAGCAGACTCCCACATTCCAGAGAGGAAAACTCTAGGCTCTTTAGTTAATTTTCTCTCCACGATTGTCTCCTCACAGGACATTTGATAATTAGCACAATGGGTTTTGTAACCGACTGCACATTAGTGGAAATGACTTGGGGCTGTGCTCTGTACACTGGCTTCAAACACTGGACGTGGCTGTCAGCCTTGTTGCCTGTATACTTTGGAATGGTGCCCAAGGTTTCAGGCACAGCCCTGTGTCCTGGGCTTCCAGAGGCATCTCGCACACAGTCCTGACCACGTCTGCTGAACTCTGCTGCTAGGACATTGCTGAGTCCACCTTAGGCAAACTTTTCATGCGAGGTCCTTGAGAGAGTGCCTGAAAGAGCAGAGAGCCGTCATTTCATGGAACTTACAAAACAGGCTCTGTGACTTGCTAGTAAATATTTGTAGGTGTGACTGAGTCCTCTGAGACTTGCTTTTATAGTAGCAAATTACCTGATGAGAGGTGATTTCCTGTAACGAGCTCACTCACCTCTTTTTATTGTGACCCATATTCATTAATTTTTAAAAGGGCCTAATAATGTGAATGCCCAAATTGCCTTAGGCAGATCACGAGATAAACAATCTCAAAAATGTTTCTTAGAGACCTGCCCAACCTCCAACAGAGTGGGATCGGCCCTGAGGGAACCTCCTGGAACAGAGCATGGTGCTTCAGCAAGCATCAGCTCTGCACCCCATCCGCACCCTTCCACTCACCCCGCCCAAGAACCTAAACCTATAGCTGCAACACTAGCCCCTGCACCTTTTGGGAGAGAATATGAAGCCTCCTATGAATGGTCATTTATCTTAATGACCAAAACAAAGCAGACACTGGAACAAAATTTCAAAACAGTCCCACATCACACTTCTGTGACATGTGAGGTCAGAGAAACTTAATTGAGCTAAAAAGCAATTGCTGAGTTTTCATGGTGGGACCAGGGGTTTGGGTGGGTGGAAGGATAATAGGATGAAAATGGTTTCATGAAATTTGAAGAGAAAAATGTAGGCCAGCCTACTTAGCTAAACAACGTAATTACCAAGATTTTGTGTGAACTCACTATGTGCTAGGAATAGTGCCAAGCACTTTAAACGGATTATGTAATTCTCCCAGTAAATGAATGAGGTATGTACTATTATCATCTCTTTTAATAGAGGAGTAAACTGAGTAAGTCATTTGCCCGAAGTCACAGAGAAAGTAAGTGAAGGAATAAGGATACAGACCCAGTAGGGTCTGGGGCCAGGGCCCAAGCTCTCAACCACTATTCCTGAAAGGACTGAGTCGTAGGTTCTGGAGGGCTGAAGTAAGCTGGTCCATGGAGATGTTCATCAGCAAAACCGTCATGGGAACTTGCTTGAACCCAGTTTCTGTGCTGTTCTTCCCAGTATCTGAGTCATGGTGATGCTGGAGAGTTCGACAGGGCAGGAGTCCAAAGAACGACTGGACCCCAGAGCTCCTATGACCAGGTTCTTGTCTTATGCCGGGAGAAAGAATTCAAGGGCACAACAAACAGCAAGCAGGAAAGCCAAGTTTTATTAAAGCAGAAGTGCACACTTAAAGTGGGGGCAGCTCAGAGAAACAGAGTCTACCTGGAGCTGTCTGAGTTATAGGGTTTTGTTTTCTTGGTGGCCAGGGTGTCCCAAGGCTGCCTACTGGTCTTGGCTTGTTTCTCATGCTGCCTAGAGGGGTCTCATGCTTGAAATCAAAACAGAGAGAGGACTATGTAAAAGACAAGGGGGAGATTCCAGAGCTGCTGGGAGAGGGCTGAGTAAGGGACTGAGGAAAAATTCCAGAGCTGCATCCTGGAGTGGGGAGAGGTCTTCCCTAGGTTATCTATCCTGCCTCAGTGGGAGGTGAGGCCATGGCGGGGGTCCTAGCCATGATGAAACGATTGCTGACTCATTTGTCCTCTTCTCTTTTTGATGTGTTTGTTGGGGGTGATGTGAAGGGTGTTGAGGCTCTTCCCTGGATACTGGGAAGGTGGGTATGTAGGTGTCCCAGGTGCGTTTGCTCATCTTTTCCAGGTGAGAAGAGAAAACATCCAGGCTGGAAGCCAATTCCCAGGACAGAAGCAGAGGAAGAGGAAGACCAAGGGGAGAGCTCCTGAGGAAAAGGAACTGTTGTGGAAAGGATGTTGAGAAAGGAAGAGCTTTGCCCAGCACGGTGGAGGCCCCTCTTGTTCTGCTTTAACTGTCCTGAGTTGATTCTTGGTGTCATTTTGGTCTTCCCCAAACTGGCCTTTGAAGCACTTCATTCTGACCCCCTGCGCTTTTTTTCAGTTACACCCTTGCTAAAGCCAGCCGGGAAACACTACAGCCAGGTGCTGCCTGAGACGAGGTCAGCAGAGGTTGGGTGGGTACCCTAGATGCTTTGCCCAGTCTTCGTCTGCGTTCAGTCATTCGCAGTGTAGTATTAACTTGAAGATGTGGCTTGGACAATTTTACTGGTATTTTAAATGCCATCTCCAATTATGGAATGAAATGCCTGAAGTTTTTATTGTCAGCAGAATAGCTTGTGGAGAGGGGATAGGATTCCTTCCCAGGTTAGAGATGGTCCAGGTCACGAAGCAGGGGAAACCTGCTGACTGACGTAAGCAGGGGTGTGTTCAGCAGTCACACAGCTGTGCCTGGTGGGTGCACAGGAACGATAGAGGAAAGCTGCCAGCCAGCTCAAGGCTGGAGAACATCTCCTTAGAGACCCCATCTCAAAACATCAACACAGCTCTAAGCCCCAGAGTGTCTTGAATGATGTAAGCAAATTGAACGTTGCCTAGCCACACCTCTGGGCATCTCTCACCCCGGGGGACCAGCCAGATCTCTGGGGCCAGGGATTGATGAAGGAAAGAAGTCACTGAGAGGGGCACCTAAAGGTTCAGAGGTGGTGGTGGGACATTCCCATTTGGGTCCCAGAGGATAGGGATAGCCCTTAACCTTGGACACAATGCTGCCTCTTTTGAATGCAGTGGGGAAGAATGAGAATGAAGCAGGTATTTGTTGAAGAAGAGAGAGAGAAGTTCATTTTAGTTTGAGTTTCCCCCAAAACAGGCCCTGAGATAAGGATCCAGGTACAATTACTGTATTTGGGTGTGTGACTGAGCAGATTACTACCATGGGCAACAGGCTCAGTTCTGCAGGGGACACTTGAGAGACTGTGGAATGTGCCTGAGAACTGTCCCTTTGCCAAGGGTGAGAAAAGTGGATGTTTGTCCACCAAACCACCTGCCCCTCACAGGCTGAGACTGGCTCCTGGGGTTTAACTCTGAGGATAAACTCTCAGAGAAGTCCTATTGTAGGGGAACTTATCTGTAAATGGCCTCTGGGGTTAGTGGTGTGTGTGTATGTGTGTGTGTGTGTGTGTGTGTGTGTGAGAGAGAGAGAGAGAGACAGACAGACAGACAGAGACAGAGAAACAGAGAGACAGAGAGAGACAGAGAGAGATGGGGGGCAGTGAGAATTTGAGAGTCCAGTGTGTTGCCACATTCTGGGGGATGGGGAGCGCACGGGCTTGGCACAGATCTGGCACCATGGTAACCTGCTGGACTAACTAATCTGTGAAAATGGTTCTTTCATGCACATGCACAGGTGATGAGGAGAAAGAAGAGAGAAAAGGGAAAACAGGAAGGTTATCCATCATGATCACACTTTATTTCTGGCTCCAAAGAAGTCATGTGATTTGGGGAAAAATGAAAAAATTTTTTTATTCTTTTTTTTTTTTTTTTAGAGCAGTGTTAGGTTCACAACAAAATTGAGAGGAAGGTACAGAGATCTCCTATATATCCCCTGCCCGCCCCCACATGCATAGGCTCCTCCATTGTCAACATCAGTCACCAGAATACCTTTTTTTTTTCTTTTAGCAAGAATGAACCTCCTCTGATGCATCATAATCACCCACAGTTCATAGTCTACCTTAAGGTTCAGTCTCGATGTTGTACATTCTATGGGTTTGGACAAACATATGATGACATGTATCCACCATTACCACATCATATAGAGTAGTTTCACTGCCCTAAAAATCCTCTGTGCCCTGCCTATCCATCCCTCTCTTCCTTATCCCAACAATCCCTGGCAATCACTGAGCTTCTTACTGTCTCCTCAGTTTTCTTTTTTCCAGGATTGTCATATAGTTGGAATCATACAGGATATAGCCTTTTCAGATTAACTGCTTTCTCTTGGTAATATGCATTTCAAGTTCCTGAAGCCAATTTTCTTTTCTCCTTTGAAGTTACAAAAAGAAGATCCTGAGAAAAGTTAGGATGCAAAATTATATAGTTTCTGGAAAATGAAAACCTAAAAGTGTATAATTGAGTATTTTACCTGTGTGACTTGGAAAGTAGAAAACGACACATTTGGCTTACAAACAACATGCCCAGCTCAGCACTATATGCTTGACCTCTAACTGTGCCAGTGGCATTCTCTGCCAATCACATCAACAGAACCTTCACAACATGGGGTGACTCATACCAGCCCATCAGGGAGCTGCAAGACAATGAGCCCACACGGTTGCTAGGAGAAAAGGCCCTGGTGAGTGGAAAGACACCAGCTGGAAACTTCATCTCCACAGACACAGTGACTGGGGACAGGGGCACAAAAGGAATGACTTCTCCCACTGCATCTGTGAGGCCATGGGCAGGGTGTTCATGGGGGCCCAGCCTGGAATTGTGATGGACTCCTCATCTCTGCCGATCACTTATGAACCCAGCTGTGGGACAAGTATCCACCTGGCTGCATTCGAAGGATCCTGAACACAAGCAATTCCTATCTATGACTGAGTTGAGGTCCCTGGCTGAAATCCAGATGAAAAGATGAGAATTGTATTTGTTCCTCTTTAGATACACCATGTACAGAAATACAGTATCTAACATGGTATTCTTTGTGGCACGTTTGTAATCTTATCAAAGAAATTTAGTTAATTTAACATGATTTATTGTCTAAGAGGGAAAATGCTACTGCCTTCATTTCATGATGTTCCCGATTATAGAATGAATCTTATTTTCTCAGCTCCCAATGTTAAACTAATTGACTTCGGTTTGCCTGAACTTTTCCCTCCTTTCTTTCATTTGCCCTTCTCAAATGCCTATTTTAAAAAATCTATGCACTAAAAATTTAGTAAAATGAATCTATGATCTTAGCTCTCAGTCTTCCATTTTAGGTGTATACCTCAAGTCCATTATAATCATGTATAAGATTTCAAATTGATCAATAAATAATCAACAAGTGGTAGAACCCTGTTATTGCACAAGAGTTCCATCATAGGCCCCGGGATCCTTGGGGAAGCTTATGGTGCCCAGGGCAGGGCATGGGGCTGGAGGCCAAGAGGCAGGTGACACTGATAGGTTGTGGGACCTTGGATGTGTGAGTTAGCCTCGAGGTTTTAGTCTCTATTGTAAATATAAAGAACAGATTTGATCATCTTAAATATCCACATGGCTGAAGTGGCTAAATATATGATTGGGAGCTAGATAGTAATGTAATTTCTATTTTTGATTTGGAAGAAGAAGGCTACAGTAATAGCGAGTTTAGCAAAAAGTGCTCAAAAAAAAAAACTTTCCTGAAAAATAAATGCAGTTCTCTCTGAGGAAAGGCACCTTGTTTAAGCATCAGCCGGAAGTGTGAGTTGGTCAGGGAGTGAACGACTTTCAGCTAAAAAGGAATCAGGAGAAAATCCACACCTGGCTTGCTTAGACTCAGGGAAGGCGGGGATAGGAGTCAAAGCTTTCTGGGTCATGAACCACTCACCAGCGTAAAAGTAAATTAGAGATTCTTTTTGCACTATGCTCGGTTAATAACAGAATGCTATATGACTGCATGAGTTCATCAGCCTCTTTACTCCTGGTAATCGTCCCCATTCTTCATTACTGGTAATAATAATAGCTAGCTTGTATAGCACTCACTATGCTCAGGCACTTTTCTAGTGCTTCATATATATTAAGCTGCTTAATCCTCATAACACACTGTGAAATAAGTATGTACTATTATAATCCCACTCTATAGGCCTAGAAAAGTTCACATTAACCAAAGTCGTACAGCTGGCAGGTATGCCTCTGGTAGGGAGGGCGATGGCCTACTGAAGTTGTACTGTGAGAGGTGGTTGATATTGTGGAGAGGAGGTGGCTGCTGGTGTGTGTGTGTGTGTGTGTGTGTGTGTGTGTGTGTGTGTGTGTGTGTGTAACAGAAGCTTTACTCTGAATAATTTAAGGATCCTCTGGTGCCCTCATAGGACAGAGCCTGAACTGGGTCTCTCCAGCTTTGCAGGCCTTGATCATGAGGGATCTGAAGCAGGATGAAGGGAGCTGGGGTGGAGGACAGGGCAGAGGGATGGAAGAAGGAACCCCGGGCACCCATTCAGGCTTGAATGGACTTGAAAGCCAACCAGTGGGAGCAGGAGAGAGACCTGGAGGCATTCTCTGGACCGAGCTTGTTCTTGATTGACAGGAGGAGGGCTGGCTCTCCTTGAGGAAAGAAGATATTCATGGAACCTACCAGAGAGTAGGTATAAAGAAGGTGCTTGGGGGGACAGGGCGGGGCTGAAGAGCAGGAAGGGCCTCTTTACTGATTATCCGCAACACTGCCTCTGGAGATTCTGGTGCGGTATGGCTGAGGTGGGGCCTGGAATATTTATTTCAAAAATTTCTCCTGGGTGATTTGATGGGAATCACCTGCAGAAAACACTGATCTAGTAGTCCAGCCTTTGGCTGATAAGTAACAGCGGATCAAGTAAGTTCAATGGCATGCCCAGTACTGTAAGATCAGCTGGAGGTAGAGCAGAACTTGCACCCAGGTCTCTCAGCTTCCCATTTAGTTTTCTTTCTTCTACATTTATCAGCGGGACAGAGGGCCGCTATGAAAGAGACAGTTAGGTGGGAAAGTGACTAGTAGACTTGCTTTGTGTAGCAAGCATACTACTTTTACTTAGAATTTTAAAAATCAGTCCAAATAAAGATAGCAAAATTTAAAATGATTAACAGAACACTAGAAATACAAAATTACTTTCCAGAAACACAAGCTGATTACCAGAAAATAAAACAAGAAAAATTTGATTAATAAAAATGTTTTGTTCACATAAATGCAGTATTTACGTGGGTTTTGTGTGATTATCTTGAAGATTTTCCCCCTAAAATACAGTCAGTTGTTTTATTATAAATTTACTTCGTTTCTTCTCCTGAAACTCAACTGTGCTATCATTAACCCAGAGATTAAAAAAAAAAAAAAAAAACACCTACAGCACCTGGTATTCCCAGAGATTTTTAATATATATATTTTTGCTAAATTTTATTTTTTTTGTGTTTTTGTATTTGGTGTAGTTTGAGAGAAGTTTCCAAGACACCTGGATGCTGCCACTGACACCTTATGACACACTCAGGGAGCAAAGTATGTCTTTCTGTCCTCATTTTGGATGAAAAATGGATCTGTCTTCCTGGCTCCCACAGGGTATGAGGGCAGGGGTCCTACTGGCAGGATAAAGTGGGAACTCTTTAAGAAAGGAAGATGCCCACTCATGGTGGGCACGAGGCTTTCTCAGTGCTGAACTGCAAAGTGACTTACAGAGAACTGAAAGAAATCTCGACACTACTCCGTGCATTGATCTGCCTCCACGATCAGTCTTTAGATCAGAACCTAGCAGGTTCCCTTTCTGGGGAAGGTCTGAGGCGGCTTAGCTTTCTTGCAGGGCATTAACAGCAGTCACGCTTACATGACGGTTATTTTCAAAGTGCCTTCCATTTGCAATTTTTCTGAGATGAGGAAGGTATTTGACTTGGGCCTAAACACACCTACTTCTTTTAATTGTGTTTAGAATTCCATATCAGCTTATGAATTCAATTTAGAGATTAATTAGTATTTATGTGATGGTTGATGGAGATTTAATTTTATAGGAACCCATAATTGCCCAGATCTGGGTCATAGTTATTACATATTTCAGCTCCCGACATCCCGGCTCCATCCAGTTACTGGCGCCCCCTGTGGAGGCCGGTAAGCCCCGCTATGTCCTCTCTATTCCCTTTCTGGAAACCGTGTGTCTGGATACAGAGATCAGGACAAGCTCTGAGGGAAAAAGTATGCTTGACTAGCGTTATGAAAATAAACTGAAAAACAGGCATTTGACACTGCTTTCACAGGCTCTGAAATCCAGTCCGGGATGTGGGAGTGAGAGGAATTCAGTTGCCTGAATAAAGCTTTGGCGTTTGGAAAGAACTGTGGGAGTATTGCCTCCTTCCGCCCACAGTTCTTGTTGTGAAAGTTTTCACCCTGAATCCCTGCTGGACCGGAGGCCGTTTCTCGGAAGGTGCCATGGGAATCTGCTATTGGTGGAGAAGGAGACTTACCTGGTCGTTAGGGAAGCCCACAGGATTCCTGCAGCGGCCACCTGCGTGCAGGCTCCCAGTCATAGCAGGACACAGACCCAAGCCTTCTCTGGCGTGTTTGTCTTTCTCCTGTCCTCACAGGAAGTGGGACTTTAGGGTTTTTTTTTGTCCTGCTGATTTCCTTTTCTTGCTTAAAACGAAAGAAGGGCTCTGTTGGACTTATTCAGCATGTGTTTTCATTTCCAATTGAGTCCTTTGAGTTTTTTTGTGTTTGTTCTTGCCTTACTTTTAAGTCTGGTTGTTTTTGGCTGACATGACTTTCATGGGTCTATATTTGTGTTTATCAAGTAAATCTGGCAACATCAGTTTGGACTCCTATGAAAGTCAGAGACAAGAATCTCACCTTTACACTTCAGTCCTTTAAAGGGAATGGCTCTTCTCCATTTCCCACCAAACAAGGGTTAGCTCTAGAAAGAGGTATCTGCATCTAATACTCGAGATCCAGGAATGCGGCCTCATATGCACTGAGCATAATTCCTATTATGTGGCCATATGTGGTCATTTACGCATGTATTCAACACATATTTGTTTGTTTTGCCAAGTCTTGTAGACAGAAAATCAAGTCTTACACACACAGCGCCTAGCCTCAAGATGCGTATGGTCTATAGAGATATGGGCAAGTCAACCTAAAGGCTCAGTATATATGATTATTATCGCAGGCCACACAGTAGAACACCTGACTGGAGAGAGCCTAAAAGGTCCCTGAGAAACTATTGTTTGAGCTTGGTTCCAAAGGGTGAGTGGCAGAGAAATCTGGGAAGACAAGGAGAAGCGAATTCCTTCCAGGCAAAGGAGAGAGCGTAAGTGTTGAGGGATTCCCAGTAGGTCCAGCTGACTGAGGACATGCAGTGCGGAGGGGAACCAGGAGGAATGGGGCCGAGGAGTGGCAGGGAGGGAGGCCTGCTCCCGGAGGACTTGCAGACTCAGAGCGTGAACACTGCTCTACGAGACCCCAGAATGTTACCGGCAGGGCCCCTTTTTTTGGTGCCTACAATTTTCTTATAAATAAAATTGCTTTACTGTATGGGACCATATTTTCCAGAAATTGGGACTCTGTTCTGACAAATGTAAGCAAATTTGCAGAAACAAAACAGAGCGAAATACTTGGAACCCTGATGGATCTTGACAGCTGGGGTCTGGGCCAAAAGTGTACATGCTTCTCCTCTTACTGTTTGAGTGAATTTCTGTACTTTCTGGGATTTAAATAGTCCTGTACTTAGGTTTTTAATTTTAGTGACATCCACAATGTTTGTAACCATGATAGTTTGGGTTAATTAGGCAGAGATATTTCTAAAATTGAGATGAGCAGAATATCTTTTTATTCATTTAACAAATATTTATTGAGCACCTATAGTGCCAGATACTATTCTAGATGTTGAAGATACGTCAGATAGATCAGTGAACAAAATTAAGTTTCTGCTCACTGGAGTTAACATTCTGGTGGAAGGAAACAGAAGCCAACAAAATACAAAAAATACATCATGTATTCTATTGGAAAGTGACCGGTGCACTAAAAACAATAAATCAGGGAAAAGATATGAGAAGTACTAGGGGTTAAGAATTGAATTTTAAATCTGATGGCCTCTTATTAAAGGTCACATTTAAGCAAAGACATGGAGGATATCTGAAGAGAGAGAACAGCGAGTATCAAGGCTGGCAGGAGTGAAGTTTGAGGAATGACTAGGAGGCTAGTGAAGCTGGAGTGGAGCGAGCTAGAGAGAGTAAGGTGGTAGTTCTGACAGAGACTGCCTTGGCTCATTATATGGTGGTGGGCACCTTGACCGGGGCTGGACAGTTTAGGATGGCTTTCTGTCTCACGTGTACGGGTTGGCCGGCTGGTTATTCTAGGCGAGGGTCTCAGCTGGGACAGCTGGTCTCTGCTCATGTGGTCCCTCACCTTCCAGGGTAGTACAGGCTTCTTCACACGATGTGGACGAGCTCTCAGCAGCAAGAATATAAGCTTACTGTGCAGTGTTTTGCAAGCCTCTGTCAGCAACATGTTTTCCAATGTCTAATTGGCCAAAGTAAATGACACTGAGAAGCCAGGAGTCCATGTGGGTGAGGACTTCACGACTGCGTGGACACGGGAGGAGTGAGTGGTCAGGGACATCACTGGAACAATCAATTATACTCCAGATGCCATTTAACAGAGTCCTGGGCCATATTAAATGCTCACTAAATATATCGCTTCTACTGCTTTTGATCACTGACTCCGTTTTCTTACTTCACCACTTAAGGAACTACATTCTCCCAAGAGTACAAGTGTCCCTGTGCCTTTTTAATTTTAATAGAGTTTATTGTTTAGACCAATTTTAGCGTCATAGCAAAATAGAGTGGGAAGTACAGAGTTCCCATGTACCTCCTGCCCCCACTCAAAGTTCTTTTATTATAAAAATGTTCACTCTTGGTGTTGTACACTCTGTGAGTTGGACAAATGTATCCACCATTATAACATTGTAGCCAATATTGCCTCTGTCCTTTTTCATGTCATCTTCTCCCAGGATTCTGTACTTCTGCACTGTCGTATTTAAAGACTCAGGCTGAACTCTGTCCTCTCCAAGAGCCTGCCTACACCCTCCCAGCAGGGTTAACTGCCTGTGAACTGTGGGCCCCACAGCATGCTTTCCTAACATTATTTTTACTAAGTTAGATTTTTTTAAAGGCTTCCATATCTGGCCCTCCCAATAGACTATAATTTCCTCCAGAGTTAGGGTCATGCTGTTTCTATAAATCACAAGTGCCAACCACAATTTATAGCATGAGAAAGATAGGTAGAAAATATTTGAGATGCCTAATTTACCTTCTACTTCGACTGCTCATTTCTCCTCTTTAAGAAAAGAATCAATCCACAGTCTTCATAATCACAAGATGGAGCAGGTTGTCAGATGAAGTCCTGCCTTCGATAGAGGGATGGAGCGCCTCTGGGCAGACACAGATTTTTTTCATGAATAAAGGTAGATCACCATAAGAAGGTGAGTTTTCTATCCACACTGGCTTTTTCTATTTTGAATGCAATTGTGAGAGAATGTGATACCTGGAGTGCAGCAGCCATTTTCTGAACTTGAGGAAATAAATTTCACCAAGAGCACTGGAAATTCATCTATTTCTAGACATCTTACCAAGGAAATAATAAATGTTTCAATGTGTCAGATTTTCTATTGCATACACTTGAATACGTCCTAACTGATACACCAGCAGGATTCTTATCTCATTTAAAACTCATCTTCCAAATTCCAGGATTGAGTAAAATGTTCTTCTTTAAGATGTTCATATACAGTTAGTTCTTTTCTAGAACTCCCACTCAGAAATCCCATGTAATCCCTCATCTCAAATCCTAGGGTTAAACTTTCAAACACTAGGAGAAGAGAGTGTCCTGATTAACAACCCCTGCTCCAATTTGCGACATCTGCTCTTGGAGGGTGGATTCATCAATTAACCAGTACATGTACATTGAGTGTGTACTATTGCAAGAGACTATAGAGGATGGAAACCATATATGATATGCTCTCTGTCCTCAAGAAGCTTATAACATCATCATCGTCGTCATCATCATCATAGCTCTTATGTCCCAGGCAATGTTTATATCTGTTGATTCATTTAATGTACATGGTCATGGGAAAAGGTACTTGCATATGTGGGTCTCTAAATGCCTTAATTCTGTATCCCTCTCCTGCTTTTCTCCTATCCTATCTGCATGTAACTTTAAGAGATGTTTCTCTGTTTTCTATCCTCTGCTTGTGAGGAGGAGTTATAGCAGTGGCATATTCATAACAAAGAAGACTGGAGGAGACTGAAGTATGCAAAGAAATAAAGTACCTATTGCAAAGCTTGGTCTAGAGCAGGTCCTTAATAAATATTTGTTCCTTTCTTTTTTTCTTACAACCCGTTTGACCATGTCTGCACTAATGATTCATACCATAAGATGACAGACTTTTCGTCTAAAAACTACTCAGACAACTTCATATATTAAAAGAAATTTTCTGTACTAAGAGAACAATGGAGGAAAACTATATAGTTTTCTAATATAGGTGCAGCAAAGTCTTCAACAAAATTCAACACCCATTCAAAGTGAAAACTGCCAGATCCAGATGATTAGTAAGCTGAGGGTGACAAGAGGTATATGGCAGAGAGTACTTTCCATAAATAACCACAATTCCTCTATCCCAAATGTTCCTCTGCAGTGTGATATTGCCACATTCCCTCCTTAAGAGGTAGAATATATGTTCCCTCCCCTTGAACCTGGGTGAACTGTGATTTTTTTGAACAATATAGTTTGGCAGAAATGATGTTCTGTGACTTCCAAGGTAGGACCAGGTTAGGGGATGCAACTCTCATGCTTGGAGCCCTGAGCCACCATGTAGGAAGTCTCCACACTGTGAGGGAGCCCAAGCCACATGTGGAGGCCAAGCGAAGGCACTCCGGCCAGGAGTCCTAGTCTTCCAGTTGTCCCAGCCCAAGCACCACAGATGTGAGTGCAGGAGCCTTTGGATGGTCCAGCTCAAAGCTGAGGCCCAAGACACTGTGCAGCAGTGGCAAACCATTCTACCATACCCTGTTTGAATTCATGACCCACAAAATCCAGTAGCATAATAAGGTCTGCTAGGTTTAGGGGTAATTTGTTGAGGAGATGAAACAGTGGGAAAGTGGACAATGAGAAAACAGGTACGAACCCAAATCTCAGCTGGCTTCAGGGAGATCAGAAAATCAAATTTACCAATGAGCCTAAAGAATGAAGAAATTTTAAATTTTATATATACGTACATATATATCCATATATATACATATATGTGTATATCTATATCTATATATGTGTGTGTATATATATATATATTTGTTGACTTGATCAATTTCTGTCTTGCCCCTCCTCCACCCTCCAGAATCAAGCTCTTGAGGACAAAGACTCTGTCTGTAGTTTCCCTGCACACCTGGTGTTCCAGACAAGTTAATAATAGAATGAATGGATGGATGGACTGATGACATGCTTCCTTCCTGAAAGCCCAGCCCTTAGAATGCTCAACATCCAAGAGGCAGGTTCAGTAACAGCTCTCTTCTCCTCTGGTACTCTTCTGCACTGACTCTTTGGACCGCCTTGGCAGGTGAGCCAAGGCAGAAGAGCCAAGGATGCAGTTCCACGTTGCAATTGCCAATATCTGTGAGAGTCTTTAGTGAGGAAAGCATTCTCTTTTTTGCTTTCCCCTTTTCTTCTGCACTTTGGGTCAACATTTTCTCATCTTCGGAGTGGGAAGATCAAAGATGTAGGCGAAAGAGAAAGGAGGCCTTTTAACTTGCTGTAGTTCTAGGCTCCAGACTTGATCTAATCTAGACACAAGGCATTTTTTTTTACATGGTTGATTATCTTTCATTATGTCTGGATAGGAATCAAATCTCAACAACAATGAGTGTCAATTTTCCTATTCTTTTCTTCTGGACATGTATTTCCCTCATGTGACTTTTTAGGGACAGGTGGCTTGTCAAGGACATGATTAGATGTTCAGGGACCTGGGGTTCCCAGACAAATACCATTATAATATCATCCCATTCCCACACTATTGTTCTAGGCTGGCATTTCTCAAACTCAGGTTCTGCCAAACCCATGGAAGAAGCATTTTATAAGCAAAAAATTTAGGAAATTATAAAAAATTTAAGAAAGGCTGTACTCTGTACTGGACATTCTCAAACAACACTTGATTGATCACGTCTGTTGGTCTGTTATTGATGCTCTCTCTGCAGCATTTTTATTTTTTCATTAGTGGACAAAAAAACAGCCAGACACTAAATCTGGCAAGCTCAAGAAAGGCTGGAATGGCAGGATTTACAAACCCAGATCCAGGAAATAATCGTACAGGATGTTCTGAACATAAAAATTCCTAACTAAAACCAGGTCATGGCAGGTAGTATGACCTAGGCCAGTAGCTTCCTTGACAAAGGTCAATCTTTACTTTAAATGATCCTGTCTATTGTCCTTGTGTATCTAAGATAACATGCCTTTGAAATGTCAGAGAAATTTTCTTTTCCAAACCCTTCGAAGGCACAATCACCAGCACCAGAAAAATGAGGCTACATCATTAACTTGTTGTCCACATACCTTCTCTCTGTGCTGTAAATGTTAACTATTCCTTATCCACCAATGTAAAAGAAATATGCATCTCTTCATTTTGCTTTTTATCCAATTTCAGAGATTTCTCCACTTTGCTTTCTCCTGCCTGCCTAATCTACCACCAATGAATTTCACATAACCTTCTTTACATCTCCTCCTTTGATTCTAATGTATAACATACGCTACAAAACTACCATTCTGTGGAGCATTTCTCAATCTGTTGAGATTTTGCTTCCCAGCAACTGTTGTCATTTGGCTCAAACTCTTATAAGACTTTTTTCTTAGGCTGGACATTCTTTCATCAATACATTTCATTCATTGTATTTTTCAGCTCCAGAATTTCTTTGGTTCTTTATGATTTATATTTCTTTGTTGAAATTCCTATTTTGCTTATGCTTTCCTGATTTCACTGAGTTGTCTGTGTTCTCTTATATCTTGATAGGGTTCCTTAAAACAATTATTTTAAATTCTTTGTGAAGCAATTCATAAATCTCCATTTTGGGGGGGTTGGTTACTGGAAAACTATTGTGTTCCTTTGGTGGTGTCTTACTTCCTTGATTTTTCATGTTCTTTGGCATCTTGCATTGCTGTCTTTGCATTTAAAGATGAAGTCACCATCTCTAGTCTTTACTACTTGGCTTCAGGAGAGAAAGACCTTCACCAGTCAGCCCAGCTAGGATTCTAAGGCTCTCTGAGACCTTGTTTATGGATGTGACTGCTCCATACCTCTTGTTCCCTCCTGGGGGAGGGAATTCTTAAGATTGTATGCCTTCTCTTAACCCCACACAGCCAGGCAAGTGTTGAGAGCCTTCTGTTTGTTTTCCCTGGGGCGGTACCACAAAATGTTCATATTTGTGTGCCTTTCCTATCCTTATGGATTTAGGTCAGCATTTTTTATGTGCTTTCAAGCAGTCTGCAAAGGCTCACTTTTGCAGTCTGAGGGGTTGGCTAGGGATGGCTATGGGGGGAAGGGCAGGTATGCAGGACATTGGGGATACCTGTGGGCCAGAGGGGTACACAGGTGAAGTATACCAGTAAGCTCTTGGTTGGGCTTCTTGGTGGAGTCTGTAAAGCCTCCATGGCCCTTTGATGAGTTCTGAGCCCTTATTGCTGTGCTTCCATCCTGTTCCAGACTCTCACCTATGCTGATCATTTTAGTCTTCTGGGTGGGGTGAGGAGGAATGAGCCTCCGGGCAGTATCCCACACAGCTTGGGAAGCTGAGTGTTCACTATGTTCTCCCTCTCCCCTGTGACAGAAATTGTGGGCTGAAGGGGTCTCTCTTAGCACTTGCTGCCTTAGGGGATGGGTAATACAGGTAAAATGAAACTATTCTTCTTACCTTCTTCAACACATGGATTTTTGGATTTTTTTTTCTCCAGTAGTGTACTAGAACTTCTCTGCTGGCTCTCTGGACCCACACAAAGGTACTCTTATCTGTGAGTGGTTGTCAAAAATTAATGTTCTTGGGAGATGACAGAAACTCTTATTCTGCCATCTTACTGATGTCACTCCCTTTTAACTCCTCAGAGTGGTGGAGGTGAAGGGCTGTTGGTGAGCAGGTCAGTCTCCCAGCCAAGATTTCTACGTTTTGAATCCACCTGTCTTTCCTCTCTGACAACCAAACTATAAAATAATTCAATGTCCTGATTCAAACGTTTGCATCTGATAATGTTTATCCCCCTTGAGAGTCTTTGCATTTTAACAGAACACAATACCTTACCTTACAACAAGTAATTGTAAACCCTAATATAAGGAGGTGGGAAGAAATTGATGACTTGGTGAGAAAAAGAAGGACTATTAGGAGTTCTTGGAGTCACACTGTGTTATTGATTATGGGTAACCCAAAATGCTACATGTTTCAAGCTGAAGCTAAGATGCTCTTGTTGCCCCTAGAAACATTACTGATGCCCTCCAATTATGGGGATTTTCCCATCCTCCTTCATGGCAGCCCAGCAGCCCTGCCTTGTGGGTTACAGAGGTAAAAGCAAGAAGTAGGGTTTGTTTGTTTGTTTGTTTGTTTGTTTAGCAGAATCCAGAGTAAATCTGCTTCTTAGTGGGGTTCAGCTTTTTAAATCTGTACTTAGTTCAGCAGACGGTTTTAAATGGTCTTTTAAATAAGGAACAAAACCCCAAAGAAGTTGACTATCGTCTACAGAAATTCTATAGACAATTAGCCTGCCACAACTAACTCATTGCAGGAATGTATAGTAGTAAATTAAGATGTTTATGAACATCTTTGTGGTGTTCAAAGTGTGGTCTCCAATTAGCAGCATGAACATCACCTGGGAACACAACAGAAATGCAAATTCTCACATCCTACCCCACACTTACTGGATCAGATACTTTGTAGGTGGAGCCCAGCAATCTGTGTTTCATGCCCTCCAGGGCATTCTGATGCCCCGGAAAGTTTGAATTTCTGTGTTAGATTTTTAGAACATAGTTGAATTGTAATTGAGGATATAGGTCAAGGCTCTAGTTGCTGCCCTGGGATTGTGCTGTTTCCACCCCTGGGAGACGTCATGTCTGAGATCCTCTCTCCCTGTGGTGAGGGCAAGCTAAGGCTCATTTTGACATCGGTAAGATGCAGGGAAATTCAAATGTGGGTTGGTAGAATTCCACTAGCATAAAAGGCAGAAATGGAGCCAAGAGTTAACTTATTGCCCCGAATCTGCCAGTGCCGTTGTGGAGAGGAACAGTTGCAAAGATGGATGGAGCCAGTCGCACATGAGGTTTCTGTCCACAAAGGTCTAGTCTGGCCCTGCCCATAGACGGACCCACTTGTTTTCTTCCCTTTCCTCCTATGCTGGGAGAGTATGGGGGAAGCCTGTTCATGTTGCTTGGTTTTCTGGACAGAGTGTTTTTAAGAGCTAAATTTTACTTTAAAAATGTGACCTCAGTGGTAAACATTCTTTAAAAAGCAGCTGTTCTCTGTTTCTGTTTTGGTAAACCAAAATCAGAATTTATCTTTTCATCCTGCAGAAACGCAAAAGGGTTGAAACAGCTGCTCTGTGTTGGCCTTAAAAAGTGCTAGCAGTAGGAATGAGCTGAGCAGCTGTGGAGCTTGCTGGGTAGCCTTTAAAACCTACTTCCGTCCTGTTCTTCCATACACACATTTCACTAGTATTGAGGGAAACGTGAAATGGACAATGGCCACAGGAAAATGTGGAGCAATAGAGTGGAAATGATAAACATAGCAAATGAGAGATTGAGGCCCGGCATCTGAAAAGAAATGCCAAGTCATCATCAATAAAAAGGTAGGAGAGACCTGTGTGTCCCACACAGTTCTTCTCACACTTCAATGTGCATACCAGCCACTGGGGAGTTTGTTGAAATACAGATTCCGATTCTGTGGGTCTCAGGAGAGCCCAAGAGTCTGCATTTGTAATGAGCACCCTGATGGGACTGATGTTGTTGGTCAAAGGGCTACACTTGAGGGTAGTCGGGCTGTGAAGACATCAAGTGGATATGATTAGGTTGCCCTCTAGTGATGGTCTCTTGGAAATTCAAGGTGTTTCTACTTAAACAGACCCGGGTCAATTAAGATTTTTTAAAATCAAGATTCTTAATACCAAATTAACTAGAAATTTACACTTTACAGTAAAAGAATCAATACTAAGCTCTTTAGTATTTATATCACTTCAAAGTCTCTTTTACTATATGTAAATGAAGACTCTTTCACTCCTAATCTTTTGCCAGCTTTCAAAACTGGGAATACTGGAGCCATCTTTATTCCACATTAAACGTGATCCAGTTAGTCACTACTACCTCCTATAATACTATTTTCATCCTATTGCTTCTTGAAAAACTTTCTTTAATTCTCCTTGGCCAGTGTAAAGTTCCAACTCCACAGGCCTCCACATGTCTCTAATTCTTTCCAGCCTTGTTGGAACTGGATTGTTATATATGCATTATGATTTTACAGTGCTCTTTAGGTGCATATATCCTGTACAAATTCATTCCATTATCACACTTTTAGTGAGCACCTTATTTCTATGTGCCAGGAGCTATAGAGCGGGGGTACATGATCCCACCATAAAGCAGTTTACATTTCTTTCATCTGCTCTTTTTTGTATGTACTATTAGTTTATAGAAATACTGTAAGGCATTAACATAGTCCTTGGGGCTACTATGCATACTGTTTGAAAAATTTTGATGTTATTAATGTACATATATCTATTTTTGGAGGAGAAAGGGGAGAGTTTATTTTCTTGGGCTATATACCCTAAAACAGAATCATTGAGTTAAATTATAGTGAGTTTCATAGCTTGTTATGTATTGGCATATTTCTTTTCAGAGAATGAAAATATTTACAGGTTACCCACAAAATATTTATACTAGTTTTCATGCAGTACCTACTTCAATACGTTTTATTCTTTTCAAATATCATTGTTACTTTCACACATACAGGTAGGGCTACCACTAGCCTAAGAGTGCCTTTTGGCATGTTAGAAGACAGCAGCCGTGAAGGCACATCTTTGTGTGAAGAAAAGGGTGCCCTGTGTCGTGGACACAGGCCCATGATAGGGCAGATGACTTTATGGATGCAGCATGGGCTAGATTTTAGTCCCCTGTCAAGGGCATACTCTGGATCTTCATCTATGGGGCTTTGCATCTATTTAGAGAACATTTTGAACCTCTGCTAAAATAGGTAAAATTATAGCTTTAACACAAATCTATAATAAACACATTTTGAAAACTTTATCCAGCTCATTAATAAGAGATGCAGAAAGACGTTAATACTGGCTCAAAGCATTTGCAGAGCTGGGTACCTACAATCTAATGAAGGATCATTAGTATAAGATTGCTGGATTAGACAAATACTGTTTAATATCTACAGAGCAATAAACTGTAACTCTCATCGTTACAGTTACAGATTATTTGCATCTCTACCAGACCTCTTTAGGTTAACCTGTAAAGAGCTGTAAAATAGCCCAAATGATAGAAAGTAAATCAAAGGGCAAGTCTAACACTGCACTGAAAGAACACTCAGAAATATCTTTTGCTTATTTCCAGGTTTTGCATAATCACTCTGACAGTTTCCCTCATGTGCAATCAGAAATAATCTCCAAAGATTATTCTTGATACAGTCAAGGCTGGTCTCATAAGATTTGGTTAGCTTGATTATTTACATAGGTGTAGCAAGGCAAACTTGAGTTTACTCTGCAAACTTAGAGCCATATAATTTTGAGCCACTACCAAGCACCAGAAACTGTATTTCAACTGCAGTACCTATTTAGACCTGACAAATAAGAATCATTCTCGAATATAACACTCCAGGTATGGTCTTGACTTTCCCATTGTTTCAAGGTAAAAATAAGGACAAATTATTATTGAACCTGTAAAAATAACTATATTGTTATGAAAAGTAAGGAGATTTAATAAAAGTGTTTGTTTCCTGAATTCTGAGGGCTCAGTGGGAATTAAAATGTACAAAGGTTTTAAAGTTTTTGCATTAAAATGCACAAAAGTTTGTTTGCAAAAGCATAGGCTACTAAGTTGAGAGTTAGCTATAGTTTTAAAAAACAGAGAAAGGACTTCCTCCTATTTCTATAAAAGAGTACTTAAAATAATACCAACAATATTCCAAACAAAATAGCATATAAAATTTCCCTCAGGTCAATCTTGTTGGAATTGAGTCTTGTGTGGCTGGATCTTGGGTCATATTATATATATATATATATATATATATATATATATATATATATATATATATATGTGTGTGTGTGTGTGTGTGTGTGTGTGTGTGTGTGTGTGTGTATTTACCTCTTTAACTTAAGAGAGGTAATTATTAATAACCTCTGGATGTATGGAAATATTTCATACTTGCACAGTTAGATGTAAAGGAGGCTATTCTAAATTCGAAACATAAACACAAAGAGAGCTTATAGCTTCAGTTTTATGGCTTCAGCCACAAATCAAAAGTAAACACAGAAACACAGATGTTCACCTGTTTTGATCTCAAAGAGTTTCTTCACAGTGGGCATCAAATATCTGGTTTATTGAATTGAGTTCACAAAGACACAAACAAAAAGACAAACAAACCAGATTCTCTGTCATCTGTCATCCAAAAGAGAATAAGTCTCTGTCATCTATCTCATCCAAAGAGATTGAGATCCCCAAACCATGAGACCATATCAGCAAATTTTCCAATCATTGCTGCTTTTACTGGGGAATAAGGGATTGGCCTTGCAGAAATAAAACCACAGAATCAGAAAGAGAAAAACCCACCAAAATCTATAGTTTTATCACTACTTGAGAATTACTCTGGAAACTAAGAAAATACATGTCTGAGCTTAAGCAACCAAGGGTGTACTTCTCAAGCAAGGTAGTTTAATTGGCTGTCAGGTAAGTCCATGCAGACATCTCAACAGGATGACCTCCAAAAGGCCTAAAGTAAATTTTCAGAAAGGTAATAATACCTTGCTTCTCTTGCAAACATAAAATAAGCTCATATCAAATAAGTCCATTATTTGATGAGGGAACCAATAAGACATTAAAATTGGTTCAAGGAGCATTTGAAAGCTGGAGATTGATAGGCAGCTTAGTATCCTGAAAGGCCATCAACTGTAACCTTTGGCATTTTCTTTTCCACTGAACAGAAATCATATTCATCTCTACCAGACCAAAAAAAAATCCATAAATTTATCTGCCCCTATAGAATTGTAAAATAGTGCAGTCAATACAGAGTCGATCAAAGGTGCGAACCCAGCACTGCTCTGAAAGTACACTTAGAAATCTTTGCCCCATGGACACGGGCAATGGACTAGTGGTTACCAGAGGGTAGGCAGGGAGGGGGAATGGCGAGATAGACAGGAGAGGATTTAAATCATTTCTTCAATTAAAAGATAAATTAATTTTTAAAAGTAAACATGTTTCTAATATAAATAATAAAATTATGTTTAAAGAGATTTAAAAAAAAAAATCTTTGCCCACTTCCATGTTCCCATGATTTGCCTATCACTTTTTTCCTGTGATAGGACTAGGGTGACAAAGACAATTAAGAAGTTCTCATTTATCATTCATGGTAATAGTACTTTCAGTTATAAAACACTCTGTTCAGTTTCAAGAACAGAGTATTTTTGTAGATTTTGTCTTTCTGTTGCCCCCCCCACATTAGACTCCTAATTCATCTATTCTGAAATCACTCCTAGAATGAAATCTGCCCCCTTTTTTATATAAAAAGTGAATATTTAATTCAACATTGCAATAAGAATTAAACGATTATTTCATTTAGAGAGGATTTTTTGATTGCTAGTTCTACACATCAAAATGATGCTAAGGAAATATCTTTAGAAGATATCAATTCTCTCTGAATGCAAGTCTAAAATAATTAAAAGGAATTAAAGGTTTTAAAGGCCCTAACTAGAAATACTCAATACTAGTGATATCTCATTTGAATCCTAAAAGTTTGACATAATAAACATATTTTGTAGAAAGATGTCAATTTTTACAAATTAACAACTCAGCATTTTCTAGAGACTGGCATCCCAGAGCACCATGACTATTACAAGAGAACCTGGGCTGTGGTTTGTCCACTATCACCTTCTTTGTTCTTCCAGATCCTCTAGGCTTCCAACTGGACAACTCTACAGCAACGGTCCTCAACCTTTTTGGCACCAGGGACCAGTGCTCCTATGAGAATCTAATGACTGACGATCTGAGGTGGAGCTGAGGCAGTGATGCTAGCGCTGGAGAGCAGTTGCAAATACAGATGAAGCTTTGCTTGTCCACCCACCACTCACCTCTTGCTGTGCAGCCCAGTTCATAACAGTGTTGAGAACCCCTGCTCTAAAGACATTGTGAGGAAAACAGATGCAGAGACAGATGCCCATGTCTTCAGCAATCCCTATCAGCATAGCAATTAGGCAAATAATCAATGAGGAAAAAGGTATATAATCCATACCTTATAGTCCCCACAAGGCTTTACTCAATTGAAAAATTGCCAGTTCTGTCAGATATGCCAACACTCCAATAAGGTATTTATGACACAGAATCTTTATTTTTCCAAGTATGCGCTAAAACTACAGATGTTGAAACATGAATAAATCTTGTGGCTGACAAATAAATTTTGAAATGCCTATGTAAATGTGGATAAAGGCAGGCCACAACTAAGTCAACTTCTTCCTGTGCAAACTTCCTTAGGTGTTTTGTGGACACTGTCCCACAAAACCTTTGTATCCTCTAGATATATGGCATAAATGTCCAGACCTTGAGTGCTACAGGATACAGACCTAAGACATTCAGTAGTAGCCATGTAATGGTCCACTTTGCATGCAGTCTATATAGCTGCCATCCGAGATTAAATGCATTGACTGCTAAGGAACCGAAATAACAGTCAAGTTTTCTGAAAGCAGGTTCCAATTACGGCTGTATTAGTTGCTGCTCCATTTGCAAAGAATAAGAGTAGACAGGTGAAACCTGAAAGTCTCCCCAAGACTGTCCCTAAATATACAGCAGAACCAACCAGTCGACAACACTTTACCTACTCTCTGTGCTCAGATAGCAATTGAGATTTTGATAGAATCTGGACAAGAAATGCTTCAGGGTCTCTGTGTTCCTTTCATTCCTAGGAGAGTAGAGAAAATCACTTTGGTGTTGAAATCTCCCACTTCCACAGCAAGTCCTTTTCGCTTTTTCAGCAACTTAAATGCACCCAGAAGTTTGGAATACTCTTTAAGATCAGTACAGAATTTATAAAAGGGAGTTAAATTATATAAAGTCCATTCCTTAAAATGCAACCTTTTGAGGATAAACATCTTCCTGCAATTGTGAACACTGGGGTATTTTCCTTCGAGGTGGAGTCGGGACAAACGAAATGCGTTTCCTGACTGATTCTAATCGTTTCTGCAGAGGCGTAGCACCTATAAAGTAGTCCTAAAGGCTCGAGGATGCACTTTGTCAGGGAGCAATTAATCCGCCCGGCGCTGCGCAGTGTAAAACTGTTTTCTGACTCGCTTTGCAACCCCACGTAGTAAGCCTTCCCGACGCCGATTTCAGTGAAGCAACAAAGATTGCCATTTTAACTGAGGGTGGAGTGGCCTATATCGTCAACTCCCTAAGCCCCGGGCGGTTGCTCTACAGCTCTTTTCTACTGACGCCAAGCTTTCCTTCCGTTTTCTGCCCGTAGTAAGCATGGCGGCGGCGCCTCGGCTCTGATTGGTCGCCCGCCTAACCTTGGACCTTCCTGTGGCTGGGGAGGGCTCCTGGCTTCTCCTTGGTGACATGAGTGTGGGTCTGGACCGTCAAACGTTTTGGATTTGATCTCCTTGCCTTTTCTGAAAATCTGAGGTCGAGGTTGCCCCCAGGAGTGGGGGATAGGAAGCGCGTGGCTGAGTTCCTCCTTGTATTCTGGTTCTGGCCGTGGGAACCTTCAGAGAAGCGTAGAAGGGAAAGGAAGGGCGCGCGTCTAATCGCTTGCCCCTTCCCTCTCTCAGTGCATTTAATAAATACTTCTGGTTCTGTGTTTTTAGGTTCATAACAAATAGCTTTAGTCATTTGTAGCCTTACAAATGTAGTTTCTTGAGTGTTGTTTTTCTTGTGACATATACAAAATGCCTGCCATTATGCAATAATAAAATTTAAAAATATCCAAACCTATGAAATCTAACGGGCTGTCATGTAACATAGTTATGTGAGTGTGGAGGAAAAAGGGGTCACATACTAAACCTGATAAGCTCAGGAGAGGCCGGCATGGCGGGCCCTACAAACTCAGAGACTTAAATTAACCATATAGGATGGTCTGAATATAAAACTTCCTAACAAAAAGCAGGTCATGGCAGGCAGTCGTATTCTGGGCCTTTCTTGACAAAGGTCAATGTTTACCTTAAGCAAGCTTGTTAATTGTCTTTTTGCACCCAGGATAACATATTCTTGGAATGTTGTAGTAATTTCATTTTCTCCAGACCCCTCCTGGCACAGCCTGCAGTACCAGAGCAAGAATCCCTCATGGTTATCTTGTTCCCCACGTACCAACTCTGTGTGCTGTAAATGTTAATTATTAACTCTCCTATACCCGCAAATATAAGAGAAGTATGAGTCCCTCTGTTTTACTTTTTATCCAATCCCAGAGTTTCCCTGTTTTGCTTTCTCCTGAGTCATTAATCCACCACCAATGGATTTTACATTTCCTCCTTGGAGTCTCATGTAGAAAATAAGCTGCAAAACTGCCATTCTCTGGAGCATTTCCTTAATCCATTGAGATTTCACTTCCCAGCAATTGTCAGTTTGGCTCAAATAAACTCACTAAAATTCTCTACAGTTTTGGACTTCTCTTATGTCGATCTGACTGTGGGCATTTTGGAGGAAAGCAAGCCATAGGCCAGGTGAAGTTCCTCCTTTTTCCATGGCCATTCATCTGTGTCTCCACCTCCAGCAGATTATAGCATCCTGAGAAAAAAATATAATTTTCCATGTTAAAGAAGCAATAGAACTGGATAGATGAGATAAGCCATAGACATGCAATGCTATAAGAGCATTTGAGATATTGTTCCCCAGCATATGTTGTCATTTCAGCTCAAACTGTTATAAAAATTATCTGGAAAAAAAAAAAGAATGAAATAAAAGAAAAAAGAAATGCAACACCATAATCTCAATAAGAAAAAAAGAAAGCCAAACATCTTGGAACTGATAATAATTTTTATTTCTTTATAAGTTTATTTCTCTTTCTCGTCTGGATGAGCTAGTGCTTTATAGATTTTATATGATGTAATTTTTTAACCCACTTGTAATAGTTTGCAGTTTGGGGAGTCAAACAGTTTTGCACATCTGCTACCCAGCTGTAGACTCGTTTCAACATTTATTAAGCAGTCACACTTTATAATTCATTAAGTTCATATAATTGGTGAAGTTAATTTCTGGAGAGTCTTGTGTAGTTTTTATCATGATTTAAAAATGATTTTATCTTTGAAATATTCATTTTAATTAAAATTATCTCTAATATTTTCTAGAACTTTATAAATTTGTGATGAGATTTATGCAGAAAAAAAGAAAATATAAAACATTTTATATATTTTAATGATGATAGCCTCAACTTAAGTAGTCTTCTCTTTGATTTGCAATTTTTATTGATTAGCTCTCTTGGCTAATTGATTAATGCCCAAATGTCTGGGGTCATCACCGTAAATGAAATCTTAATGTTTAATTAAATTTTCTAGCTATATTTTATTGACATAAAGAATATGATAGGTTTTCTGATTTCTCATTCAGGAGACTCTGCTTAAAGTATAAATGCCAAGATATGACTCCAGGCCCTGAGGTCATTAAGCATCTCCTCCCAATTAGAGTCAGTACAGAAAAGCAGTTAGGGGTCCTGAGGTCTGAACTCTGACTTTGCCACTCCCTAGCTGTCTGAATTTCAGCAGATTAGTAGACAACTCTGTGCCTTAGTTTCCTCCGCTAAAAAGTATGAGTAATAATAGTACTAGTCTCATAGGATTGTCAAGTGGATTAATCAAAGTATTATATGTAAAGCTTTTAGATTATATCTGGTTCCCAAAATGTTAGCTGTTGTTGTCATTGTAGAGGATAACCTAGCCCTTAAGGCCGGGCCAATAAATGGAGAAGCATTCTAGAGGATGGGAGAATTGTACGTCTTTTGTGACTGGCCCTGAACAGCCAGGTTTGTCTTCAGTATCTGATGTGGAAGATGTGCACACACTTGCAAGCCACCAGGTAGTCAAAAACACATTCTCGAAATCAAAGAAAATCTTGACTAGGATCCTTTTTGTGACCTTTATTGCTGTTTCCATAACCAATAAACTTTTACATTACAATGCAAATTTAGTAAACATTTCTTATTTTGTTTTGTGCACTCCACTTAAAAAAAGAATTGGCCACATGTTCCAAGAAGAAAACCTGATTTTGCACTCCATATGCAAAGCTGCTGTTACAGTCACCAGTTTTGCCAATGTTTATTATGCGTTATGTTTTGCTTCGATTGGCATAATTTCATGCTACATTAGCCATATAAGGAGGATTTATGTTGGATAATATCTAACAGTTTCAATTAGCCAAGATGCCAGGTGTGTAATGTTGGAAAATAATACTGGGAAGATTCTAACCTTATTCACAGAGCACCCTACTTACCCAAAACATTATTTTAACATCTGTTCAAGTCACATTCATCAGCAGACATTTGCAGTATTGTGAATGGAATACTGATTTCCAAAGACAAGGCAATCAACAGTTGCTTGATTTGGAAACTAAATGGTTCCTGTTAGTTTGCACGAGGGTTCAGAGAGTAGCTGCAAAGAATGCTGTTCTGGTTTGAATAAGAGAAAGTGGAACTGACTATAGAATTATCTAGAAATCTGGCAAGTTGTGTGGAGGGCTGGAGAGGTCCTTCTCCTCCCCTCCACATCCAACCCATCACCAAGTCTGACTGACTCTTCTGCCTTCCCATTGCTCTGATCTGCTCATCCTCCCCATCCACTCTATCCTAGCCTGATCTGACTCAGCTCTCACATGGACTATTGCACAGCTACCTGCCACTCTACTGCCTCTAGCCTTGTCCCCTCCAATGGCTTTTCCACATTGCTCCTCCTTGAGTGATTTTTCTAACATGCAAATCTAATTATTTTACTTCCCAGAACTAAGTTACTCACTGATACAACCAAAACTTTTTTACATGGCTACGAAGGTCCACAGGGTTGACCCCGCCTTCCTGTTAAGCCTCATCTCCCTCTGTTCCCTTCCATAAGCTGCATCCTCTGGACGATGGAACTGCCTGTGGGTCCCTTCACTCACCCTTCACATTTCTGCTCAATCACTTTCTTCGGTAAAGAGTTCCCTGAACCTGCTCTGCAAACCTAGGGGGTCTTCCCCTGTGCTTCTACAATACTTCATACATAGGTCCATAATAAGAAATAAAACATTATGTTGTTCTTGGTTGTTGAGTATCTCTCTCCACTAAAATGATAGCTGCTTGAAAGCAGGGACTATTTTCTTCTTTTCCATCTTTGAATTCTCAAAGCCTGACATGTATGGGCAGACAATATCTATTTGTGAAATAAATTTTAAATTATAGATTAATAAATTTTAAATTGCAGAATTTTACAATCATTTAATGTTTTTTTCATAACATTAATCATAAATGTTTTTTAAACATTTTTATTTATCATGTATTTCATGTATTTCATGTATTTCATCATGTATTTACTATTTGCCAGGCACCTGGCAAATGCTTTTAATTTTGTATGTCAGTGTTTCCCAAATTTCAATGTATACTATTTTGTTTAATTTGACACATTTACTAATATAAATGTATTTTTTTATAGGCAGTTACTCTCCAACTTTAGTGGGTAAAGAGGCTCAGGGGGCTTGTTAAAAATGCAGGTTCCTCTAAATACAGCAGCATATTAAAAAGATTATTTGCAATGATCAAGTGGGCTTCGTCCCAGGGGCACAGGGATGGTTCAACATACGCAAATCGATTAAGGTGATACACTACATAAACAAACTAAAAAATAAGAATCATATGATCATATCAATAGATGCAGAAAAGGCCTTCAACAAGATACAGCATTCATTTATGATCAAAACACTTAACAAAATCGGTATAGAAAAAAACGTACCTTAACATAATAAAGGCCATCTGAGACAAATCCTCTGCCAACATTATACTTAATGATGAAAAACTAAAAACTTTCCCTCAACGATCAGAAACAAGTCAAGGCTGTCCACTATTGCCACTGTTATTCAATATAACATTGGAGGTCCTAGCAAGTGCAATCAGGCAAGAGAAAGATAGAAAAAGCATCCTAATAGGAAATGAAGAAGTCAAACTGTCACTAATTGCAGAAGACATGATTCTCTGTATAGAACATTCTAACGACTCCACAAGAACAAGAACACTACCAGAAACTATAAGCAAATACAGTAAAGTCTCTGAATACAAAATCAATGGTCAAATATCCACAACGTTCCTATACTCTAATAATGAAGCATCAGAAAAAGAAGTGAAAAAATAATTCCTTTTCCAATTGCAACAAAAAGAATAAAATACCTAGGAATAAAATTAACAAAACAAGTGAAGGACCTATATAATAAAAACTACAAGACCTATTAAAAGAAATCAAAGAAGATACGAAGAAATGGAAAGATATTCCATGTTCTTGGACTGGAAGAATCAACATAGTTAAAATGACCATATTACCTAAAGCATTATATGGATTTAATGCAATCCCCATCAAAATCTCATCAGCATTTTTAAAAGAAATAGAACAAAAAAATCATCAGATTCACATAGAAGCACAAAAGACCCCAAATTGCCATGCCATACTGAGAAAAAAGAACAAGGCTGGAGTCATCACATTGCCCAACTTCAAATTATACTCCAAAGTGACAGTAATCAAAACAGCATGGTATTGACAGCAAAACAGACACATGAACCAGTGGAACAGAATTAAGAGTCCAGAAGTAAACTCACATTTATATCGGCAAATAAATTTTGACAAAAAACATATAGTGGAGAGAGGAAAGCCTCTTCAAAAAATAGTGTGAAGGAAAATTAAAAAGCCACTTGCAAAAGAATAAAACTAGACTATTGTCTATCACCACACGCCAAAGTTAAACTCAAATGGATTAAAGACCTGAATATAAGACCTGAAACAAAATGCATAGAAAAAAAATAGGAACTAAACTCAAGGACCTTGGACTTAAAGAAGATTTTATGAATTTGACCTCAAAGGCAAGGAAAGTAAAAGCCAAAATAAATAAATGGGACTACATTAAACTAAAAACCTTCTGCTCAGCAAAAGAAACTATCAGCAAGGTGAAGAAACAATCATCTGAATGGGAAAATATATTTGCAAGCAATGCCTCTGATAAGGGCCTAATATCCAAAATCTACAAAGAACTCATATGACTCGATAACAACAACAAAACAACAATCCATTTAAAAATGGGCAGAGCACCTGAACAGACACTTCTCCCTAGAGGACATACATATGGCCAACAAATATATGAAAAGATGCTCAATATCGCTAGCTATTAGGGAAATGCAAATCAAAACCACAATGAGATACCACCCCCCACCTGTTAGAATAGCTATAATCAACAGGACAAGTAATAAAAAACATTGGAGAGAATGTAGAGAAAAAGAACCCTCATACACTGCTGGTGGGACTGCAAATTGGTACAGCCACTATGGAAAACAGTGTGGAGGTTCCTCAAAAAACTGAGAAGTGATCTTCCAAGGGATCCAGCAATCCCTCTACTGGTATTTATCCCAAAGACTTGAAAACTCATATCCATAAAGATATTTTCCAACTGATGTTCATAGCAACATTATTCAGAGTGTCCAGGGCATGGAAGCAACCTAAGTGTTCTACAATAGATGATTGGCTACAGAAGCTGTGGTACATATATACAATGGAATATTACTCAGCCATAAGAAGAGATGAAACAGTGCCATTTGCGATAACATGGATGGACCTCAAAATTATTATACTAAGCAAAATAAGCCAGACAGAAAAAGTTTAAAATCATAGGATATCAGTTATATGTGGGATATAAACCTAAAAGCAACAAATGAACAGGACAAACAAACAGAGACTCATGGATATGGACTATAGACTAGTGGATATCAGAGGGTAGGGGGTGGGCAAGAAGAGGAGAGGTAGATGGGGTAAATGGGGTCAACTATAGGGAGGTAGGGGTAGAGTGAAGTGAGTAAAGGGGATCAAATATATGGTAGCTGAAGGAAACTGGACTTTGCGTGGTCATCACACAATAGAATATTTAGATGTCAAATGATAATGTACACCTGAAAACTATATAATTGTAATAATTAATGTTACCCCCAAAACACTTAAAAATAAAAAAATGCAGGTTCCTGGCCCTACCCAAACTTAATAAATCCAGAATTACAAAATCTGGTATGTGGGCCCCAAAAATTGAATTTTTAACACATGTACTGGCTGAGTCTCATGCAGATGGTCCTGTGTAAAGTGCTTCTGTATAGGACTGGCCAAACTTTAAATACATACTACTTTAATATTGATAGTTTAAGAAACAATTAAAAATATATGAATGAGTATTGTCATTTTTGAAACTCTAACCTTGGGAAGCTAAATGACTCACTTTACTGAATCAGTCTTCCAGTCTGATATTACTCAAAACATTGTCCAAGATCCTCTTTAGAATAGCATCTTAACCCGAGGTATATTTTGGATTATTTCTCTTCTGATAGACAATTTAATTTTAAAATTTATTTATTTTGATTAGTTTCAAGTATACAGTACATTGGTTAGACATCTATATGATTAAGAAAATGATCCCTCCAATTACTTCCTCTCTCTCCTGACTTTCCACCTAGCCAGCATATTAATGGTAACTGCATTCCCTATGCTGTGCTCCCCTTTCCCGTGACATCCATCAGATACTAATTTGTACTTTTTAACCCTTTACCCATTCTCCCAGCTTCTCAAACTCCCCTTCCCTTTGTCTGACACTAAGTTGTTCCACTATATTTGTGAGTCTGTTTTTTGATGAGTTTGTTCTTTTTATTCCTTAGATTCCACATATAAGTGAAATCATATAGTGTTTATCTTTGTCTGACTTAAATACCTTCTAGGTTCATCAAAGCAATATCTTTTTCCCTCCTCTTTCTTTTCCTATGTAGGGGTCTTGTTTCCTTATCCTGTAAGCCACTCTATCTTTTGATTGGCACACTTAATTCTTTCTCATTTAAGGTATTTATTGATAGGAGTGTAATTGTTACCATTCTTTAGTCCTGTTTTTGATACATGTTTTTTCTTCTTGAAGAAGTCCCTCCAACATTTCCTGTAATACTGGCTTGGTGGTGATAAATTCCTTTAGCTTATTTTTGTCTGAGAAGCTCTTTATCTGTCCTTCAACTGTAAATGATAGCTTTGCTGGATAAATTATTCTGGGTTGTAGATCCTGGGTCTTCATACTGTCGAATATTTTTTGCCAAGCCCTTCTGTTCTGCATAGTTTCTTTTGAGAAATCAGCTGCCAATCTTATGGGTTTTCCCTTATATGTAATTATTTGTTTCCTCTTGCTGCTTTTAATATTCTTTGTATTTAAACTTCGACATTTTAATTATGATGTGTCTTTGTGTGGGCCTCTTTGAATCCCTGAATTTTAAAATTTTCTTGCTTCCTGGGGTTTTATGTCCATTTTCTTCACCAGGTTAGGGATGTTCTCCATCATTATTTCTTCAAACAGCTGTTCAACATCTTGATTTTCTTCAGTTACAGCAATCAGATGGATATTTGGACCCTTAATAGTGTCCCATAGCCTCTTTAAATTATTTGTATAGTCTTGGCATCTTTTTTCTTGTCATTCTGATTGAGTGTCCTTGACTTTCCTATCCTCTAGATAGGGCATTTGATCCTTTTCTTTATTCACTTTATTTATTCCATGTAATATACTTCTCATCTCAGATAATGTGTTCTTCATTTCAGACTGGTTCCCTTTTATAATTTCCATTTTCATTTTTTTGTATCTCTTTGTTGAAGTTCTCTATACTTCTCAAAAGTTCATCGAGCATCTCTATAACCAGTGTTTTCAACTCTGCATCTGTTGGATTACTTGACTTTGTTATATCTAGATCTCTGTTCTCTTCACTCATACGGTTTCTGCTTCTTTGCCTTCTCATTTTGGCTGCCTTTCTGTGTCTGTTTTTATGTACTAAGCAAAGCTCCTAAGTCTCCTGGTTTCATTAGTGTGCATTTGTGAAGTGGGTGTCCAGTGGCACAGTTCTAAGGGAGGGGCTCAGCTACAGGCCAAATTTAGCCCAAGCCTCTACTCCTCTGGAGCCACCTGTTAAGATTCAAGAAGCAATCCATAGATGCTGTGCTTATAGTTACCATAAAAAGTCACACAAGAAACCAAGGCCAGCTGTCTCCTCCAGTGTGAGTCTCAGCAAGGAGTACCTGACTCGCTGGAGATACACCTGGATATGGCTTGGGTGGGGTCGCGAGTTGGGGCAGGCGGGGTTTCAGGAAATACTCTGGGCGGAGCAACCTCTATCATTCAGTTTGGTGACATCACAGCTATGGCGGTGCAGTGTCCATGCACTGGTAGTGGGGAGGGCTCAACAGGGAATAATGGATACTGCCAGCACTTCTGTATAGAGGGTCTCACCTGGGCCCTCACTCCAACAATGTCTCCCTGTAAGTTTCTGGTGCCCCCTGCATGCAGCTCAATCGGCACTGGTGCTCAGAGTGAGCAGGTCATCACACAAAAATCCGCTCATGGACGTGTCCCCTTTAAGAGGCTTCTGCTGCTGCCACAGCCTCTGTCTTACTCAGCTGCTAGAGACATTTCCATGTCCTTGCCTTGTCCCACCTTCTGCCATCGCAGGGTGCTTTGTTGGACTTCTCCCTAGTTGTATGGCTTGTTCATCAAGATCCCAGGCAATTTTTCCTTGCTGCTGCTTCTTATTACTGTCACAATTTGATTTGGTCACCAGAGGGATGAACAGAGCCTCTATCATCTACACCAGTTTTTTCTCCCTCTATAAATGTATTTTAAAAGAAAATTTATATTACTATGTGAGAAAGTAGTTATCACTCACTATAAATAAACATAAAGAAGTAAACCATAGAGTATAAACAGTGGTAGATTTAATGAATTTACCAAAATGTTCTCCAGTGAGAAGGAAAGTGGTTAAGATCAGTCAGGAAATAAAGATATTGAGCTCAACTTCACATAGCTTAAGGAAAAAAGAATTTGATGATCTACATTAATGAGACTGTTTTAATTTTGATGTAAACTTGCACCAAGTTTACTTTGTGTGCACCCATAGTTTGAGAGGTGATTACATATAATTTACTCTTGAAGAGGAATTTTCCACTCAAACAGCGAACCTTGTAATCAGCTCTTTGTTCTGCTTCTGTAGATATGCTTGCCACCTAGGCCAAAGGGCAGGGTGACTTCGAGATCAACTGAAGATTCACCCTCCCCCTTACTTGTTCTCTCTAGATAACTGATGTTTTGCCTAAATTCATTTCTGAAAATCTCATGCTCTGCAACTGCCCATAGCCCATAGCAACTCCTGTGCTCTGTAACTACCTGAGGACAAATAACCAATCGGCCCATGCCAACAGACCAACTGTAACTGCACAGATGAGCTCCATAAAAGCAAGGTTGCCCCTGAGCTCGGGGCCCAGATCTTCAGAGTGCTAGTTCTTCTGGGACCGCAGGCATCATACACCTGAGTTCCCCAACTCTCCAAGCGGTGCTTGGTTTCTCGCCAGTCTGATTTTTCTGCAACACTCTTTTGTCAGTTCCTACCAAAAGTAATATAAGTGATTTTTGTTCAAAAAATATTAGTTAAAAAAGCCATCTGAAGAGATTGCCAGAACTTGTGTTATTTGTGTTATTTACTAAAGGTGCCCAAAATGATAGGAAAAACATTCCTTATTCAGTTGAGGCTGCCAATGGAGTTGGAAAAATACTCCTGAGCATATTTTTTATTAAGGTGTTTACGTCTTTTTAGTTTAAAATTCTCTCCACAAGATCTTTGGCTGAATTTAAAACCAATTTGTTCAACTAGCAAAAGGAATCAAGCACACCATAATCAAACAGTGCCTCTCCTCAGATCTAGTTTTACTGTTATTGTGTACGCGTCATCTGTGAAATACTGCTTAGTAGGAATAAATTTAAGCTGTTCAGATGAACAAAAACATCTGCAGATAGTGCTAATTCGAACATTCATCCAGTTAAGCATATTACCTCAAAGAAAAATGTTTTTTTTTTTTTAAATGACTTTCACCTCATGATTTGGTTGGCCATTGGGAAAACCAAAAAGCTTTAATGAGACACAGTAGCTGTTTGGAGTCACTGATCATCTCTACACAGAGGTGAAAAAAAAGTTGAGAATTCGATTAAAATGGACAATTTAATAATGTAAACAGTTTTATTAAATACCTAAGTACTTCTCTTTACCATCAGACAGTTGAGGGCTCCTTTGTGTTTCTAACAGTGCATATATTTTAGATTTTACTTTTGGACTGATAACTTGAATAGATGAAACAAGTCCTCATGGCTTTAACCCTATCTGGGTCGACATGTGATCATCAACATAACAGTTCACACCAGTGAACCAGACCCATAATGTTACACTCTCCCACGTGTAAAGAATTACAGCAAGAGATTCAGTCATTGAAGGTTTAAAATGTATCATGGGTGGTGGGCAGAATCATGACCTTCCAAAGAGGTCCATGTGCTAATCCCCAGAACCTGTGAATGGACACATTACTTTATATGGACAAAGGGATTTTGCAGATGTGATTACCATTAAGGACCTTAAAATAGGAGGTTATCCTGGGTTAGTTGAGTGGTCCCAGTCTATTCCCATGAGACCTTAAGACCTGAGAACCTTTTCTGGCTGTGGTCAGAGAGAGATGTGACAACAAAGGATGGATCAGAGAGAGATGAGGCTCTGTGTAGATAGATCCATGAGACTTTACCAAAAGAATGTTTTGATTCCTAATTACTACTGATTATTATCAAATTATTACCAAGTAAGATAAAGTAATTAAGTCAATAATAATTACCTCCCTCTAGTCCTCCGACTTAGTTTAAGATAAATAAGCCAGTTAAAGTGAATATAATAGCCTTAGAGGAGATGGACTGAAGTTGGGGATGGGGAGCATATTTAAAGATAAGTTGCCATGACATCCATCTACTCACTTTCATCCTATGATCTCCTTGCTCCTCAAGGAGCGGGGGAGCTCGGGACAGTCAAGACATGGACCAGAAGGAGCCATTAAAATCCTCAGCGTCACCAGCCCCAAGGTGGAGAATGCGCAGTGTTGGGCTTTGGGACTAGGAGGGAGAGAACAGGGTAGAGTGGGCAGGGAAGATGGGAATGGCAGTTGAATCTGTGTCAATTTTTTGTTCACATTTCCAAAAATATTGGCCTCTTTCCTTTTATAAGGGCTTGATACATTCGATACATGTAGCCAAGTTAGGGAAAATTAAAGTAGGCTATTTGTAATTCTGGTTAATTTAAAAGTTGTTCTGAAGTAAAAATGTATTCTTTTAATCCTCAGAAATAGAAATAAATGTTTCCAATGAAGGGGGAAAAGAACAGTAAATGGGGATGAGGAAACAGAAAGGTTTCTGTGAAACAAAAGATTTATTTCGCCGCTCCCCCCACACACATCCATAGATTTAAGAAATGTGAGCGTGTTTATTTATTTAAGAAAAGAAGCCAGTGGAAAGGGAGAGATTGAAGACACAGGAACAAGAGGGAATATTTGAAAAGCCACGTGTCTGAGAAAACGACAAAATGGAGCCCAAGCACATGAGGTGGGATTAATCCTGGATGGAGGAGGGCCACCTCTCCTTTCAGAGGCAACCAAGGTATGTGTGGGTGCAGATACAAACTACTCTGTGGGGTGGGGATGGAGAACTAGAATTCATGCTTGAGAAACTCTGCTTTCCCTGCGAATGAGAGCAACTTCCTGGCCAAGGGGACAGATGGCAGGAGTGGTCAGAAGACTTGTGGAGAGTCCTGAGGTAGAAGTGGAAGGAGCTGAGTGGAACAGGAAGTAGGATTGCTGAGTTGGGCTCAGGATTCAGCTGAGATTGTAACCATTGTAACCAAGATGTCTATACATCAATCAGGATCAGAAACTGTTCTACTTAAAACAGCCCCACACTTCTGAGGAGAGTAACAACTGTAGATATTTTATGCAAATTATGAGACTTTGATATTCAGTAGTCACGATGGCCTTGAAATTGCTGCTGATTTATTTAGTATTCTTCTGAGTCTTTTGAAATCTCCTTGATGTGCATTGCCAAAGTTTTACAAAGCAAAACTGAGCTGCAACCACTGAAATGGTTGAAGGACTAAGAGGTTAATATGTTAGAAATGTTAGAAGGAATACTTACATGAAGTCCCCCAGGATAATGTCTAAAGTTAGGGAAGAGATGGTGTGGGCCTCAACAATGGGTAACTTTTTTCATAAGGGGTGGAGAATTTTTTTTTTACTTGCCAGCCCCTTGATATGAAGAATGGAGGAAGAGAATAAGTATTTATTTAATTGTTAGTGAATTGAGAGAAAAGAATGCTAATTTGGCTCTTCTTTTTTGCTTCTAAAGAAGTGCTATAATTTCTCCCTGTACTAAGTAGCTTTTTGCTAAGTCAAAGCTTTAATGACTGTATATGACAGATAGAAAACAGTCCTGGAAGGTGAGACTCTGGCCAGCTGAACTGGTTGTTCAGTGGGCGTGGGTGGCCATAAAATACATGCTTCCTGAAATTTGCAGAAATCATGGGTAAGTCTTGGATAGTAAGCAAAATTGTGGTCAAGTTACAGTTAATGCACAGCTCAAACAACAGAGCGGGTGGCATCAGCTGACCTCAGGGTTACTCTGTAAAAGCAGTCCATCTTCCCTTTGGTGGTTTATTTCTATTTCCATCTATACAAATAAACAGTTCCTTTCTCCTTTTTCTGCTTTTCTGGTGGAATCTGTGCCAGATCATTTTTTTCTGACTTTGAGATAGTGTTTGTCATAAAAGTTTCTCAAATACGAGTTATAGATTTTTCTTCATCCTGATGCTTTCCTTTTGATATTGTTTTAGGTCATTTCCTTACTTGTCTTTTTGTAGTGGGTATGTCTCTTAGCCTATAATCTAAAATGTATAAGAAATATTGTTTTTCTTCCTAACTCAATTTTTTGTTTGAGACCCATTCTTGCTAGACTGGTGGGGGATAAATTGCAGCCATTTTAAGGGTTGTATCAAGGTTTCTGGGGGCTTGTTACAAAGTATAAAAGCTTTGGATGAAGTCGGACTGGTCCTCAAATCACTGTCCACAAAGGGCACCTTGAGAGGACCACTGCCTCCCTCCATGTGGGCTTTTCAGCCCCAGTGGCTCTCTTGCAACCAGAACTCAGCCTAGGCGGTATCTGGTCCTGTCTTCCATGATGTAGCCTATAGCCACATGTCTTGAAGTTTACTGCCTGTCTGGCCTGCTGTCAGGAATTGGGGCCCAGATGCCCTCTGCTCTGGGATGCATAGTCCTAAAGCTCTCATTTCTCTGCCTGGGGAAATACTATTCTTGGCTCAGGATCTTTCAGGATCATTCTCCCTTCATGTCATCAGCCATGGCCTTGTTCATGATCTCTAGCATTCTTCCCAACTTTAGGCTTTTGAAAACACAATCAGAAGGGGAAGGATTTGGGTAAGTTTCTTAGGCTTGGAATTTTCTTTGTGGAAAGTTGTTTTCTTTTTTCTTTTTAGCCATGTATTCAATTTAATAGATAAAGAGCTATTCAGGTTATCTATTTCCTGTTGAATAAGCTTTGGTAAGTTGTGTCTTTCAAAGAATCTCTTCGTTTTATTCAAGTTGTGAAATTTACTTGCAAAAATTAGTTTACCTATCTCATTATTCTTGCAATGTCTGTAAAATCTTTAGAGGAGTCTCTTAATTTTTTTGGCCTTTTAAAAAATGTAATCATTCTGGTTAAATGTTTGTCAATTTTGTTGATCATAAAAAGTCAGCTTTTTTTCCTTTTTTAAAAAAATCAGAATGTGTGTACTGATTTGTACTTATTTTCACTGTTATCTTTATTCCTTTCTTCCTTTTGCTTACTTTGGGTTGAATTTGCTCTGGTTTTTCTAATTTCTTACTGTGGGAACCTAGAATCCTAATTTTAGATTTTTTTATTTTCCAAGATAAGCATTTAATGTTATAAGCACTACTTTACCCATTTCCCACAAATTTTGAAATGTTGTATTTTGTTTTAATTTAAATCAAGATATATTTCTAATATTATTTGTAATTTTTTCCTTTGATCTATGGGTTATTTTTTCTGAAGCCTATTGTTTAATTCCTAAATATTTGAGAGATTTTCCAGATTTCTCTCTGTTACTGATTTCTAATATAATTACATTATATTCAGAAGATATACTTTGATTTATTTCTTTCAAATTTATTGATCTTATATTATGGCCCAGAATATGGTTTGATCTAGTTTCATGTGCACTTGGATGTGTATTCCGCTGTTTTGTGGTGAAATGTTATATAAATATTAATTAGGGTATGTTAGTTGATACTGTTGTTCAACTCTTCAATATCCTTAGTGATTTCTTAATTGTTTGTTTACAATTGCTTAGAGAGGAGTATTGAAATCTCCAACCGTTATGGAGAATTCACCCATTTCTATCAGTTTTTGCTTCTGTTATTAGATCCCTACAAATTTAAGACTGTTGTGTTTTACTGATGAAGTAAGCCGTTTATCATTTTGATCTGTACCACTTTATCCTTGGTAATATTCCTTGTTCTCTCTTCTACTTTGCATGATATTTGCATGATAGAGTGGCTATACCACTCTAACTTTTTTCAATTAGTTTTTGCTTGGTATATTTTTATCCTTTTACATTTAACCTATCTGTGTCTTCATATTCAATGTCATTTTCATATGGACACAATATTGTTGGGTCTTGATTTTTTTATCTAATGTAATAATCTCTGTCTTTATAACAAGCTTCAAGGTCCATCATGGGCACATATGGCAGGTGAAGGACCACTCAATGGTCAGCACAGAGGAAAAACTAGAGATGCTGGCTACACTTCAGAGAGAGAATTCTCCCTTTATGATTCTGGCTGGGTCAGCTCTGATTTTAAGAGATATGATGGGACTGTGGAACCACATGTCAACATTTGACCATGGCTCAAGACTCTAAGGGCCGTATGGTGGTTCCTCAAAAGATTAAACATAGAATTACCATTTGATCCAGGGATTCCACTTCTGGATATATACATAAGAGAACTGAAAGCAGGGACTCAAAAACAGATACCTGTACACCAATGTGCATAGCAGCATTATTCACAATAGCCCAAAGGTAGAAAAATCCCAATACCTATCAGTGGATGAATACATAAACAAAATGTGGTATATTCATACAAAGGGATGTTATTCAGGCTTAAAAAGGTGGGAAATTCTGATACATGCTATAATGCAAATGAATCTTGAGGACATTATACTAAACGAAATAAGCCAGACACAAAGGACAAACAGTGTGTGATTCCTCTTATATGATGTTTTGGATTGAGCTGTGACCTTTCAAAATTCACATGTTAAAGCCCCAGCTCCCAATGTGACAGTATTTGGAGATAGAGCAATTATAAAGGTAACTAAGGTTAAATAAGGGCATAACGGTGAGGCTCTGACCCAATAGGATTAGTGTCCTTATAAGAGACATCAGAGTGCTCTCTCCTCACAGGACACAGAGAGAAAGTAGCCAGGAAGAGAATTGGCAAGCCAGGAAGAGAATTCTCACTAGGACCATGCTGGCCCCCCGACCTCACACTAACGGCCTCCAGAACTGTGAAAAGATAAAGTGTCTGTTGTGCAAGACGCCCAGCCTGTGGTATTTTGTTGCGGTAGCCTGAGCTGACTAAGACATATGCGGTACCTAGAGTAGTCAAATTCATAAAGACAGAGAGTAGAACGGTGGTTATCAGAGGCTGTGAGGAAGCGGGAATGGGGAGTTACTTTTTGATGTGTACAGAGTTTCAGTTTAGGTTGATGAAAAAGTTCTGGGGCTGGACGCTGGTGACGGTTGCACAACAGTGTGAATGTACTTTATGCCACTAAACTGTACACTTAAAAATGGCTAAAATGGTAAATTTTGTGTTATGTATAATTTACCACAATTTAAAATATAAATAAAAATTTAAAAATGGGAGGGAAAAACTCCAAAACAACAACAACAACGACGACAACAACAACAAAAATCTAAGGGACATCCATGGACCTTCTGAAACCCTGACTCTGCATGAGCATCCTAGGCCAAGTTGCCACTTCGCCCATCACCTCATGTGGGCACAGTGACAATGTTCTTCTGCCAGGGCCTTTGGCACACACAGTTCAGCAGATAACGAATGGGAAAACATTTTAAGTTATCTCCAAATGAACTCTAGAGCTCTGCTATCACTGAATTTTCCCAAGAGGGAAAGAAAAATTGAGAATAAAAAATGTTTGCAGCTGGAGCCTGAATTAGCAGTTTTTTCTCCAAAGACCGGAAGACACCTGGTCCCAGCAGACTTCCTATTGAATTTTATGTGGCTTTCAAAAATAGAGTAATGCTTAGCTGACTGGCAAGATTTAGTTATGTTTGGTTGTGTAACACAATTTTATTTAAGCTCAAGCAATCACACAATATTTTATTTATTTTTTAGCAGGGAGAAGAATATTCAAAAGTACTGTCATATCTTTCCTAGGCTGAGTTGTAGTTCTGGTAACTCAAGAAGCCTATAACAGCACAAAGCAATATTATTAAAGAACACCCAAATCAGGATGTACAAGTGGAAAAGGCTTCGTGCTACAGAGCCCTGCTGCTCTGAGCTGGTTTTCAAATCAGCAGCATTAGCACATTCTCTGAGCTTGTTGGAAATGTGGGATCTACCACTAAGAGTCAGAACCTGCATTTTAACTAAATCCCTAGGAATGCTGATGAAAGTTTGAGAAGCACTGCTATAGAGCCCTGTTTCTGAGGGTGGTCTTTAGATCTCCCTCAGCCAAATTGCCTGAATGCTTATGACAGATGCATATTTGTTGGGTGAGGGAACTGGCAAACAAAATGGTTGCTGTCAGGCTCCCTCCCAGCAAGCTGGGCGGTTTCTGGGTGGCCTAAGCTACAGCGTCTCAGGTGACCTTAGATACAGCATCCTATACAACCTGTAGATTGTGATTGATTATAATACCTGGCCTTAAGCCATTATTATGCACCTTGTTCTCAAAACAGCCCAGCCCTTGCTGGCTAAGAGCTTGAGCCTTGTGTCCTGCTTTGCCTGAATAAAGCTATGTTGCATCTGTCCACGGCTCCTCTCATATTCTCCCAGCTGCCGGAACCACACACCCTGAGCTTTGGTACCCTGAACTTGCAGAACAATGTTCCTGGGGCCTGCCCAAGACCTGTGAAAATCACCCCATATCGATTTTTAGGCAAACTAGCTTTGAGAACTATTGCTCCAAAAAAGTATTTTAAAAAGCTGCTCTGATGATTTGGATACTCTCCCCCACCGCCAATAACCCTCTCCTTTGGAAACATGGCTTTTAGAATGTGAGATTTTCCGATAACCATGTAATGGAGAAGAGAGGAAGGGAGAAGTAAAACTTTCTGTGCTAGTGGGATTTGAGGTGACTTTGACTCTACATACCCAATTTAAATGAATTTAAGGATATTTCTATCTCTTTTCATGCTCTTAATCTCAATGTCTCTGTCTCTGTCTCTGTGTGTGTCTCTCTGTCTCTCTCTCTCTGTCTGTCTCTGTCTCTCTCTCCCATACACACACACACACACACACACACACACACACACACACACAATGTGGTTGAGATAAGAAAGGGACTCAGAGGAAGACAATCTTTACCCATAAATCTTCCAAGGGATAAACTCTAAACTGATCTGAGGCCCAGACCTTTCACCCTGCTTATCTCTGAGGAGCTGCCTGACTCATCATCAGAACTAGGTGTGGCTGTAACCACTTTCCTCCTCCTGCTTTATGCAATAGTGTGGCTTCTTCCTCAAAGGGTTGGCTTTGAGGAAAGAGACATGTGGGTCTGGGAAAGTCATCTGACCAGCTTGCAGTTGTCTCTGTCACCATTTGAGTGCCACTATTTCGTGCTTCACATGGGGTCCATGCAGACCTCCTCAGGAGCACCACTCGGAAGCTGGTTCAGCCAACACTGCAAAGTAGATTTGTCCATTCAGGAATAATCCTATTGGCCCAAGACAAAAGCCAGGAACTGGGAAAGGACAGGCTTGCAGTATTGGGATATAGGGAGGTCATGTGGATTAGATGAAAAAGACACCAGTCTGAGATGCCATTTACTTCATGGGTTCTGAAGACCAGCCTTGGTGCGCTTAGATAAAGCACATGATGGAGGCCTACTTCTCACCCCCAACTAGCTGTGGGGCCTCGATAATAATGACCAGAAGTTGACAGTCCTGGAAACTGGGAGCCCTAAGAGACCGTGCAGGGTGTCTATACTAGCCATTCACTTGTTCATGTAATCAACAGCTAAACCTGTAGAAAATTTTTATAAGAGTTTATTTGAGGCAACCTAATGACAAAACAGGGAGGAAGATCTCAAATGCTCTGGAGATAGGAGAATAACAATTTGCAGTTTCTTTTATGCATTTATGATTAAGAAGGGAATGTAAGGAAGATTACTTGAAGGTGGGGGAAAGCAAGATGGTGATCAGATTACAGAATAGTTAAGATTATATGCTTTCTTGTACACTTTAGAAGGAGGGTCTGAAAGGAAGCATTTCAAAGGCGTGTTAACCTGGATGCACAGAAAAAAATAGACAGGACTTGCTTAAGTCAAAAATAAAGCTTTTACTTTTTTTTTTTTTTTGCCCACAAAGCCAGAAAATAAGGTCTATAAGAGCTGAGTCCTAGTCCTGCATGTAATTGGAAATTTTGTACCTGCAGCCAGATGTCAGGAAGCACTTTAACTAAGAGAATGGGCTTTAGCATCAGATAGACGTGGATTCAAACCTGGCCTTTCTACTTACTTGCATCATGGGACATAGTAAAGTGATGATTCCATGAGTTTCAGTCTGTACATCGGTAAAACGGGAATAATGTTATCTGGACTGTAGTGTTGTAGGCAGATTTAATGGGGGTAATATGACTAAAGTTTGCTGTTTCTCAAATTTGAATGAGCATATGAATTACCTGGGAATCTTGTTAAATTGCAGATTCTGGCTCAGTGTTTCCTGGGGGTTGCTAAAAATCTTCACTTCTAACAAGTTCCCAGGTGTAGCTCATGCAGCTGATTCATAGGCCTCACTTTGAGTAGCAAAGATGTAAAGTACTTACCAAACCAGGGACTTTACATTTTTAAAACATTTGTAACTTAAAATTTCAAAAGAATATTTTACTTGCCAAAATGTTGCAAAAAATTAGTACAAAAAATTCCCAGAGACTCTTTTTCCAGCTTCCCAAATGCTAACTCTTTATTTATAAAATCAGAGTATAATCACCAAAACAAGGAAATTGACATAGAAACAATACTACTAACTAATCTTCAGACATTTAAAAAATTTCATCAATTGCCTCACTAATGTCATTATTCTGGACCAGGATCCATCCAGGATTACATAACATATTTAATCGTCCTGTCTCTTCAGTTTCCTTTGGTCTGGGACAGATTGACGAGAGACTTGCAGTGAGAGCCTGCTATAACAGCAATGATGACCCACTAGAATTCCTTACTGATCTTTAAATTCAAGTGGTCCAGGACATTAGATTTGTAAGAAACATCTGGGGAGCTTGAGGTTCACACCCACGGAAACTAAATCTGTCAGGTTTGGGTGATGTTTGGAAATATGCACTTTTATCAGCACGCTAGCTAACTCTAATGCAGGTGGTCGGAGGACCAGACTTTGATAAACAATGCCCAAGAGTGTCTGGCACAGCCTCAGTTAACACTTGCTGTGTGGCCTCTCTTTACATAAGGACAAGTTGTCTCTATTTCTTAAAAACATTTTAAAGCATTATGCGGACATAGTAACATTATTAGAGATGGTGTAGAACTGCTTCCCCATCTCTACCCCTTTTTAACACAAGTGGAAGCACCACGGTGTGCGTTTTCCCTCGCCACCCACCGTGCCCTTTCATTTTCCACGGTTTCTGGGCTGTTCTGGGTTCTAGCCTTCTCAAAGGTTGCCACAAGGGGGCACCAGTGACTTCCTCCTGGTACTCAGAGTATTAACAAAGTTGTCAACTTAGTAAGCGATTAATTAGCAAGTATTTGAAGAGAGGCATAAAAAGTTTTGTCAGCCAGACTTTACCATCTATGGCCTCAGAAATCTGGATCTTTTACATTAGGGTGAATCCCAGAACCGCTGACTTTGGCACTGATAATAATCAAAGAGATTTATTTGCTTGGAGATGTGGGGTGTGCAGGCTTGGTGCATATTGGGGATTTCTGCCTGAGGGGTTCAGTGTGGGCTGTCTTGGGCATCAAGAAGAGCTGTGAATAACTCAGTTTTTTAGAGGCTCGTACACGGAACTGCAGGCTTGACACACTTTCCCCATCAGGTCCGAGGGATCTTTTTCACATCCGTTTCCCCTGGGGGCAATGAACAGAAAAAAACACTTCATGTGATCTCCACATCCACCCTCATCATCCCGTGGCACTGGCAAAAGGGCTTAGAAGAAAAGGGCCACCCACCCTGTGCGGGTGATGAGTTTATCATTAGGTGGCAGAGAGGGCTCAGAGAAACACCTTTGCTAGACCTAGGGGTGTGCTAGTAAAATTTAACAACGAGCACTCCAAACAAACAAGCAACTAGTCTTAGTGTTTACCCATTTCTGTGGGGATAAATACTATCCTGGCTGATTCCAAGCTATCAATGTGAGGTCATTAAATGCCAAACTGGGAAGGGATGTGTAGAAGCCCACCTGTACACGGTATTTTTACCATATAAATACAACAGATGTAACCTCAAGAGTGTGGATTAGTGTAGATATAGGAAAGTAACTAGGAAGTGATGAGGCTAAGTGTTTATTACCTTTTTTTTTTAATTGTGGTAAATCACACATGACAAAATTTACTATCTTAACCATTTTTAAGTGTATAGTTCAGTAGGATCAGTATATTCACACTGTTGGCAGTGTCCACCCAGAACTGTACTCATCTTGTAAAATTCAATCTTTATACCCATTAAACAACTCCTCATTTCCCCCTCCCCCCAGGCCTTGACAACCACCATTCTACCTTATATTTCTATGAGTTTGAAATTTTATATATGTAAGTGGAATCATACAGTATTTGTCTTTTTGTGACTGGTTTATTTCACTTAGCATAATGTCCTCAAGATTCATCCATATGGTAGCATGTGACAAGAGTTACTTCCTTTTTAAGGCTGAATAGTATTTCTCATCTGTATATAACACATTTTCTTCATCTGGTCAGTCATTAGTCTGTGAACACTTGAGTTTTTTTTCTACCTTTTGGCTATAATAAAGAATGCTGCTATGAAAGTGGGTGTACAAATATCATTTCCAATTCCTGCTTTTAATGTGTGTGTGTGTGTGTGTGTGTGTGTGTGTGTGTGTGTGTGTGTGTATCTCCAGAAGTGGAATTGCTGGATCAAATAGTAATTCTCTTTAGAACTTTTTGAGGAACCAGCATATATAATATATTCCATCATGGCTGCACCATTTTTCACTCCCACCAACAGTGCACAAGCATTTCAATTTCTCCACATTCTCACCAACATTTGTTATTTTTGTTTGTTTTTTTGGAGGGGGGTTGGTTTTGTTTTGTTTTTCAATAATCGCTACCCTTTGGGTATGAAATGATATCGCATTGTGGCTTTGATTTACATTTCCCTAATGATTAGTGATGTTGAGCATCTTTTCATATGCTTGTGGCTATTTGTATATCTACTTTGGAGAAATGTCTATTCAAGCTACTTGCCCATTTTTGATTGGATTATTCATTTTTTGTTGTTGCTTAGTCATAGGAGTTCTTTATTTATTCTTGATATTAATTCCTTTTCAGATACATCATTTACAATATTTTCCTTATTCTATTGGTTGTCTTTCACTCTGAGTATATCTTTTGATGCACAGAAGTTTTTAGTTTTGATGTAGTTTAATATATCTATTTTTACTTTGTTGCCTGTGCTTTTGGTGTCATATCCAAGACATCGCTGCTAAATCCAATATCATTAAGTTTTTCTCTTATGTTTTCTCCTAAGAGTTTTACAGTTTTAGGTCTTACATTTAGGTCTTTGATCCATTTTGAGTTAATTTTTATGTATGGTATAAAGTCCCAACAGCAGTTATTGAAGAGACTATTTTTTCTCTTGTGAATGGTATTGGCACTTTTGTCAAAGATTATTTGACCATATAAATGAGTATTTCTGGGCAATTTATTCTATCTCGTTATAATGTCTTTATGTCTGGTTTTATGTCAATACCACGCTGTTTTGATTACTGTAGCTTGGTAGTAAGTTTTGAAACCAGGAAGTGTGAGACCTCTAGCTTTGCTCTTTTTCAAGATTGTTTTAGCTATTCAGGGTCCCTTGAGATTCCATATGAATTTTAGGATGGATTTTTCTATTTCTGCAAAATTGCCATTGGGAATTTGATAGGGATTATGTTGAGTCTATATATATATCACTTTGGGTTGAACTGACATTCTAACAATATTGTCTTTTAATCCATGAACACAGTCTATCTTTCCCTTTGTTGGTGTCTTTTTAAAAAAATATTTTAATTAAAATATAGTTAATATACAATATTATATTAGTTTCAGGTGTGCAACAGTTAATCAACATTAATATACCTAATAAAGTGATCGCCTTGCTGCCTAGTACCATCTGTCATTGCACAAGGTTATTACAATATTATTGACTATATACCCTAATCTATACGCTGGTGTCCTCTTTAATTTCTTTCCAAAATGTTTTGTAGGTTCAGTATATGTCTTTAACCTCCTTGGGTAAGTTTATTTCTAAGTACTTTATTCTTTTTGATGTTATTATAAATGGAATTATTTTTTAAATTTCCTTTTCAGATTATTTATTGTTGGTGTATAGAAAAAACATACTTAACTTTTTGTGTGTTGATTTTGCATTCTGCAAATTTGTTAAATTTGTTTATTAGTCCAACAGTTATTTTGAGGCATCTTGAGGGTTTTCTACACATAAAGTCATGCCATCTGTGAAAAAGAGATAACTTTACTATTTCCTTTCCAATTTGCATGCCTTTCATACCTTTTTCTTACCTAATAACTCTGGCTAGGACTCCCAGTACTATGTTAAATGGAAGTGGTGAAAGCAGGCATCCTTATTTTGTTTCTGATCTTAGAGAAAAAGCTTTCAGTCTTATACCATTGAGCATGATGTTGGTCTTTAGCTTGTCATATAAGCTTTATTATGTTGAGATAGTTTCCTTCTATTTCTAGTTTGTTGAGTGTTTTTATCATGAAAAAGTGTTAAATTTTGTCAAATGCTCTTTCTACATCGATTAAGATGAATATGTGGGTTTTTCTTATCATTCTGTTAATGTGCTGTATTATATTGATTAATTTTTGTATGTTGAACCATTATTGCATTCTAGGAATAAATTCTTTTAATGTGCTGTTGAATTTTGTTTGCAGGTATTTTGTTGAAGATTTTGCATTAATATTTATCAGGTATATTGTTCTGTAGTTCTCTTTTTTGTATTATTATCTTTGTTTTTATATAATTTATTTACTTATAGATTATATTTTTACTTTTTAATAAGGTTTTTAGAAATTAATTCATAAAATGCCTAAAAAGTTAAACAATTGGCTCTCATGACTCAATGTGAACTGGCTCCAGCATATTGCTGGCTAGACTTTTCATGTCTCTTTTCCTTTTTCAATCGGGGTCGTAGTGAATTGAGAGACTCAATTAATTTTTCATAATATCAGGAAGAGCAAGAAATGAAGGGTACATCTGTATGTCAACTTATTTGGCAAACAAACAAAAAAAACAGAACGAGTATTAAGCTATGAATTATTTTCCTAGTTCCCACCTTACTGCATCATCTTGACAGCACGAAATTTGGTTCTTTTTTAGGGGAAGACACTATAAGTTTATCTTTTTTATTTTTTAATGTCAGTCTTAGTGAGTACTATATTTTCATGGTCTTGTTGAATTCTCTCAACAATGTAGGTACTAATATTTTCTGTATTTTAGAGATAAAGACTAGAGAGGTTAAGTAACTCACATGAAATCATGCAGTGAGTTAATGGTATAGCCAGACTTTGAACCAGAACTGCCTGAACTTCATATGTCATCTGATCACACATTGGCACGTGCTAGGGTATACATTGCCCCATCTGATCCCTCGTTGTTGATACATAATTGTGTTCCTTATCTTCTAACGAAGAGGCTCTACAACTCTGAGCTCCATCTGAGCTCTGTTCATATCCCTTTAGAACAACTGCCTTACAATGTTGCTCCTCAACCATGGGATACTATGTAAGCATCTCAGTCATTTTGGGGGTGATTCTTAATTATATGTAGGATCCTTTGTATATATCATTCAATTGATTTGCTAAAAATTAAAGATTTTTTTGTATTAATGTTCATGAGGCACATTGGTCTGTAGTCTTTTATTGTAGTTAAAAATATATATAGATATATTTTAAACATCTATTTCTTCTGGAGGGAGCTTTGGTGATTTGTGTCTTTTAAGGAATTTTGCCTTTTCACCTAAGTTGTCAAATTTTTTGGCATATAGTTTTTAAAGCTTCCTTATCATTTTAATTTCAGTAGAATCTGCTGTGATGTTTCCTTTCATACTCATGATTTGGTAAATTGTATTTTCTCTTTTTATTCTAATTATTTTGGCTAGAAGTTTTCAGTCTTATTGATCTACTCAGAGAACTAGCTTTTGCTTTCATCAACTTTCTCTATTGTTTTACTTTTTAAAAATCTTCCTTTCTGATTCTGTTTCCATTCTTCTGTCTGCTTTAGTTTTTTTTTTATAATAATATATATTTTTTATTTTTTAGTTATAGTTGTCATACACTACTTTATTAGTTTCAGGTGTACAACATAGTGATTAGACATCTATATAACTCACAAAGTGATCACTCCCAACAAACCTAGTGCCCCTCTAACATCGTACATAGTTTTTACAATATTATTGGCTATATTCCTTTTTCTACACTTATGATCTCCATCACTGTTAGTAACTATGAATTTGTATTTCTTAGTCCCCTCCCCACTTTTTACCAACTCCCTCAATCCCCCTCCCATCTGGTAACCCTCAAAATGTTCTCTGTATCTATGAGTTTGTTTCCGTTTGTTTTGTTCTTTAGATTCCACGTACACATGCAATTATACGGCATTTTGTCTTCCTCTAACTTACTCCACTCAGCACACTACCCTCCAAATCCGTCTTTAATCTGAAGTGAGTTTCTTGTAGGCAGCATATGTAAGGGTCTTGTTTTCTTATCCATTTGGCCACCCTCTCTATTGATTGGAACACTTAATTCTTTTTCATTTGAAGTACTTGTTAATACATATGTAGTTATTGCTAATCTTTAATGATATTTTTGCTACAATTTTTTTCTTCTTCTTAAAGAAGTCCCTCCAACATTTCCTGTAATGCTGGCTTGCTGTTAATGGACTTCTTTAACTTATTTTTGTCTGAGAAGCTCTTTATTTGTCCTTTGACTAAATGATAGCTTTACTGAATAGAGTAGTTATGGTAGTAGATCCTGGATTTTCATCACTTTGAATATTTAGTGCCAAGCCCTCTGTCCTGTAAAGTTTCTTTTGAGAAATCAGCTGACAGTCTTATGGGAGCTCTCTTATAGGTAATTAACTGCTTTTCTTTTGCTGCTAAGAGTGTCTCTTTGTCTCTAACCTTGGCATTTTAATTATAATATATCTTAGTGTGGGCCTCTTTGGGTTCATCTTTTATGGGACTCTCTGAGCTTCCTGGGGTTGTATGTCTATTTCCTTCACCAGGTTAAGAAAGTTTTCCATTATTATTTCTTCAAATAGGTTTTCGACTTCGCTCTTATTATTCTTCTGGTACCCCTACGATGTGAATGTTACGTTTGATATTATCCCATAGACTCATTATATTATCTTCATTATTTTGGATGTTTTTTTCTTGTTGCCATTCTTATTGGGTATCCTTTGGTACCCCAACCTCTATATTGATTCAATCTTCTGCTTCCTTCACTCTGTTAATTTCCTTCAATATACTCTTCATCTCAGATATTGTATTTTTCATTTCTGACTGGCTCCCCATTATGTTTTCCATCTCCATTTTTATGTTTTTTACCTCTTCGTTAAAGTTCTCACTGAGTTCATCTACTCTTCCCCTAAGTTCCTTGAGCATCCTTATAACCAATGTTTTGAACTTGGCATCTGATATATTGCTTGTCTTCATTTTGGTGAATTCTTTTTCTGAAGCTTTGTTCTGCTCTTCCATGTGAGACATGTTTGTCTCCGCATTTTGGCTGCCTTCCTGTGTCTGTTTCTGTATTAGGTAGGGCTTCTAAGTCTCCTGGTCTTCGTAGAGTGACTTTATGCAGTAGGTATGCTGTAGGGCTCCCGGCACAGACCTGGGAGGGGCCCAGCTATCGGCCAAGTTCAGTCTCAGCCTGAACTTGGCACCTCAGGGCCAACTGGTGAGAGTCACCAAGCAATCCACATAAGGCTGCCACCCGTGCTGAGTTTATAGGTGCCTTGAGGGGTCAAGTCCGAAACCGAGGTCGGCTGCCACAAGCATAGGATTCGAGTCTGTTCAGTCAGAGGTAGAGGGCACGCTGAGGCCAGTTGGTGCTTCTTTGGGTTTTGAGAGATTTTATGAAAGTTTGCAGCAGGAGCCAAGACAGCTTGTTTGTATGGAATAAAGCAGTGGAAGTGGCCTGGGTGGGCCCACAAGCTGGGAGAGGCAGAGTCTTGGGGAATCCCCTTGGTGGAGCAATCTGAGTTCTCCAGGTTGCGTCTGCAGCCTGGGAGGCAGGTAGGGCTCACCAAAGGGACAATGGTTTCTGCGCGCACCTCTGTCCGAGAGCCCTCGCCATGAAGTCCAAAAGCTCAGTGCCTCCCTGTGTGGCCCTGGCACCCCTCAAGTAGCTGCCCCAGCGCTGGAGCTCAGAGCTAGTGTCAGTGAGTAAGGCCGGGTGTGGGCCCTTTAAGAGGAAGGTCTCCACTTCCCGCAGCTTCATCTCACTCAGCTGTAACTTCGGCTGGTTTTCACAGCCAGAGGTTGAGGTTGTGGGGCCTTATCTTCCTGGCACTGGAACCCTGAGCTGGGGAGCTCAGTGTGGGGTCAGAACCCTTGCTCCTCAGGTTGTGAAGGGGGCTCTGCAGTCAAGACAGCCCTGCCGATTCTTGATTGCCATTCTCGGTTGTGGGACCAGGCCATTCCACATCTCCACCCCACCTACCGTTTTGAGGTGACCTGTTCTTTGAGGTGACCTAATTATAGAGCTTCTGTTCAGCAGACCTCTGGCGACTCCGTGTACTGGTAGCTCTGTAGTTTGTTGTACTTTTGGTGTTGTCACTAGAGGGGTGTGCACAGCCTCTACGTTCTATGCCAGCCATCTCGAATCTCTCTTGCTTTAGGTGTAAATTGCACTTTTTATTCCAGTTTCTTAAGATTTAGGCCATTTATTTTTATTTTGCTATAAATTTCCCTCTAAGCTCTGTTTTAGCTATCTCTCACACTTTTAATATGTGTATTTCCATTTTCGTTTAGTGTAAAATTGTTCTAATTCTCCTTTTGACTTTTGCTTCAACCGATTTGATATTTAAAATTTTTTAAGTTTCCAGATATTTATTGTTCTAGATCTCTTTCTGTTAATAATCCTAATTTACTTCCCTTGTGGTCAGAGTAAATACTGTGTATGACTTAAATCCTTTTAAATTTAATGAGACATTTTATAGCCCATGATGTAAATGTTTCAGGTGCCTTTGAAGCAAATGTGCACTCTGCAGTCCTTGGACAGCGTTCCGTAAGTATCAGTTAGGGCAAGTCGGTTGATAATGGTGTGCTAGTTGAGTCCTCACTGACTTTTCTGTCTACTTGTTCTATCAAGTATTGCAAAGGGGTGTTGAAATCTCTAGTTGTAATTGTCTAGTTGCCTATTTCTCCTTTCAATGCCATTACTTTTGTATGTGTCTTGAATTCCATAATTAGATGCACAAATGTTCAGAACTATGTCTTTTTGATAAAGTGATCCTTTTATCATTATGACATTACCTTCTTTAATCCCTAGTAATACTTTTTGCTTTGAAATTTACTTTGATATGAATAAAGCCACTCTAGAATTATTTTGGCTAGTGTTGGCATGGTGTATCATTTTCCTCCTTTAACTTTTATCCTATTTGCGTCTGATTTACAGTGGGTTTCTTGTAACCAGTGTATAGATGAGTGCACAGTACTTTGCACTTGTCCTCACTGAAGTTAACTGCTACTTAAACATATGACCTTTACTTACCAATGCGGACTCAGGAATTCTAATAGCTTGGAGTTATATCCTATTTGGGCCAGTAGCTTTTCCCTCTGATTTCTCATCTGTAAGTTGGGAGGGTTTGTTTTGTCCTTATATGGGACCACATATAATCTGACAGTCTTTACCTTTCAGTTGGGTCATTTAGACCATTAGCATTTAATAATATTGTTGTGGTTGGGTTTAAATCTACCATGTTCACATTTGTTTTTTATTTATTCTGTCTTCTGTTTCCTTTTTCTTTTCTTTCTTTTGGGTCAATAAAATATTGTTTATAATTTTTACTTAATCTTCTTTCTTGGCTTATTAGCTATAACTGTTATTTTAGCAGTAGCTTTAGTACTTATAGTCTACAACTTTAACTTATAGTCTACTTACAGTCTAACTTCAAGTGATATTATACAACTTCCTTAGGCCCTCTCCCTTACCTGACCTTTGTGCTATGGTTGTCATACATTTTCTTTCTCCTTATAATATAATAATACATTATTATTTTGCTTCAAAAGTCAATTATCTTTTAAAAAGACTAAAAAGGAAAATGTTCTTATAAGTACATACATGTTTACCATTACTAATGTTCTTTGAATACATCCGAAATTCAGAATAATCACAGTTAGATGTCATTTATGCATAGGCCTAAGTGTTTCCTGGAATGGACAAGCCACACAAAGATTTATTGCTTTACTTTACAAAAGGGGGACAGTTGTGAGAATTTCTTCTACCTTCCAACCTTATGAAGGAAGAGGGAATATTTTTTTCCTAGAAGCAAAGCTTCTGTGGTTTTGATAACCCAGCTTTAAATAACCAATCTTCTACGTGTGGTTTGTATTATTTGTCCACAACTGCACAGTACTTTGCACTTGTCCTCACTGAAGTTAACTGCTACTTAAACATATGACCTTTACTTACCTATGTGGACTCAGAAACTATAATAGCTTGGAGTTACATCCTATTTGGGCCAGTAGCTTTTCCCTCTGATTTCTCATCTGTAAGTTGGGAGGGTTTGTGTTGTCATTATATGGGGCCACGTAGTTAACAGTAGCATAACCTATACAGCCATACCAATGGCCTTGGTTATGAGGATTACATGAGATAATGCAAACGAAGTGCTTAGGCAAAGCTGGTACTTAATAAGTACTCAATAAATGTTTGCTGTGTTTAGGGCTTGAATATGTAAAGAGCAAAGTGACCAAACATGGTCTTTATAAACCATGTGAGTTTTGGGCATTAAATTAAGTCAGATTTGAGTTTTAGAAAGAATGTTCTGGCAGCAGAATGAAATGGGGGAAAGGTTTAGAATTAAGCCTGGAAGCAGGAGAGCAGTTAGGGAACTGTAGCAGTATTCTGAAAGAAAGATTATGGTGGCCTGCATGAATGCGGCTTTGGTGGAAATGGAAAGTATACCAATTGAACACATACAGCAAGTTAAAAAAACCATTTTTGCCTGATGAATGTGGGAGGTTAGGTAGAAGAAAAAAAAATAAGAATGACTGGGCTTCTGGCTCAGTAAGAAGGGTACATTGTGGTGCTGTTTAAGGTACAGAACATTAGAGAAGAACCAGATAGTATATGTGGGTTCTTTTTTAAGGGTGAGGAGGAAGAAGAAAGTTGACTTTAGTATTGAATGTGTTGAATTTGAAGTGTGTTGAAGACATCCAAGCAGAAATGATCAATATACAGCTTTGAAATAGCACTGTCTATAGAACTTTCTGCAGTGAATATTCTGTCCAATATGATGGCCACGGTGCCAAATGGCTTTGGTCATTTAAAATGTGGCAGGTGTCTCTACGAAGCTGAATCTTTAATTTAATTTTAATTAATTTACGTTTAAGTATTCATGAAGTTAGTAGTTGGCACATTGAAGAGCACAGGCTTGGAGTTTTAGTCAAGAGCACAATGATAAACAATAAAATCTAACTTGAGTCTAAGGCAGAAGTCCCCAACCTTTTTGGCACCAGGGACTGGTGCTTCTATGAGAATCTAAGGCCCAATGATCTGAGGTGGAGCTGAGGTGGTGATGTGCTAGCGCTGGAGAGCTGCAGCAGATACAGATGAAGCTTCGCTTGCTCACCTGCCACTCACCTCCTGCTGTGTGGCCTGGTTCCTAACAGGCCACGGACCAGTACCAGTCAGTGGCTTGGGGGTTGGGGATCCCTGGTCTAAGGGAAATTAGAATTCGTTTAATAATGGCTAGTTTGCAATTACAATTTTTCTTAAAGAATCCCTAGTTTGACCATAACAGCATATCATTTTTATTATATACATTAAACCTGTTGTGAACTCTTTATCTAACTTCTAAACACAGTTGGTACCTTAAATTCACTCTAAACTTGCATAGTTCTTCCACCAACCATAAATTTTTCCCCAAGATCTACTGTGTGTGTGGATGGGTTGGGGTGGTTTCTTGTTTCTAGAATTTCAATATTTGAACAAAATCAATAATCACTCTAAGTACATCCCTTGTAATGACTTTAGCCATAACCTGTCTCATCTTTCCAGACTAGAGAAATGTTCTCAATCTATCCACAATAAGATTCTCTGAAGTTTTGATCTCCAGCTCAGACCTCTCCTCCAAATTTCAGACTTTTATATATGACTGCCTATATACAACTGTTTATATTGACACCACTACTTGCATGTGTCATGGAGACCTCAAACAGTCCCAACTGAGCTTCCCCGCAACCCACTCCTCAGCTCAGTGCTTTCCAACTGTGGCCAGACACTCGGGCTAAATACCTTGGAGTCATCCTTAAAATCGTCTCTCTCTCATGTACTTCACATTTATTTAGTGAGCAGAGTTTTCTGGGTCGACCTTTAAAATACAAGCAAAACTTAATGACTTGTCATGACCTCCTTGTCACTATTGTCTCTCACCTGGATTATTACAACTGGCTTCCTAACTGGGCTCCTCCTGCACTCTGCCCTGAACACCCAAGCCAGGTCACATCACTCCTTTCTTGCAAACTCCTTTCTCAAGTTGAGGAAAAGCCAAAGTCGTTAAAAATCACCTCCCAGGCCCGCCACCAGCGGGCTCCCCATTACTCCCTGACCTACCCCGCTGTTCTCTTTCCTGCTGCACTAGCCACAGTGCTGTTGCTTTAGCAAACCAGGCACAGCCACACCTTAGAATCTTCGTGTGCACTCTCTCTGCCTGTAAGGCTTTCTTCCCAATTTCAAGTTGCTGATCAAATGCAGCCATCTCTGTCAGCCCTTCCCTTCCCACCCTTCACCCCAATCCTGGCATTGCTCCCCCCATTTCCTTGCTCTACTTTCCCCACTAATATTTATTATAATACAATTTAAGTTTTACTAATTTTGCCACCCAGTGAGATCATATAGTCCATAAGGGCTGGAATTTTCCCACTGTTGTAGGAATGAAAACAGTCTGGGAGTAATCATTCCGTAAATAATTGTAAATAAACTTAAAGACATCATTATCATTCCCATGTCCCCCTTTACCAAATTACTTCAATTGAAGTCACACAATCTTGGGGTAAAAATAAAAGCAAAAGACCACTACACATTAGTTTGTCAACATGTAATGCCCTGGGTTTATTTTGTGAGAATTCTATCACAAT
>PVKZ01001182.1:172500-351550 GCA_004027375.1 Macroglossus sobrinus
TGTTTAAAGTAGAATGGAGCCTGAGCAAACATTCTAAACTGTCTACTGAAACCCAAGAAGACAAGTTAGCATAGAAAATAATGGTTTGATTAAAAGTTGACCTGGCATGAATACGGTAAGCCTTTACATTAAGAGCGGCTTAGCATACTAGCTACGGTGAGTTCTATCAATTTTGTCTACATAAGAAGCTGTGGCGGAAATCATAAATGAAAGCAGCATTCTAAAGAGAACTCCTTCTACCCAAAGGTGGAAGAAAAATGAGAGCATTATAAGCTATTATTACACTAAGAAAGTGATGCCCAAATCATACATGAATATTCACTATACCATTTAGTTCAAATTCTCAACAATACTGAATTACATTTATCTATTTAGTTCTTATATGAAGGATTCTCATTTATACATTTTAATGCACAAAGAAAAAAGCAAAAAACACATAGAAATAGAGAGTAATGTCAGAGTTAAAATCAGATCTTTTATTTTTCAAACACTTTCATCTTAAGATAACTACTTACCTTGGGACTGAATCTACAGAGGATGAAGATGGAACCTTGGAAACCTGACAGTTTGCTGCGGCAGCCAGCTTTAAGGCAGACGATGGAACAGCACTTAAAGTCCTAGGTATATGTCGTGCGTTTATGGGGGCAATAGAGTTTACAGTGGCAACAGATGAAGGTACAGTTAATCGAATGTTGTTCCCAATCAGGACCTGAGTTGTTGCAGAATTGGCAGCAGTTACTTGATGACTCAGTGCACTGTGGGAACTTGAAGTCTGTGTCATGTTTGAAGGCTGTAACAAAGTCGAACCTGCTGTTGATGGACTCGTATGTACAAGTGCTGTTGGCGTAGTACTACTGAGGTGTAAGCCCTTGTATACTCCTAGAGGAAAAGAAAGAAGACACTAAAAATTTGCAACTTTGCTGTTTATTATAGATATATAGCACAAAGAGTAGCAAAACCATTTCGGTATCTTTATCCTTACCTGAGGCTGGAAGGACGCCATTTACCCCAATTCCAAGCACCACATCATCCTTCATCTTGAATCCCATTAGTTGTTCTGATGTCACCAAAGCAGAAGCAGCAAATTGAGCACTAGCAGAATCCAAAGTCTTGGAAACAAAACCCTAAAAAAGAAAAGTACGAAACAAATTTAATCAGAATCATTTAGCCTCAAATTAATATTAAAGCTACACAGGGCAAACATAAATTTGAATATAAACAAAAGAAGTGGCAAACTACTGAAATATCTTTATCTCTGCTGACAGTCAAAACTCGAGGGCTGTTCAAGTAATCTTATAACTTAAGGATTATTAATTTTGATCTTCATATATGACAATATATAATATGGACCAGTCAATTAACAAAATAAACTTTCTATAATGTGGAAACAGTAAACCACCAACACAAAGTGTTGGACAAAAAATAAGCTAGTAAAACATTTCAATGTTTTATAAATACATATAATGAATAATTGAGTAGGTAAACTTCTTTCACCTAACTTACACATATATACACCCATAACCAAAGGCACCTTTGGGACAGTAAGATAATTATCCTTTTAGAATGGAAGTTAACAAAATATCATATCATAACTCAGCCTAGAAATAAAAAGGCGCTTGAATTTTTTAAAATGAATTTTTCTTCCAGGATGCTCAGAGACTCAAATCTCAGCTTTTAAGCTTTAAATGTGTTTAAATGGCAAACATTTATCATGCTTTAGGTTTAAAAGTGATTTCTTCTAAAAAGAGTTTATATTAGCCTGATAATCTTTAATAAATTTTAACAATAATCAAAATACCGAAGATAAGGAACTAGGTGTAGGTGGGGTTATAAATGAAAGAGGCATATTTACAGACCACAGTCCGGACTTGAAGACAGGGTCTCCATCTCATTTAACTATGTTTTTTAGTTTTACTTTTAAAATAGGGAGCAGAGGCAACAGCTTCCATACTCACCTGTAATGTTCTTTCTAAACCCTGTATAGAATGGCTATGATGTAGATTCAGGCGAAAGCCACTTTTCTGCTGGTTAGATGCAAGGTTCTATGACAACAGTTGGTAATTAGAGATGAACTCTGGTGGGAAACAATGAGGGATAATCATAAGACAGACAAATCCCTCACCTGTGAAGTGTTGGTGGAAGAATTACTATTTGCTTGCTGTTGCTGAATTTGTGCAAGCTGCTGTTTCTGCATTAGTGCCAGTTGCTGTTGATGTTGCTGGTATTGTTCGGCTGTAAATGCTGAACATAAAATGAGGAAACACTTTATAAAAATGCACAGACATACATACACATCTTACAATACTAAAACAAATTACAGCATTAAAGAATTTGTGCAAAATTAAAGTATTTGACAAAAGCTCATGGTCCTGTTAAAGATCATTTTTCAAATAAAATTGCAGCATTTTTTCAACCACATTTAATGAGAGTGGCTCGAGTCTAAAGAAAAACAAAATTAAACTTCCTGAGTTAAACAGGAAAGAGAACCGCTCACTTCCCAAGTTGCAGAATCGTTATTTTTGTAAGCTGTGACACTTGTGCTAGACAGTGTAAAAAGGTAACACCAGCTTTTTAATCCACATATTTAGAAATCAGTTTTGCACTGAGTTTGAAAAGAAATCTGATAATTACCATTTGGTTTCTAGTTTACTCATACTATTGTCCAAGGCATTCAGATGGTCCCTAACAGATCTGTGTATAAATTGTTAAACATATTTTACAATTTTAGTCATTATAAACAATTCCTCTACATGAAACATAAGGTTGTTGGTTTATTGCCTTTTTTTTTCTAAAAAAAAAAAAAAAAACCCCAAAATCCCATCCTTTAAGTTTAACAGGAAGAAAAGAGGCTCCAAATGTTAAGGTTAATTAATTTTCCCCACCCAATTAACCCACCTGGAAAAAATCCAGTCAATAAGAACGGAGTTGTTTATGTTGATTTACTGTACAGAATGATGTCTGAGGAAAGACACTGTATTATGCTACTTATGTTTGTCTATGGAGAGCTCAGTTCTAAAAAAAACAAACAAAAAAATGTTCATTTATTACTCCCCCAAAAGTGTGTGCATTTTTTAAAAAGGAAACCTTTTTCTTTTGCCGATTAAAAAAAGAAAAAAAAAAAAGCACATACAATCACAACATCTGACCTTATTGGCTTCTTTAAGAAGCCTGTAAATTTTGGGTAAGAATTATTTCAAAACCAAAAAAAAAAAAGAAAAAAGAAAAAAAAAAGAAAAAGGGTTATCATGCATCCCTGCATACCAGGGAATCTATAAATCATGCAAATTTTCTCAACCTTAAGTTTAATATTTTCAAAATACTGCCACCTAATTTGTTTTTGTCTTTAACTACTTTTTGATAATTTTGTTAGAATAACACTTCATCGAGTTTTATAATTTTCACTTATAATTCATGAAGAATCTTTATCTACCAGTATACAGCTTCTACCCTGTAGAACTACAGATGTTTAGGTAGGAATTCTTTCATATTTTGAATGGATCAGAAAATTGTGAATTAGTATTTATGAAAACTTCAGAAGTTACTTTATCAACACAGGCTCTTAACTTAGTTCGTTTTTGGGCTACAAGAGCAAAAAATTTCTTGTTGGTAAAATTCTATTGATTTTTTAAATTTTGTATTACAAATCTGTTTAGTCAGTATCTGTCTTTTGATGAGTTTCTTTTCCTACTATGTTTAAATTTCTCAGATCTGATTTCTACAGGGAAGACCTTTACTGATAATAGAATAATTGCTAAATACCAATGTAACAGTAATTTTCTGTCACTTGGATCATTTCCATAGAGCAGAAATGTGTTGAATCCGAACTTGAGGAAAATCTATAAAATTTAATACTGTCCCAAAAAAAAGTTTATAATTAATATAATATTTACGTTTTAAAAAAATCCATAAAAAGCAACTGTTTAAACCTAAAGATCCTTAATTTAGTAGTTTCGCTAATATGTTTTTGAGATTTACACTTTAATTCCCTAAGCTTGAATGAGTTGCCTAAGTCTTGAATTTCCTAGTAGGAGATGCTCAGTAAAAAATTTTAAAAAGGACCACTTCTGGAAGGGCAGATCATTACAGATCTAGCATTCACTGAAGACGTAAATACAAAACTCCATTTATACGAACAGAAATATTCTTTTGTAGAACTTTGCTTGTGTTTGTGTTATAATAAATAAAACTAGCAACAATAATTTGGAAATCAATTTGAATAAAAGTTCCAAATAGTTTTGTTCTATTTAAATCAACATTTTAATCCTTGGTCTCTAAAAGGTCTTGTGAATTTCACCTTTTTTTTTTTTTTACAACTATTAACTTTCTCCTAATACCGATTTAGAAATAAAAATATACTGATATTTTAATCACTAATACTCATCAAGATTTTAGATCATTATATTAGCTAGCCTATTTCTTAGGTATCTATACTCTGGCGTCTACTTATAAAATTTTCCCTAGATGTGTTTGATAAATGATGCAGAAGAAACATACAGAGCAACATATAAGCTGGAAAAGCTGGTATTCAGTATGTTCATCTAAAACATGAAAGGGATTAAATTAGGTGATCGCTGTAGTCCCTTTTCACCATGAGAGTCTAAGAAAAAATAAAAGAATTTTAGATCAGGAGGGATCCTTGGTGATTTCCTCCTATAACCTCATAATAGGGATAAAACTTTCATGTGAGATCACAAAGATATTTACTAGTGGAAAGGGAAAAAAACCCACCTTGAAACCAATGAAATTTTAAACAAAAATAGACAAAAGTTCCTTTTAGATTTACTATTATCTACAAAAAATAATAAAACTTATGTACCATCAATGTGAATCAAATGCTTTGAAAAAGTCTCGCAAACACAGCACCTAATAAACATGAGTCTAAACAGCAGAGAAGTCGTGTGAGGGACATGATTGATTAAAAACTGAGACTAGGAAGGAGCATGGCAGGACTTCAAATATTTGAAAGACACTATGATGATGTTGGAGATCAAGAAAACTGATCCTGTATGCTTCCAAAGACAAAACAGGAACTAGTAGATTTAAATTTAAGAAAGCAGTTTTTTTTCAATATATGGACAAACATCTAAACAAGATGCTCAGTGGTAGAATCATCTGATTGAGAAAGCTGTTGAATGTGCCCTCACTAGAGCTGTAGGCAGAGGTCAGAAACTACTGTTTGGTCACTTGTTATGGTTCTCTGGGGTAGGAGTTTAGATGAAATAATCTAGGATTTTATGAGTTCACTTCTCATACATGCCAACTGTCACGCAATACACCAGCACTTGCAACAGCCAGTACCTCAAGCCCTTTTAGGTCACTTTCTTGTAGCTGAAGCAGATCAACTGAGATGACCAAAGAAGTACAGGTGGGGAGGGTGACAGGTACTTAAGGAAAAATAATTTTAAAATTCAGTTTGAGACGATGAATTCTAGATTACCAAAATGTATATTACTTAAAAAGCAAACAAACAGAAAAAACCCCTAACAAACCCGAAGACCTAATTTAAGAGACATCTCTCAATTAGAAATTTTTTGAATAGTACAGAGGCAGGGAATTATTTTAATAGAGGAAAAAGGTTAATTTAAATATATATAAAATGAAAGGACTCTGGACAGTATTAAAGTATGATCCCTTAATCAGTAAGTGTGAACAGCTAGTTTTGATCAGCCATCTAGAAATCCAGTGTGAAAACAGAAGTTTGGTAATTCATTTGATGGCAAAACATGACCAAACCTGAATTCATTTGGCTGCAAATGACCAGAACATAAGATTATTTGTGGTCAAATATTCTATGTCGTGTGACTATTCTTGCACTTCGCTGTGAAGCTGTAGAACCATTAATGTATTTCACTACAGGCATTACTCCAGATTCCGCTGAGGATGTAATTCTGAATTTTGAAACACATTTGGATAAGGATTAAGGTCCTGCAAGACTTATAAAATCCAACACTGAAAATATTCAGTGCTCAAACCTAGAGTTCTTTTTCTACAGTGAGATTAAAATTTCACTTTACAAACTGAAGTAAATTGCACTAAGTAAGCTACAGATATTGAGACTTAGAAAATAACATTCTAGCTACATACTTCCTATTCACTTATGAAGAAGTGTATGAGCTTAGAAAAATGAGTTACATGTAGCTAATGAAATTTCACTGGGATCTAGGAATTCAAATCCTAAACATATAAAGAAGTTTTTAAAAGCACTTTTGTGTTTTCAGTCTTTCTGAATTAGAGTCCTAATTATAAAAAAAAAAAAAATTAATTCTGACATCTGATATCCCCTAAACTCAAACACATGCAAATGATACTTAGTCATTGAACAAACACTAAATTTTCAAAGATCCTTCTATAAGTTAAAAAAAATAGAAAACTAAATTTGAAACTGTCCAAATCACATGTTAACTAAAGATTATGAAAAATGCACAATTTATCCTAAGTCTTGGAATAGATTGAGTCCTAAAATCTAGTTCTGGAAATTCTAAATACACATATAGCAAGTCTTCTCGAGTTCCTCAACACGGTGTCCTTCTGTTGTATAGCGGCATCCAGAAGGTCAAGCACTCCAGCACCTGACTGAACGGGCCACATAACTATGCAAAATGGCCAAGACTGGGAAGAAGCAAGCAAAAAAGATCCCGAACAGCTGAAACAGAGGTTAAAAAAGTTGGTGTGTTAAAGCTCATTCCCTTCACTTAAAATTATGGGCTCCTGATATCCTCATTTAGAATTTCCTATTTGAAAATGAGAATAAATAGGCCCTTTTGGATGATTATTTAGAAAAACCAGTCCAGAAGGCATCATTATGCCACAGCACGCATTTAAAAATTAATATTTAAACAATGACAGAATAAGCAAAAATGACAAAATCAAAACACATATTTGGCTTAAATAAGCAGAAGGCAAGTTTATCAACTGACTCATATCTCACACAATAGTTAAGTTCTAAAGTCAGTAGAAGAAAAATTAAGCCTTAAAATTTCCTGTAGAGTGTACCATGATGCAGACCCATCTCTTTCAATAAACCCAACACAGCCAGTTTTGATGCCGACATCAGACTAGATCGGAGTTTCTGTGGTTGAGTACCAGATGAAGTAGTGTTAGTGGGCCATGCTCTAGGGAAAAAAATCTTTAAAACTATAATTACACTGCCCAAAGTGAACTGCTTCATATGACTAAAGTGGCAGTGCAGGCTCTGCTACAGGGGAGCAAGGGGCCACTTCTGCTCCCACAGGGGTCCACGCTGGCAAACATTCGTTTAGTGGAACTGTATTCAGAATCTGTATAACATCTGAACTGCTAAATTTTAATTTTTTGTTTTTCTCCAGGGGTCTATAATTGAATTCACTTAAATGTACATGTGATAAAATTCCACTGTAATATGCTTTATAGAGCATAAAGACAAAAGCTTTAGATTTCTGGAATATTTATAAATATAAAAGAATAAAGCTCTACTTTATAGCAAACAGTAGTATATAGGAAAATCCAGTAAAATTTAAGAAAAAATTTAAAACAAATGTAACAAAAAAAATTGATAAACCCATTTTTCAAGAGCTGTATCACATATATATATGGGCAGGAAATGATTTAAAAGAAAATTACAGTTACTAAAGATTTTTTTTTCATCAGCTAAATTTTGGTGATATTACTATTTAATAATTCCCTTTTAATATTCTTTGGTCAACACAAATTAAGTTTTATAATATTAATGCTTACTTAAACTGAAGAGCAAAACAATTAACATAAAAAAGATCATTACAAGATCCTTAGGATGGTTACACAATTCTACTTCTCTGTTTTAAAAGGGGGAGAATTTGCCAATTTTCTATGCGTCCCAAAGAATTTTATACAGATTAAAAATCTTTATCAGAAAAAATGTATTACAAGCTTATACTTTTAAAATCTCTACACTCACTATAAATAAGTCCTCCTTATATTTAAAAGTTTTTCATTTTGATTAAGACTATAAAGGCAGAGAGCTGGAAATTAATGGGATTATAAATAACCTAGTCAGCCTCAGGTAATTTAGACTATCTTCTAGTTGATATCCAAAATGTAATTATTTTTCTTATAAGCTAAGACTTCCACTTCATAGAAATATTTTTTTCTAAACACAAAATAAGTTAGTTTGTGAAATATTTTCTGGAGGTCTTTAATAAAAAGCACATTTTTATATTTATTAGAAGGTTTTACTGTAGCCTTACATGTTTAAGGAACAGAATAAATATCTTTATAGTACTTTCAAAATCTAAATTTAAATTATTTTTACAAAAATCTGTAGTAACATAATTTTAACAGTGAATTTCTACAATTTCCATGCTTTGGATAACAGATTGATGTTATAAAATAGAAATCTAAAATTTTAGAAATATTTTTAGTAGACAGCATTTATTTTAGATACATTTTACAAAGTAGCCATATGCTAAAGTAGACATCTAAAAATGTTTCCAACATTATTAAAATAACCCTTTAACTTAAATATTGTTCTGTGAAAAATTAGTTTCTCTCTTATAAATTATTTTGAATTACTGTGACAGCAGATAAGCCTTGCCAGTCTACTTTTAAGCATTCTAAGTAAAAGACTAGAGACGTGTCCAAGCATAAAACAGTGATAATTTGTGGTCCATTTTCTTTTCATATTGTTTTGAAAACGTAATTGCTGAATTTTGTGGTTCTCAGTGCATCCAGGAAACAAATGTCATATATTAAACAGTAATAAACCACCTTAGTATGTAGATATGTTTAAATGAAGACACATATACAAACAAGATTCAAATAAATACTTAAGCGTAGGTTTTTTTTTTAACTACTTTGAGATAAAAGAACTTTTAGCCATAAATACAATAAACCACATATTCAAAAAATTGATGAATGCGAATTTCTACAGAAAAGTACATCATAACAAATAAACATACCAAAGTGTGCTGAACCACTGCTACTTTTACTTTGTGTAGAGGTACTGCATGTCTGGGTCCCAGGTTGTGCTGTTCCTGTTCGATTTATACTCCTATACAATTTTCTACAGGAGAGTTCATCACTGTCACTGTCATGTAGGGGTGGTGTCCGAGGCCTAAAGTGCCGCCATCTACATGATTTGATATTGACTAGTATCTGACTGAGGTCTTTAGAGAAGGGTTTGTCCGAGGTATTTGTTTCTGAGGTATTGGCAAACTGATTGACGGGAGAATGTTGTGGTGAGGAAAGCATTTCCAAATCCAGATGGCGAAACGTACTGTCATAGTCTGAGTGAGCTCTGTCCAGTAAGACCCTGTTAAAAACAAGGCAGGAAACACGCATGTAAAATAGTTATTCAAAAATTACATAAAAAAGATTTTTCTTTCTCCCCCAACTCCAAAAAGCCATCTAATACTGAATATTTAAAAGCTATAGATTTCATTATTTCCATAATTGGCCATATAGGCGAAAATCTCACTATCTGATAGAGGTTCTTTCTTTATGTTATAATAATCTGATTAAAGAAGAATAATCCACCTCAAAGAATAAGGTAAATATTTTACAACAGCAAGAGTCTTCTAACAGGTCTTTCGGTTGGTCTACCAGTGTAAGTTATGGATAACATATGAAAGTAATTTTCAAATTACTTCTGACCAAATATTTTCACATCCATCACAAAGTACCAGAACACTTTAAAAAATGTTGCTAACATATCTGTTCTCTATTTAAGGAAACACTTTGCGTGTGTGTGTGTGTATGCTGTGGGGGTAGGACGGGCAAGGTAGGAGAAAAGCAGTAAAAGGTATATGGTCTTTGGAATATGTTATACTATCAAAATTTCTAATAGACAAAACATTTGAGATTCATAACTCGAGAGGATATATTTTTATGACTCCATCTTAAAATGCTAATGCTGACTAATGCTAGAAGAGAATAAAATACAGCCAACATAGAGCATTTTCACAACTATGTGAGGAAAAGTGCTAAACAAAATGTATTTTAATGTCCAGATAATTCTAAACTAATGTTTAAAGTGAGGAAAACTGTAACTAAGATTCAAAAATGAGACAAACATATGCATAAGCCAGTAATATGTCATAAATCATACCCTTAGGTTTCTTCCTGAAAGGACCTCAATATTATCTATTTTGCCTTTTAATTTTTTCTACATTTTACATGAAAGTTTTCTTTTTCTTTGCTTTTATGCATTCTGCAATTCCTTCCCTCCCTCCATACAAAGGCATTTAGAGTTGAAAGAGTTCTATCAGGTTTAAACAAAGGCAGAAGAGCAATTAGATCACGACAAACTGGGATGTCAAGATCAGGTCATACGGATTTTTAGAGGCTTTTCACTGATGAGTTAAACAGCTTAGTATACTATAAATGACATTTCTTAGCCTATTTAATCCTTTTTAAAATATCTCCCAGAACTCCTGAAACAACTTTTTGTAGTTTCTTTATACAATTTATGCAATCATGATTTACACCTGCCTTTGTGTGGTGCCTTCTGTTAGGATAGATATCTGAGGTTTTCAAACTTGAGAAGAAAAGCAGATCCATTAGGGACCCATTAGTTGCATTAAAAGCTATGGTTGTATAAGAACCAGGGAGCAAAGTATTTCAGTCAAAAAATCAGTTTAGAATAGCAAATGATAACAAATGAGCTATTTAGAAGGATTACCTCACTTTAATTTTTAGATCTGATTACCCTACTGTCTAAAATATTCCCAAGCTTGCAGTACAGAAACACCTTACCTTCCACCGCGCCCAACCCGTCTTCGTGCAAATCCAATACACCTTTGGGGTACGGTAAGGGTAGTTAAGCAGTATCTATATCGCACATCCCCTAATCCTCCATCTTTAGGACTAGTCCAAGGCCAGTTGCCAGTTTGGTCTAAGTGAGGCTTAAAAAGAAAAAAATCCAAATTATTTTATTTTCAGTTAAAGGTAAACAGCTTGTTATTTAAAAAGAGAGCCTGATACTTACAGCGTAGTACTGACAGCCTGCTTTCCTACGGAAAGCAAAGGGACCATCAGGATCATTTTCTTCCTCAGCTTCCGAAGAGCCAGACAAAACCTTTAAATAAAATGGAGTGAGTCAAAACATGACTTTCTACATCCCTGCCCTACAGTCACATAGAGATTTTTATATTTACCTGGGAGAGAGGCTCTTCGTCAGAACTGGGAAAATCATACTGGTTTAAATCTTTAGCATTAAAGACCGGCAGCGCAGCAGGACTTGTCTGTTGAGGTGGGGCAGCAGCAGATGATGGTAAGACTTTGGGCTTCTTTTCATATTTACGTTTAGGTCGGATAAGATCGGCTTTATCTTGCTGCAATAAAGTCATGAGTCAATCAAACACTAGGAAACCATGTTCAACAAACCTGCAGTTTTAGGGAAGTTTTAAAAAGAAGTTTACTGCTATAATGAAAGCATTCATACTTGTAAGAGATACAGACTCATGTCTTATATTGTAAAGTCTTAGAGGTTGGTTGGTCTCTCTGAAAACATGAATAGGCTCCTACAGCCTAAACATAATCTCAATATTTATTTTGTTTCAATTAAAGGAAAAGAATGTTAGTTCTCCAGCTTCTGAAACCCTATAACTACAGTTAATATTTACTGCTAGCTCCTGTATTTTTCTTACTTTTCCAAAAAATGCAGGAGAGAATTAAAAAAAGGTGAAGGGGACCATCTAGTCTTTATTCTAAAGAATTAATAAATCAGTAAAGGGAAAGTAATACTGAAAACAATTTTACATATATACAAAGCAGACTTCAGATTACTAGTAACATAGAAAATAAAGCCATAATGCTGAGGTGTTATGAAATTAAAGAGTAGTGAGGATTTACTACTAGTTGAACAATGAAGGCATTCTGGAGTGATGAATTAATTCTGAGCAGTTTTAGAGGATAAAGTTATGAAACCATTAATCTAGGGAAATGAAAGGGTAAAACAGAGAGGGCAAGAGTCACTGAGCTGATGAACAAAGGGCATGTCAGAAATATGTGTAAGCAGCGATGGCAGATGCTAAAAGTATGACTTTGATGTGCAGGAAAAAGGCAAGAAAGATTATAGGCAAAAACCGGTATTTGTTAGGAAAAGATCATGGCAATATCTGGTTACGTAAACATGATAAATATTTGTCAAATTTTATGCAGTGTGGCATTACGGTTTTTTGGGAAAAGTTAATTACAAAGAATTATTATTTATAAGCCCTACTGATGTATTGACAAGTGAATTTTGAATCAAAGATGGCTTTGCAGAGTATGTCATATGTATTTTTCTTTTTCACTTTGATTCTAATGATAAAATGCCACTCCATTATCAGCTACTATTATCACAAAACTTTTATCACCTTATTAACTTTAAACTCCTTCACATCCATTGGTTCCTGATGTTTAAATTGACTGCTATTAGTAATAGGGATGATGGGGATGGCATAAGTAGGTTTCACTGGCTGTCTCTGTGCCATAACCTCAGACATAATCTCTCCATTGTAGTCACCCAAATTATACCTGGAATTACAAAAAAGAAAGTTTAAAAAATTAGTTCTGTAAGTACTTATCCTTAGGATTATTAGTAACAGAGATATAATTATACACACTGATTAGACTTGGTAACATTACAGGTAAACTTTGACTAATTTGCTGAAGGCTTATTAAAATTAAAGATTACACAACTCCTTTGGTTTCTTCATTTTACTTTTTGGCTTATAGCTTTATCTTGCCACCATAAATTGATGACGGTGGGAAAAAAAAGCAAAGGTCTGAATTTTAACTTAATAATTTTGGTGAGAGATTGAGTGGAGATGTTGAAATTAATGCCTAAAATGGTGCTGAGAAACTTTCTGCTAATTTGAATTGCCTGTGCTGTAAAACTAATTTTTTGGAACTGAATCACAAGGAATTTAATAGTGTTTTCCTTTAGGAATAGGGACTAGGAAGTTCGAATGTTTTCTTGAGTACCTTGATGAATGATTATTACAGTGTCAAGATTATGAAGCTTTCCCTGTCCTTTATGCTTTCTTAAATATCAGTACCATCTAGTGAGCAAAATATAAAAACTTTGACAAATTCTCTCCCTTATACCTTGCACAAACTCACATAAGTATTAGAAAAACAAGATTTAAAAATGGAAATATCTGGCATATTGTAGTTTACTGAATTCAGTCACTTGAAAACAAAGAGAGGAACACATGTAAAATTTTACAAAGTTTATCAACCACACATTTAAGTAATCTCTAATTATTAAAAAGATTATGGAGTCACAGATGATTGCTTAGAAAATAAATCAACTCAAGATCCAAAATACTGCTGGTACCATGCTTCTTCCTAATGCTAGTAAAATACACATTACCTCTTTTCCATTATTTCCAGTGTTAAGTGCAATAGCTCCCTTTTGCTCTTTTCTCTTCTTTTTATCATCTCTAGAATAGTAACAGCCCGACTTAGATCTCGACGCAGCTTAAGCATTTTTTCATAAGAGGCCTCATCATTTTTACGATTCTGCAAATATAAAGTTGCTTTTTTAATGTCAATAAGCATTTGTAGTTAGAGGCTACAATAGTTGAACATAACAGCTATATATATATATATCTATATATATATATATGTATGTATGTTTGAAGGGAAGAGAATTTAGAAACAGTGAAAGGAGGATGGATTGCCAGGAAATCAATTCTGTGTATGAATTTAAATGGATTAGCATTAAAATATATCAATTGCTTCAAATGAATCTTAAGGTTGACTCATTTTACATTAATATCTTAAATTATATCATATAGAAAGTCTACTGAAATTAAAACACAGTCTTCAGATATTGAGATATTCATAATTAGGATGTAAGAAATTACATTTAAAAGAAATTCCAAAAATCTCCAAATTCACTTACTTTCCGAGTCTGCATTTTTTCAGTACGTCTTCTGAAAGCCACATAAGGATCATTTGTGCTGGAACCATCTCGCTTCTCTTGTTTTACTGATGGGATAAGAGATGGCCCACGACAATTTTTTCTCTTTTTAATCCAGTACTCATAAACTTCTCTAATTAATTCATCGTCTTCTTTTAGCAGTAGTTTGGCTTCCTGCAGACTGACTGGCTAAATGTAAAATTACGATGTCATTTTCATATAATACATATATAAGGTTTAAAAGTACTTCTAAATTTAAATGAAAACAATCTAACAACAGAATATACAATAGCAAACGTGGAATATCTAGCACATGTCATTGGGCTTGATGCTTTATAAACATTATTTTATTTAATTTTCACAAATATCCTATAATATTTATCATCTCTATTTTATAAATGGGAAAACTGAGGCACAGATAAATATAAACATGTTGCTCAAGGTTATTAGGTTATAGTGGGCTGAGACAGCTTCATTCTTGTTAGCTCTACAGCCTGCTCACTTACCCCTCCCTCACTGTTCTACTTTTTTCACATAAATGTAGGTATTTATATAAATACACACATACTTATTATATATACACAATTAAGTTGTACCTGCTGACCACTGCCTTTTTCTAGACGGTCAATCATCTCTTCAAATTGCAATGGGCAGATGTCCATTTTCTTTTTCAGTTTGTTCACGAATACTTCATCTTCAGAATCCAAATCATAATCAGGCTGTTCAGCATCCAAACTAAAAGCTGACAGAAGAAACCATAAACAATCATTTACTGTGTGAATCCATCAACAAAAATCTCTCACAGATGTCTGGATAAAAATAAGACCTAAACTTTCTGAAAGAATAAAAAGATTTTTGAATTTTGTTTTCAGACATACAATCTAAGCTTATAGATATGTTTCCCACATTTGAAGTTTAGGAAAGGAGATCACTTTTAATGTTAATATGGATGGATATACGTGATAAAAGACAATGGATGTGATCCCATTTCCAAAAGCAAATAAACTAGAAGCTCATTATTAAGAACATAAAGAGCTTATAAATGTATTGCACTGAACTATATGGAAGTTTTATAGTTCAAAACTTGATACAATATCAGCAATTTCATATGGTTTGATATCATAAGGTCTTTAAATAAAATTGTTTCTAGAAGATTTAAGTCCTATTTTATAGATTTAAAAAAATTTTCAATTAAAATATTGCTAACACAATACTGTGTTAGTTTCATCATAGTAGTCAACGTTTATATATCTAAAGAAGTGGTCACCATGGGAAGCATAACAATCGTTTGACAGAATACAACACTATGACAATATTATTGACCATGTTCCTTATGCTGTGCATCACATCCCTATGACTTACTTGTTTTATAGCTGGTAGTTTGAACCTCTAATTTCCCTTCACCTATGCAAACAGAGTTTTTGGAAATCTTGAAATAGATTTAAAAAACTAGACTGTTGGATTAAAAACACTTGTTTTTATGTCTCTAACCAAGATAATCCATATTTGTGTGGTTCATTAGGGTAACCACTAGCCATATGTGGCTAATTAAATTTAAGAAATTAAATTACAGAGTCAGTAACTCAGTCACTTTGCCACAATTCAAGTATTAAAAAGCGACATGTGGTAGTGGCTAGTGCTGTACCAGACAGTATAGATTACAGAACATTTTCATCATCATTGAGAGTTCTATTAAAGAGTGGTGATCAGATAATCCAGAAAAATAAACTGATAGGGACCAACTAGCAATATTCTGCCTTCTTAAGGGTATCTTTTATATACCCTTTATTTTAGGGTCACATTTTTATATCACTTTCATATCTTCCACTATAAAAATTACTTTTCTTTAGTTCAAATCACATTTACAAAGCTTAATTACTCATAAAAGTGAAACAAGCTAATATCACCTTACTTTTGCATTATCAAAGTATATTTGACATTCTTCTGGCAAACATTATATCATCAATGACAAGCCATGTCCAAAAACATATCAGGGAACAGAATCAATACTGGAAGGAAAAATTCCTATCCTATGGAGCTCAGTGTGTTTCTCACTGAAGTTAACAAGTATCTGAGAATCAGACTGCTCTTGCCTCTGCAAGAGCTATTCTTTTAGTCAGTACAAACATATCTAGGATCTTTCAACATAAGGAGAGACAATTCTTGTTCATATATAAAATATTAAAGCCCTAGAGAAAAGCTAACATATGAAAAAATTCACTTTAAGATTTCATTTGACCAAAAAGACCACAGCAACGATTGAACTATAATTTAGCTTCAGCCAAACCTGCAATTCTGATAGCTCAGTGACAGCTGATAAAGATGTAACTTGTTTGGCATGCTCCTAGAAATAGTATCTTTGAATTTTCTGGGCCATGTTAATGAGTGTTCCAAGTAGAAAACAGGATATGAAGAGAAACAGGCAAATGGGTTGTCTCTTCTAAGTAAGTTCTGCCAATTAAAATGAGACCTAGCTAGCCAATAATGGTTAAATAGTCCTGTAGAATCTGACTCCTTTAAAAATATGATGGGGATAAACACAAACATGTATATGGTTAAACGAAATACAGTATAATGTACAGATGAGAAAATGCTATAGAAAAAAATTTTAGCAAAAGAACACAATAATACATATAAACTCACCAAATAATTTTTAGAGAGTGGTACAAACCATAGTACTTGCCCTCAGACTCAAGAGTCCAGTGATAGAGATGAATTGTGTATAAATATCTATGTAACAAATGCCACATTATGGCTCAGACTAAGTGTATATGGTGGGTATGTCCATAACTCCCAAGAGTATTTTAAAAATACAAGAAGCAAATCATGAAATAATATTTGAGTGCGTGAAATGATACAAAATGTGGATTAGAAACACAACACAATCACTGATTGAAAAGAAAGCATATCATCCAAGGCTGAGCAGAAATTTCTCAGATCAGGAATGGTAAAAAGGTTTCAATTCAAGCACTAACTCTCAATGACTGATAATATCTACAAGCAAAACTCCTGGAATAAATTCGAGCAGCAGAAAAGACTGGCATAACAGTGATATTTACTATAAAATAGTAGGTATTTGATGTCTTTGCCTTAGACTTAAGAAGACAAACCTATCACTGGCTAGTTAGATCTGGACATTCTTGAACTTCTTTATATTTATAAGTGACAGAGCCTGGAGTAACTTTTAGAATGTACTTGGTGAGAGTAAATAAGGAATCCCAGATCTGACAGATCTGAAATCCCAGATCTAAAATCATTTGTAGATAAAGCTCTGTGGTTCATGCTATAGATTTTATCTGTTGGAAAGTAGTACCAGAAGAATAATGGGGGATTAAGAATTTATGTTGTAGTGAGATGGGCAGGCAGGTAGGCAAAGGGAAGGAGAAAATGTAATCTTTCATAATGAAGGCATAAAGATAGAATACATTTATTCTGAAGGGTAATATAAAAAGTAAATTCTGTAATAATCTATTCTTTTAAAAATTTTATTGGGGTAACAGTGGTTACCCCAATTATATAATCTTCAAGTATACATTATAATTTGACATCTGTATATTCTATTTTGTGTTTACAACCCCAAAGTCCAGTTTCCTTCAGTTCCCATATATTTGATCCCTTTACTCACTTCACCCTTCCCCTACACTCCTAAATTTAACCCCCTTGACCCCGTCTACCTCTCCCTACTCCCCGCTCCCTATCCTCTGGTAACCACTAGTCCATTGTCCATGTCCCTGAGTTTCTGTTTGTCTTGTTCATTTGTTGCTTTTAGGTTTATATCCCACATGTAAGTGATACCCTGTGATTTTCTACTTTTTCAGTCCCGCTTATTTTGCTGAGCATGATTATCTTGAGGTCCATCCATGTTGTCACAAATGGCAGTATTTCATCTCTTTTTATGGGTGAGTAATATTCCTTTGTATATATGAACCACAGCTTCTTTAGCCAAACATTTATCATAGGACACTTTGGTTGCTTTCATGTCTTGGCCACTGTGAATAATGCTGCTATGAACATCAGATATGGGTTTTCAAGTCTTTGGGGGTAAATACCCAGTAGAGGGATTGCTGGATCATATGGTAGGTCAATTCTTAGTTTTTTGAGGAACCTCCATACTGTTCTCCATAGTGGCTGTACCAATTTGTAGTCCCATCAGCAGTGTATGAGGGTTCCTTTTTCTCGGCATCCTCTCCAACATCTGTTATTACTTGTCTTGTTGATTATAGCTATTCTATAACAGGTGTGAGGTAGTGATATTTCACTGTGGTTTTGATTTGCATTTCCCTAATAGCTAGTGACGCTGAGCATCTTTTCATATATTTGTTGGCCATTTGCATGTCCTCTAGGGAGAAGTGTCTGTTCAGGCTCTCTGCCCATTTTTTGATTGGATCGTTTTTTTTTTTTTTTTTTTTATTAAGAGTTGTATGAGTTCTTTGTATATTTTGGATACTAGGCCCTTATCAAGCATTGTGTGCAAATATATTTTCACATTGTAAGGATCTATTTTTTAAAAATATTTTTTATTTGAAGTTCAAACTTATAAAAGTTGGAAAATAAACACAGCACAAGGAACACCTACACATCCTTTACCTAGATTCACCCACTCTTAAAATTTTAATGTTTTATCATTTGCATGTGTATACTCTGTTTCTACACACATACACACACACACACACACACACACACACATACGTGCGCACAATATTTTGAGCCATCGGAGGCTAAATTACATTCATATGGCTTTTTACTGCTAAATACTTCAGCGTGTATTTCCTAAGAATAGATTCTTTCGGATAATCATGGTACAGTCATTAACCGTAAATTTACACTAGTACAATTTAATCTCCTGCCTATTTTCTAATTTGTCAGCTGATTCAAGAATTCATAACATTTCCCCCCTCTAGCACAGGACAAGTCTAGGATCAGACACTACTTTCATTGTTTCTTTAGCCCAATTTAAACTGGAACATTTCCATACCTTTTGTCTTTTAAGACATTAATTTTTTTTTTAAACATCCCTCTTCCCAGGACTTTATTATTGTTGCTGCTGTTGTTGTTATCATCATTATCACATTCCTAACTTTATGCCTATCTGATTCTTTGTGATTACATTGTGCACTGTTAGCTGGCATACTGCATACTCAACTTTCTTAGTTTTCCTCAGGTTATCACATTTAGAGGCACACAATGTTTATCTATTTCTCTTAAGTGATGATTAATTTTGTTCACCAGTCAAGAAATTGCCCAATTACTCCACCTTATTTTTTCCCATCCTTGTAACTAACAAGCCGTTTGTGGGGAGAGCTTAGACCATGCAAATACTCTGCGCCTCATCAAAATTTCCTCTTATAGTGGGCACACATTGATGATTCTTGGGTGACCCAATTTTGATAACGGTAATTGCAAAAATAATTTCTCAATTCCAACATTCTCTTCACATTGTACCATTCAGCTCCTGGTGTTCTACTATAAAAGCTTGGGACTAGTCTTCTTTACCATTTACTTATTTATTTATTTATTATCAGTATGGAGTCACAAATTCCTATTTTTTCAATGGTCTATAATTGATTATTGTACTTAATTATTCCATTGTTTTAAACTGTCCCAAAATTAGCGGGTGGAAACTCCTGTGTCGCTGAGATATGCTCCTATTATTTTTTAGAATGTTTAATTTTGGGCATTACAAGATGTTCCAAGTTCATTTTGTACCTGCCCTGCCTCACCCCTGGAATCAGCAATTTCTCCCCAGATTCTTGGTCCCATTTAGCGGGGAATGGATTAGAGAATAGGTACTAGATGTGCTCATTGCTACTGAGTATTTTTGCTGCTTGGCCCTTCCAATGGACAGAACTAGAAACGCATATATTCAGATCTATACACACACATATACATATACAAATACACATCAAGACTGCTCTTTTAAAAAAGGTTTCCTTTGAAATTAACAGTAGAGCTTTGAAACTCGAGTGCAAAGGGAAGGGAGAGAGAGAACTGTTCCTGTCTATTCTGTTCAGACTATTTTGTCCTTTCTTCCAGCATAAATAGGAAAAGAGAAGTCCTAGCTATATAATCTAGAAGCTTTCCAGATCACCAGTCAAAACAGAAACAACATTAAGACCTTTTGTATCAGGAAATGTTGAGCAGCGCTCAGTGGAGTAGCTTAGAAGGTACCTACTGTCTGGAGCTAAAGAAGGGGATAATGGTTTTAACAGGGGTTTCTTCCTTCAGAGATCTGACTAGAATAAAAATTAAGATCTCTTTCCTAAGCCAGTTGAAGACAAGAATAGAAAGAATTGAGATGTTCCCAACTAATGTCAATGAAATGTTAACAGATAACATCTAATGAATACATTTGGAAAATGGTGATTTAAAATAAACTTTTGTTCTTAACTGCAGGATGCCCTGAACCTATAAATACAGTAATATGCATTGTAATTCTGAAGGTAAAGATGAGAGTAATGTGCAGTAATTCTAACATGTTTGGTCACTGCTTTTTTAGGGCATACTAATTATCATCTTAAAAACTCCAAGGAACAGTTTTTGTAACTTTTCGTTTAAGAACTTTACAAAACAGAAATGAGGGAAACTGAAATGAACCAGTTGAGGTAATGTACCCTTCATAAGCAATTTACTAGACTGCCTAGCAGTCAGGATTCAATGTTAACTTTGGAGAAATTTACATTATAATTAGCTTTTTTTGGTATTTATTGTAGTATGTTAAAAGCCAATACCAATTTTTAAAGAATTAACACCAATTTATACATGCTCTTCCAGAAAACAGAATAAGAGGGAACACTTCCCAACCCGTTTAATGAGGTCAGTATTACTCTGACACAAAAACCGGAAAAGAAAGAGTAAAAAAGAGACTTCCAACCAACATCTCTCATGAACTTAAGATGCAAAGTCTTCAATAAAATTTCAGCAAATCCCACCCTATGATGTATGAGAAAATAATATACCATAGCCTAGTAGGATTTATTCCTACAAGGCTGGTTCAATATTTGAAAATCAACCAATGTAAACCTATCATACCAACAGGCTAAAGAAGAAAAATCACATAAAGCTATCAACTGATGAAGAAAAAGCATCTGACAAAACCCTTTCATGCTAAAAACTTTCGTTACACTAGGAACAGAAGGAAACCTCCTCAATCTCATAAAAAGCAACTACAAAAAAATCCTATAGGTGATGTAATACTTAATGGTGAAAGACTGAATTCTTTCTGTCTAAGATCAGGAACAAGGCAAGGATGTCTGCTTTCACTACTCTTATAATATAGTACTGAAGTTCTAGCCACTATAATAAGACAAAGAATTAAAGACATATAGAGTTAAAAAAGAAAAAAATTACAACCGTTTCTATTTGCAGACAGTGCATGATTTTCCAAGTAGAAAATCCCAAAGAATCTGCAAGCATCTCCTAGAACTAATAAGTAATTTAAGGCCACAGGACATAAGACAAACACACAATTCAACTGCATTTCTATATATTGACATGAGCAAATGCAGTACCATTTTAAATTGCTCTAAAGAAAATAGAACACTCAGGTATAAATCTAAAAAAAACGCACAGTATTTGTATTGTGACAATCATGAAGTGTCAAGGAAAGGAACTGAAGGAGATCTAAATGGTGTGAGTCTAAACGGTCACAGTCTGGCAGCCTCAGCACAGTAAAGCTGTCCATTCTTCCTAAAAGGATCAAAGGTCTAATATAATTCCTATTAAGATCTCAGCAAGTTTTTTTTTAGATAGAGATGAGTTTATTGTAATGTTTATGTAAAAAGGCTCTAGAATACCCAAAACAATTTAGAAAAACAAAAATAAGGAAGCACTCTCCCTGATGTTGAGTATTATTATATAGCTGCAGTAATCAAGACAGAAATACTGTCTTGGGATAAACACAGAGATCAATGGAGTAGAATACAGAACCCAGAAACAGATTCACATTAATATGCCTGATTAATTTTTGGTCAAAAAGCAAAAGCAACTCAATGAAAGAGGGATAGTTTTTTTCAATAAATAATACTGGAGCAATTAGATAGCCAGAGGCAAAAAACTAAACCAAACTGAACTGAACTGAACCAAACCAAACCAAAACACACACAAAAATATCCTGAACTAAACCTCACATTCAAAATTGATCATATACTTAAATGTAAAATGTAAAATGTAGAACAGAACATAGGAGAAAATCTTTGGGACCCAGGACAAGGCAAAAAAGAGTCAATACCAACATCATGATCCATAAGAGGAAAACTGATAAGCTGGATATCATCAAAACTAAAAATTTACTCTGTGAAAGACCCTTTTAGGAGGATGAGTAGACAAATTACATACTGGGAAAAGATATTTCAAATCACATACATGACAAAGACTTTCTGTCTAGAATGTATAAAAAAACCCAAAATCCTCAAAACACAACATTATACAAGCAAACCAATTAGAAAATGGGCAAAAGATACAATCATTTCATTAAAGAGTATATATAAAAGGTGGCAAATGAATACAAAAAGATGTTTAACATATTAGCCATTCAGAGAAATACAACTTAAAAGTACAATGAGATATCACTGCATACTTATTAGAATAGCTAAAATAAGAATAGTGATAACTTCAAATGCTGGCAATGATACAGGAGAAACTGGATCACATTTACATTGCTGGTGATCATGTAAAATGGTACAGTACTTTGAAATATATTGTATAAATTCTTGTTAAACTAAAAATGGGTGACCTAGCAACTACACCCAGAGAAATAAAGACATTTTCACACAAAACTTGTTCATGAATGTTCATAGAAGCTTTATTTGTAATAGTCAAAAACTAGAAACCACCCAAATGTCTTTTCAGTGGGTGAATGTTTAAACAAATTGTGGTACATATATATTATGGAATACGTCTCAGCAATAAGAAGGAATAACTACTGATACATAAAACAACTTGCACGAACCTTAAGAATAATATGCTAAGTGAAAAAAGGGCCAATCTCAAAAAGATACAACGTACATGACCCCATTTAGGTTACATTTATGAATTAAAATTAAATTATAGACATGGAGATCAGATTAGTGGTTGCAGGGCTTAGGGATGGATTTGGCTATAAAAGAGTAACAAGATAGAATCTTGTGGTGATGGTAAATTCAGTACCTTGAGCATGGTAGTGATTATATAAGACTACATATATCCCGTGAATGTATAATTATTCAAAACAAAATATTAAAATTCAGTGAACGCTAATACTAATTTAGCTGGCTCTGCTTTCCAAAGACAACATACTTCAAATTTGTATTGATTAAAATTTTCCTTTCCAAATAAGCTACAATTATGCTGCCATTTTATTACTATTATTTGATTACAATGTCAGCTAAGTCAATTCCTTTTTAAATATAGTAACTTTGGACTTTTCTGACAATTTATTCTACTAGTTACCAATATAATGTGTTTTATGGATTTGGGTTATCAATAAGCAATCTATTTGTAAAACATGCAAATTTTTTCTGACAGTAATGATAATACAAATTGACTAATGTAATTTTATCTTATTCAATTTTGCTTTAACCTAAAAGCATGCATTTGTAAGATAATATAGTCTGTGGCTATGAAATACAATGTGGCTTTAGTTAATTTATACAGGAAGATTAGATCTATAACTTTCACATTGATTTATTTTCCAGAGAACTTACTTTTAGGTGCTAATATTGATCAAATTTGTTTAGAATCTTTATCTGTGTCTTATATGTAATTAAACATATGAGTGGGCAAGAAAACACACACCACTTAATTGGTTCACTTCAAAGTAACCTGTAGTAAATTGGATTTTTTTTCTAAAAATATGGGTATGGCTAGGTGCAAATTAAAGATGAAAACGATCACGAGTAAAAAATAATAAAAACCAATATGGTCACTATGTTTACTTTTAGTTTTCATATTTAAGAAACAGTAAAATGTTTAAAATCCAGGAAAAAAACTGGAACATATGGAGAAAAGGTTAAATGAGTTAGAAAAGTAGTTAATGAGTTAGAAACTAGTTAAAACTAGTTTCTCTATGTCTTTAGAAAGGACAAAAAATACAAAATACATTTATATTGTCCTGAAAAAAGTTTAGAAAGGCCCCTAGGAAAAACCTTTTAATCATAAAGGTCAACAAAATAACAAAATGAAAGCTATAGCAATTTTTCCTTAGTAACTTTTCAACTGTTTTTAATTTGTCAACTACTTAAGTGAATAAAATATAGAGTATGTTTACTCTTAAATCTACAACTTCTTAGCTGTTCATCATCAAATGTGATCGCTATCAAAAGATCATTTCTAATGAAGAACTTATTATTATTGAGTGAAACACTTTACCAATTAGAATACTAATTTAAAAAAATTAGTTGAAACAGCTATTGGAGGTTGGCAAACATGGCCTAGGGGTCAATACTGGGTTGCCATTTGTTTTTCTCCAAGTTTTATGGGAACACGGTCATGTCCTTTCATTTATGTATTGTTTACTGCCAATTTTGTCTTATAATAGCAGAGTCAAATAGTTGTGATAAATGATACAAATGACCCACAAAGTTTAAAATATTTACTATCTGACCTTTTATAGAAAATTTGCTGACTCATCACTAACATTAATAAGTTTTTTAAGGCTATTATTATTATTATTTCTAAACAGTAAGAAAACTATTTCTATACATGAGGCACAGACTTTATCCTATTTGTCTAAAGTAGCATAAGATCCCATGTTAAGATGAAACTAAAAATCTAAGATGAAAAATACTTTTTTTTTTTTGGTCGGGCAGAAACTCCAGTGCAATTTTAATAGTTGAAAATGAGCTCTAATAAATCTCATTTCATTGAAATGGGTACTGAAAATAGCTTTGAATAGATAAAAATCTGTCGAGTTATATAACATAGAAAATGTAACTATTAAAAGAGTAGGTACTTACGCTGTATGTGAATGAGCTGCTTTGGCATCTTAAATTCCCCAGGATATATAGACTCATAGTAAGCAATATTACTTTCTGCCTCTGGGACTGGTATAACCATATTATCCCTCTTCTCGCCATACACCTGCTGTGCTGAAATAGCCCGCTGAAGATGGTGTTCCTAAACAGAGGGAAAAAGAGGTAAGTTTATGTATTAAAAAAAACATACAGAATGTATAGCCTTATGAAGAGTTTTTTTGTTCATTTATTTTAGTAGTCTTGAAAGGATGCTGCTAACAGTACAGTTTGTGGTAAAAATATTTAAATAGAAACAAGATTTTGTTAGATATATTTCCTCAATTTAAGGAAAGGTACTGCACTGAAATTGAAAGTTAAATTATATTAAAGATTCTAAAAAGGTGACAAAACTGTTACTTAAAGTTTGTACTTTATAGAAGAGATTTTAAAAAGTTTTAAATATCTGAATTTATTGTATGAAGAAAGGCTACGAATAAAAAAACATTACTGATTCTAATCTATTTAGTACTTTCACAAAAATGATGTTTTAAAAGAAGGGTTGAGATTATCTCCATTTTCAGTTGATGAAACTGACATATTCAAACTCTGTCTTTTGTTTTGAATAATAAACTTTTCAAATGAATTTTGAGACCCTTTTTAGTAGTAGTAGAGAGAGTTATCAAGGGAGTTTGTGACTCCTGGCAAGACTTCTAAATCTGCTGAAGTCTTCAAAATCTTGTTTCCCCCAGTAAGAGGAAAATAGAATCTGCTTTATAGGGTTGATTAAAGATTTAAGAAAGATGATTTCCTGAAGTTTGACTTGTGATTAAACTTTTTTAGAGTATTTTTTCCATGCAAGAAAGTCATATTTACTAATATTTTCCTTTACTGTTTTGTTATGCTTAATAACAGGTATAAATTGTACAGTCACAAACTACTGTTATTAGGGTGTGTAAAACAAATACTTTCTTTTTTATAATGTAATTTGATCTTTGATTCAGACTGCCTAGGGCTGCTGGGAGCTGGGGGTGGGAGGGATGACCATGGGAAACTCTGTATCCTCTCACACTTGGGTGTAGTTTGTTGTCATGTCTACCGGCCCCCAATGCTCACTGACACAGGGTGCTTGCACGTACCTTTCTAGTCTGATACCCTCAAAAGCCAAGAGAAATGTTTCTTTGATCTACTCCCACCCGCGCTCCCCCATCACCTACATACATCAAACTCAGGGAGTGCGGAAGTGAGGCACATTAGTCTTAATTTACATTTTGTTCCTAATTTAGAGAGCTTAATCTATCATTGTTTTTGTGCAGATGAACATGTGAGACACACAATTTATCTTTTTTGTATAGGAAGAGATATCAAACCACCTGTCTAATGCCATACATAAAATCATCACTTTTCCTTAATGATTAAGAATGTTCCTTTATCAAAGAACAAATTCCCCTTGCACTTTAGGAGTATTTTGAAGCTCTTTTCTCCTCTCAATTCAAATGTCTTCTGTGCCAGTATTTAATGTGTTTTAAATAGTGTAGTCTTATATATTTTATTACCTGGTAAGAAGGCACTTCACCCCCTATAATTCTTTTCCAGAATTTTCCTGGAAAGCTCATTTATAATCCTAGATGAACCATAATGATATTTATTTTCTATGTGTGAAATGGAATCCCAAAGGTCGATTTTTATAGGCAATATAGTATGGTGGTTAAGAACTTGGAACTTTGCAATCAAGGGTGCTCTGGATCTGAATGTTGGCTCCACAGATTACTAGCACTACAACTTGGAGACCTGGTACAAGAATTTTACCCCAGAAAGTTTTATTACCTGTATGATAATAGCATACCTAACATAGGGACTGTGTGAAGATAAAATGCCTAAGACATACTAAGTACCCAAAACATGGCAGCAAATGTATGCCTTTCAGTATAAGAGGCTGAAGAGTTTTCCATATGCTTAGTTACTGTTAATAGCCTTTCTAGTATAAACAGTGTTCTGTAGAAGAATTTTTTCCTTATGTTTATATCCATTTTCCATAACTGTAAAATCAAATATTTATCAATATTATAGTGAATATTTACTGCTTTAAAAAATCTTATTTGTAGTTTTTTGTTCTATAAAATAAACACAATTTTCTCATATTTTTAACAGCCAAGATAATGATTTCCCTTGAACACATGGAGGTTAGGGGTGAAGTGTCAAGATGTGTACAACACAGTTTTAAATGGTTCAATCAAAAATATTTTATTATAGAATAAAAAATACTGCAAAACATCATTGAATCTAGGTTGAGAGTATATGGTTGTTCACTGTGTCATTTCTTCAGGTTTTCTGTAAGTTTGAAAAGTTTTGTAATAAAAATGTGTATAATATATAACAAATTGGTTAAGTTCTTCTCTAAGTCTTAAAATCCTTTCTCAACAACTGGGATATAACTATAACCTTATGTATCCCTATTTACTCTCTCCTCATGTATGCCTGAGAACTCCCAAGACAGGAAGGAGACCAAGCAGAGGTCTGTATGGCTGGAGTACGCTAAGTGACGGGGGAGAATGAGAAATCCAACTACACAGGAGGTTAGCACCAAATCCTGCAGGGTCCGTTAAAGGTTTGTCCTTTTATTAAAAGCAGTAGTGGCTGAAGGGTTTTAAAAGTTCACCTTGGTTATTGTATAGAAAATGGACCACAGTCTATAAACTGGAATATGTGTAATCTTTAAATAGTTCAGAATAATATTTAACGACGTAAAAAACAAACCCATCAATATATATTGTATGTTCAAGATATTTGTCTAACCTTTTTTAAAAGAAAAAGACACAAGTGAACATATGTATATACAGAAAACATTCTAAAAGCAGATGTGCATATATTTAACAATCCTCTATACTCATTTATTCCTTTCTCCATTTTATTTTTTCATAGCACTTACCATCCTCTGACATGTCATATGCTTGGTTTATTGTCGTTACCCTTTCCTCCCCATCCTTTCCCTGATCTTAAGGTAAGCATTGTGAGGGCAGAGATTTTTTTATTTCTGTTCAGTGCAAAATAGCCACCTTAAAACAGTGCTGGTGCTTAAATATTTGTTGAACAATATGTATGTATGTATCTGTGTATGTACATACACACATATGCACACACATGCATGCAAGCACATATACATAAGAGTTTCAAAGTATATACACCAAAAATTTAACAGATTATCTCCAGTTGGTACAATTTTGAAATGCATTTCTGTAATTTTATTTTCCATATTTTCTAAAATGTACTTGTATTATTTTGACAAAAAATATGAATATATTTCACTAGATTTGCTAAAATAAATGGTAACATCTAAAACAAATTATTTGGATCAATAAAACCTTCCCCTTTTAGGTCAGTTTAGTTTAGGAGTAAAACATTATAATGGAAGCAACCTAGTTGTCTATCACTAGATGAATGGATAAAGATGTGGTTGGTATATTATTCAGTAATAAAAAAGAATGAAATCTTGCCATTTGCAACAACACGGATGCACCTAAAGGGAATTATACTAAGTGAATGAAGTCAGAGAAATAAAAATACCTTATGATTTCATTTATTATCTGGAATCTAAAAAACAATAAATGAACAAACAAAACAGAAACAGACTCAGATATAGAGAATAAACTGATGGTTGTCAGGGGCAGGGTGGGGAGGTGGTGGGGGGATGGGAAGGGAGTAAGGAGTGGGTAGAAAAAGTGATGGAGCATAAGAGATAAACTTCCTTCCAGTTATAAACAAGTCACGGGGGCGTAATGGACAGCACAGAAAACAGAGTCAATATCGTTAATAACTGTATGGTAACACACAGTTACCAGATGTATCATGGTGACCATATTTTAAGATATACATATGTAGAATCACTATGTTGTAAGTAGACCTGAAACTAATGTAATATTATATGACAACTATACTGTAATAAGTAAATAAATTTAAAACAGAAAACATCAAATAGTAAGATATTATACTTATACCTTTTTCTAGGTAATGAAAGAATTTTTAAAACCCCAAACCATATACATCTATTTCTAAGAAACAAAATGTTAAATTACATAACAGCAACATTACATTATAAGTGAAAATGAGATATTTAAATGAGAAAACGCAGAATGGTGAAGCCAGATAACAAATGAAATAGAAGAGTTCTGAATTCAGTTCAATAATTTATTGAATGCCTTGATTAAATACCTAAGATGATAGAATTCTAAATTATCATTATATAAAAAGTGAGATGTTCCCTGAAGGTAATATCTGTCCATGAAATTTTAGAATAAATCAACTTGTAGCACTGAGGTCACCAGCATTCCTAAACTGTGTTCACTATAATATTTAATTTTAAATTATCAACATATAGTTCAATAAGGAGTTTGACAGTATAAGAAAAAAAGTAGAGAATGCTGAATTTTAAATTTAGATTTTTTTTTCACCTTAGGACTTCTGAGAGATTTTAACATGCTAATGTAATTTGTGGTTCCAAATCTATGACCACAGAATCATTTTTTCAGAAAATTAGTAATAATAGTTTATGGACAACTTTTGTTAATAGTTTGGGAAATGCTGGCATAGAACAAAAACTAGAGATATGGAGCAAAACATCTGGGTTTAATTCTGTTACTCAGTCTATATTTACTGAGTGCCAACTATGTGCCTGACACTGGGTACAACAAGGGTCAATAAAACAGACACTTTCTGACACTGCAGAGCTTACACTCTGGTAGTGGAGAGATACTAATAAAATAGTCCTAAAAATAAACTGTAAAGTGTGATAAGTGCTATGAAGGAAAAGTACAATGTGTTAAGAGAAAATATAAATAGGGAAGGGATTTCAAGGACAGTATCACTAGTGCAAAGTGACATTTAAGCTAATATGTGCAGGAATGAAAGCTAGTTGAAAGATTGTTTTCAGATACGGGAATAAGCTATGTTTGAAGACCACTCACTAGTTTGACACCTTGGGTAAGTCCAGTCTTTATGTTGTAGAATATTTATAGTAATTAGGCTCAGTTGCAATTTAAGAGTGAATCACCAAAACACCAAGAACAACTCTATTTTTTTCATAAAATAACAGAGGCATAAATTGAAGTAAGTCTGACCTTACAGGAAACAAACTAAATAAAATTAAATAATCTAAAGAATTCTTTAATATCTAATCTTACATAAAACAGAATTAGATGAACCCTAATTTATTAAGTGAATAACTTAAAAAGCCTGTTGTACTGCAACTAATCACAGGTGTTTTCTATACATAGCCATATGAACAATAATAAAAGAAGATCTTAAAGAGACTGAACAATAATCTTTAGAAAGTTCAGAGGCACACTTTCATGTATCCATGGACTTGGCTATTGTGGCACTGGGATCCACAATTACTTTCATTACTTCGGTCTGCCTAGTGCACTGGAAGAGCATGGGCTTTAGACAGAAGCATGAGTAAGAACCTTCGTTTCCACTCACAATGGCTAAAACTGAAAGGGCTGATGACATTAAATGACAGTGAGGAAGTGGATAGCTAAAACTCTCATAAACTTAGTGAGAAAAAAGTGTAGCAGATCTTATAAAACAAAAGACACATCCACATTACCCAGTAATCCCACTCCTTGGTATTTACCCAAGAGAAATGAAAACACAGGCCCACAAAAAGACTGGAATAAGAATGTTCATACAGTTTATTCATAATAGCTCAGATAAATAAATTGTGGCATAAAAATAATGGAATACCACTCAACAACGAGAAGGAACAAACTATTTACACATGTAAAAGGAGTAAATCCTCAAAACACTGTGATAAAAATAGCTTTACATAAGACAGTTCATACTCTTTGAGTCCATTTATATGAAGTTTTAAGACACACAAAAATAATCTATGGTGAATAAAAATCAAAACAGTAGCTTCTCCTGGGGCATATGGGCAAGGATTGACTGGAAAGGGGAATGAAGGAATTTTCTGGGTAATGTTCCATATTTCGATGAGGGCTGAGTTATGTAACTATATAATTTTTGTTAAAATTCAACTAATATTTGTGAATTTCTTTGAATGAAATTCAATTGCAAAAGAAAAAAGTAAATACATACTGAACTCCAGCTAATAATATATATGCTGAAGTATTTAAGAAAAATGCACTGATATCTTCAATTTATGTTGAAATGCATCAAAAAGTAAGATAGACTGATAAACAAAGAGTTGCATAGATGTGTGATAAAGTAAAATGTTAACGGTAGAATTTAACTTGTGGGTTTATAGGTGGTCCTGGTAAAATTCTGGAAATGTTACTGTATGTTTGAAAATTTTCATAATAAAATGTTGCAAAATATGATGAAATCTTTCCCTCTCAACCTCAGAACACTCACTCTATCCCTTTACCCTACACTTCATTTTCTCCTATACCACTTATCATCTTACAGACTACCAAATTAATTATTGATTTGTCTGTCTCCTCTCCCCAGAATGTAAGATCCATGAAAGTAGGAATATGGTTTTTGCTCTGCTTTACTCTGGAGGTCTAGAATTGTACATAACATATACAAGTATCAAAAAAATATTTGCTGTGAATAAATAAGCCAGTAAATTGTACCAGTTATTTAAGGTCCACAAACTGTTCTGGTTTGGAATAGACTTCATAAAATACTAAGGTTAAATTTCATAAAAGCAAAGAAAAATTTACATGAACACATTTTGTTTTTGTAGCTGAAATAGCTGAAGAAGGATAGAGTATTTGGCAAGAAAAAGAGCAATTCAATATTTATTTTTTACATGAATGATAAAAGATCCTAAGACTAGTACCCTCTACTCCTCTTCCCACATAAAGCTCAGTACTTAGAAATTATTTCTAGGGTAAAAAAACAATACGGGAAGACCATTGTTAAGATACAGGTAAAATAGTCTAGTCTTGTTACTTCTCTTCAGTGTGGAATATTTGTCAGTTTAGTGCTTTCCTTACAAAATATTCAGGACATAAAGTTATTAAGTAACATGGCCAAAGGCAGCCCTAGGAAAAATTGTTTAATTTTGATTCTTGCCTTCTCATGTCCATTATTTGTACTCCTCACATCCCTTTAGACTGGGTTGTTCGTGCTGTACTTATTAAGAGCCTGCATACCTAATGTAATGTTCAGCAATGTGAAGACGAAGAGACTAAAATTAGTTTCTTTTTATTTTCATAAAAGTCACAATCTCATTGGAATATTTCCCTAAAAATCAAATTTAAAAAGGCTCAAAAAGCTCTTGGTTATAATTTTTATGGTGATGATTTCTACACCTCCAATGTACCCCCTGAGAGCTGGTCATCTGCCATTATTTAATACCTTTTATAACTCATATAGTCAAGTAAAATTTTAATGTTGTTTCTTATTTTTTTTGGGGGGGCGGTTAACATCCTAAAGCAATAGTACTGAATAAAATGGACATTTAACTTAAACTTGTCTAAAATTAAACATGTTTAGATACAAAAGCTGTACTAAAACTTACTTAGTCCTTACTCCGTTTACATACTCAGTCTTCCAATTTCATCCATTATCATTGCTTTAATCACTATCTGTATGCTGGTGACATGACTCAAAATCTTAATTTCTAGCCCAGAGTTCTTGTGAACTCTAGGCACACGTATAAAGATCTTTTACCGTATGTCCCAAAGGCATATCTCACATAACATCAACATCCCCATCCACTGATTTTCCAAATCCGTTCCTCCTATTTTACCTATTTCAGTGAACTGAATCATCATATGGCCAGTCACCTAAGCCAGAAGCCTTGATTTTTCTAGCTACCTCTTGCTTTCTGCTTCCCCATTTCCAAATCAGGCACCAGATCCTACAGATTTCTCATTCATTTTATATCTAGAAAGTATTCAGTACTTTTTCATCCCATTGTTACAGTTCAGGGAGCAATCAGCCTCCTTAGGTCTAGTATTATTACAATTGCTCTCTAATTCCCTTCTACAGCTACTCCCAGTGGTCTTTCTAAATGAGTTTGATCATACCTCTCTCGAATTTAATCTTTGGCTATCTATTGCCTTTGTGATGAAATTCAAACTTCTTGGCATGGCAAATGGGTCCTTCACAATCTAGTTCTAGCAAATTCTTTCAGTCCAACATCTTACCACTTTCTACCCTGAATTTCACAATAGCCATAAGCATTGTACAGAACTTTCTAGTAACACCTATAGATTATGTTTCCTGTCTTTAAGTCCATCCAAACTTCTGTGTAGTTTTTAAAATTCTACTAAGATGTCCACCCCTATTTTACAAAGTCTTTCATAACTATTATATAACACTATCATAATGGTAACACAAAACAGGTAGGGGTGATTTCTTAAATGTTTATTTCATAAAGATTCAATTAAAATCCTTATGAAATTGAAAATGAGCAAGTCAGAATCCAGAAATAATAAATGTTTCCTGATAAAGTTTTTGAACCTACATTACCTTCCTCACACATACCAGAAGGGGCAGGCACTACAGGGAAGGAGGAATACCAAGCTAAGAACAAGCTCAATAATTAGGTATTTTCAAAATGCATTCATCTTGGATAAAATATTAACTTACTTGGATGACTTTGTAAAGTCTTTTTTAGCTTTAGATTACAAAACCTTAGGCTTTATTACTATGCCTATAAATTCATCTTTCCAGAATTAATAGCTAACATGTACTAAGCATTTATCACACGCTAGGCTTGAGCTGCACAAATCTTACTTGATTTAAAGCTCAGAACAATACTATTATAGTATTACAACTATATGTATGTAGAAAAAGAGGTGGCAACTATCATCCCTATTTCACAGATCGATAAATTTACCTAGGTTTATTCATACTTAGCTATTCAAACCCAGCTGTGACTTGACTGTGAGCTCTTAACTTCACTACATTGACTCTCAAAAAGTACATTCCCCACAGATTGCTAATTACTGCATGGAAAAACTAGTAACTATGTAGTGGAGAAACTGGACCATACCTTGACTGGGTGATCAAAATTATCTGTGTGCCTCCAGATATGATACCGTGAAAATACAACATCCTTTATCTAATACTCTAGCTGGGAATGAAAAACCTGAATCTGAGAAAACATCAGACAAACCCCAAATGGTATTGCTTTATTAGGAAAAAAAAAAAATCAAAGAGACTGTATCTTAAGAAATGTCCACATCATACAAGATTAAACCCCCACTGACATATAGGGTCCTGATGAAGGCAATTTACTCTCAAATAATTTGGAAAAAAATGTGTGTGCATAATTGACAGAAAGTGTGAAAAAAATAAAGCCAATGGAGGCAAAATGTTAATAGGTATATATGGGTGTAGTATTCTTTTTAACTTCTCTGTTGTTTGAAATTATTTCCAAATAATATCTTTTTAAGCCAAAAGAAAAAAAGAAACAAAGAAAAAAAGTAGACTCTGTAAGGAAGAGGAAGAGATAGAGTACTTCTTTCAGAATTGCCAAATAACCCTGTGATCTTCAAAAGTCAGTTAAAGTTTATGGCTCTTAATTTCCCTATCTAAACCAGATAGTTTCACAATGTTACTGTCTTCTGAATAGTAGTTCTAGGGATATCATTAGGTGTTATGGGAGGACTTCTGTGCTTAAGTAATTTTGGAAAATGCACAGACAAGGATAAACAATGAACAGTTTCTTTACAGAAGAATCCTTAAATTTTTTACACAGCCAAAATACACCATGATTTTCCAAATGAATAATATAGAAGTCAACATTTCCTAAGTTTTTACTGACCACTGTTAGTGTGATTTATCTAAACATTTGCGGAGACCAAGTCTTTAGTTTTCAGTATTAAAAAGCATGGTAAGCATTAAAATAAAGTTGTAATGTTAAACTGTGGAATACAAAATCCATTTCTCTTCTATAACTTTGGGACTCTACTGCTCAACTTGTACTGAAGTATTTTTCATTAAGGTGATTTTTTTTTCATAAGGTGATTGTGAAATCTCTTAACAATAGAACTTCCTTTTATGGACACTAATATGGATTAGGGGTTGGCAAACCACAGCCTGGGGGGCAAATTTGGCCCACCACCTGTTTTTGTTAATAGTTATTACTAGAAAATAGCCACATTTGTTTGTTTACATATAGTTTATGGCTTCTTTGGCCCTATAGCAGCACAGCTGGGTAGTTGCAACAGAGACTGTAAAGCCTGCAAAGCCCAAGATATTTACTGTCTCTTTACAAAAAAGTTTACATACTCTTGATATAGTTATTTATACAGTTTAATTGTTAAGATTCAGACACTAAAGCATGTTCTACTATTTACATAGTGAAAAAGACAGAGATAAGAAGGAAGTTAGTTATTAAGTAAAAGTTTTAATTACTATGTTCAGACCTCATATTAGGCAATCTGTATTCTGAAGATGTATTATTATACCTATTTTATAGGGAAAGTGAAACTCAATAAGATAAGTCACTTGCCCGAAGTGGTGGAAGTAGGATTTGGATTGAGGTCTGACTCCAGAACCTCATGGTCTTTCTACTGTAGCTTAATTCCTCCTTCTTGTCTTCTTTTGCCTTCCCCATGTTTGGCTGAGTTCTGGCTGGTACTCAGGGGGAGGGCTCAGAATACTAAGAGAGAAGCAGAAAGGACTTTAAATAACTGAAGAGATGAGCAATAGCATCTTGGCTACAAGGGTCACTGAGAAACGACAACCAAATAAATTAAGAAAGTAACAGCAGATTTCCTAACTTCTCTTATAGGATTCTCTTTAGAGTACTTTACTAGATTAAAGTTCATAAAGCTTAACTCCTAGTTATATGCAGGAACCCTGGATATGAAAGATGGGAGCTGAGGAAGATTAAGTCACAAGAGGACCAAAACAGGGAGGACATATGCTTCCATTTATCTATTCTTAATTGCCTATCATCCCTACATGGATAGAGGTTCATGGTAAAGGGTAAAGAATGTTTTTCTTTTCTAAGTATTGTTTTATCTTGCTAAATGGACAATATAAAAATATTAAAATGTTATTTTTTTTCCCCTGGAATTCCAATACATTGCTTATTATATCTTTAATAACACATTTACCAAATATGGAAACAAAATAATCTCTTTACAGAAATAATTAGTAACATCAGTTTCCTTCTAAGAAAGGAATCAGCTTTAAATTAAAAGAAAATTGCGAGGGAACTCACTTGGTTTCAGCAGTATTTTATTTAGGTACTATTACATAATCTACCATAAAGAAGTTAGAGGATACTACATGATTTACCACCCCAGAGAGATAAGAAGGTTGAAACAAAGTCTCAAGTCATACTAAATATGACCATCCCTGTTTTATTAAAAGTTAACAACTTTATCTACTGTTTTAACTGTCAATGTAGCAATCAAGACTTAGCTGTTGTTACACTGCTGTTATTAATAGTTTTAACCATCAAAAATGTAAAACTTTAGGGTTTGAATGAATGCTAAGATTTGTGCATTTAAAGTAACTGTGGAAAATACTATAAGATGGCTAGTATAGGAAAAAGTGATAGTTCATACATTGTACTTATTATTCACTTCAAATTCAAACTCATTTTACAAAATTTTCTTAACAAACACCAAGTCCCTTGGTTTCACCAAAACCATAAAACTCCCAGTGTGATCTCTGAAGTTGTACCTTCCTGCAGTGGCTAAAAAATAAAAGACATTTTCATGGTCTCAAACTTTCTTGTTCAATTATATAGTTGTTTCTTTCAAAGTCACTCCCCTTTTATTTAAAGTAACTAACATAGTGGTAAATGAAAAATCATATTTCATAATTTCAAATTATTCTAGTATGTTAGTAAGTACCATAAATTTTATTGCATGTGATAAAATATATACTATAAAAATAAAATCTGACTTTATTAGAATACTTTGTATTCAACCGGAAGACATATGAAAGGTATACTATTTAACGACACACAGCCTGATGTCAGAAACGTGGACTGGAACCCCACTCTGCCATTTACTAATTATGACTTGACTTAGCACATTATTTAGTACATTTACTTGCTCTTTGTAATATAAATAATAAAACCAAATTTAATATTTTTTCCTTATTAGTAAAGGGGAGAAAATGCTACCTAATTTATAAGGTTGCACTGAGGATTAAATGAAATCATATGCCCTGGTGGATACTAATAGAAATTGTTTCACCACAGCTATATACGAATCAATAAATCATTAAAACTAATTCTAAATTTACCGTGTATTTTCTTAAAAGATATTCTTTCTTCTAGTAATCCTACCAAAGAAGACATTTTAAACCTCCCATTAATTATTTTTGGTAGACTGTCACTGTTAAAATAATTCTAACCTCTGAAGATAATCAAACCTTATTATAGAACTTAAAGACTCTATATGACAAATTAGGCGCCATATTATAGTCAGTCACTTTTTCAGCTTTCACAAGAGAATGAACTCTCTCTACACTTTGAAAGTACAACATAAGAGAAAAAAAATAGAAAAATGTACTGCAGTCATAAGGAAGCCTGGTTCTCTTAGCTTTCCTGATCATTAAATTAATGGCAGGAATTCATTTCAAAGATTATTTATATCACATACTTCATCCTGGAATGTGTATAAGATTTTAAAACTTTCAGAAAATTAAAACACTGGAATATTTAAAAACTTTTAATGCTATCTGAAATATCTGGTTTCCTCTTTCCTACTCAAATGAGATAAAAATGCATAACTTTAATTTGGGGGAGAAAGGGCAAATTGTTGTAAAACTTGAAATATACCTATAGTAGTTTCAGGTCTAATCCTAACACATTTAAATTATTATCTCTTTAGTTGGTATTTACAGACATTAAAGAAGGGAAATTATATTCCTTCTTGAAAAGGTCTTTCAGCTCACGTAAACATAAATCTTTTTTCATAGTAGAGATGAAATAACTCCACTAAATAATGCTTCCAGATACTATTAAATTTCCTACAAAAATATTAAGGAAACCATGCTAAAAATTTGTATCATCACAGGAGTTCCATTAAATTTGGTCGGAATGAAAGGATGATTCTTCTGTACCTAAACAAGAATAACTAACTTACTTTCAAAATCTCCTTTCAAAGCAGCAAACTGTGGCAGACACTGCCAATGGTTTTTAAACTCTCTGAAGGCAAATTAACTTTCTAGTAATAAATGGGAGCGGAGGACTAATGTTACCCCAGTACTTAATTAGGAATGTGTTTACTTCAATCTGATCATGACAAGAAAACTATGTTTCCTAGTATTTTTATTATAATCTGACGAAACCATGGTCAGAATGTAAAACTTACTTTTTAAAAGGAGTGAAGGATAGATTAAGTATGGCCTACTGAAGCTATACCTCTTATCTGTCTTCAGAAATGTCTTCCAAAAATGAGGACAGTTAGCACACTGACAAAATGCAAGGAGTTAGGTATGATTCTACAATAAATATCCTATTTTCCTAATGTTCTTTCCCCAATACACAAAAATGAATGCTGAAAGTGTAACAAATAGTTTTTAATTCTGTTCATCAAATTATTTCTGGCTGCTTTCCAGGCACACAGTATGACTGTATTTTCTCACCCTCCTGTGGTTGTTGGTGCTAGGTGACTAATTCTGGCCTATGAGTTGGTAGTCAAAGACTCTTATGTTACTTCTGGATCAGAGTATTTAATTGCTGGTTCAAGATGTGAAATCTTTCAAATGCTCCTTCTACCTGTAGCATGTTTGGGATGCTGACTGCTGTATCAGCCTGGTTCCCACCTGATCCATGAAAAAACGTGACATTAACAAGAAATAAACTTTTGAAGTTATCACATCATGATCTAGTTTACCTGTAAGACATAAGTTGTTCCCAGAAGTGGGGTATTGTTATAACACAAATACTAAAATATATGCCATTAGTCTAGGAGCCAAGAAGCAAGGAAACTTCTGAGGCGAGAAGGATGACAATCCATATTGGGCAATATGAAATATCTGGTAAAAAAGTCAGTTATGATAAAGTGAAAAGCAGATGATATATTTAATAAACCTGTAGCTCTAGGAAAAAAGGTTTTAAAAACTAAACATTAAAATGGTGCATTAGTTGCTGTTTGGTATTACAAAAAAAAACATTTTAAAAACTGATCAGTTTGAACAACAAAATGCATAAAAGAAAACAGGAACTAAACTCAAGGACCTTGGACTTAAAGAGGATTTTATGAATTGGACCTCAAAGGCAAGGGAAATAAATGCAAAAATAAATGAATGGTATTATACCAAATTAAAAAGCTTCTGCTCAGCAAAAGAAATCGTCAACAAGGTAAAGAGAAAACCATTCAAATGGGAAAATATATTTGCAAGCAATACCTCTGATAAGGGCCTAATATCCAAAATATACAAAATATACTCATACAACTCAATAACAACAACAACAAAACAATCAAAAATTGGGCAGAGGACCTGAACAGACACTTCTCCCTAAAGGACATACAAATGCCCAACAAATATATGAAAAGATGCTCAACATCACTGGCTATTAGAGAAATGCAAATCAAAACCACAATTAGATACCACCTCACACCTGTTAGAATAGCTATAATCAACAGGACAAGTAATAATAAATGTTGGAGAGGATGTGGAGACAAAAGGAACACTTATACACTGCGGGTGGGACTGCAAATTGGTACGGAGAAAAGTACGGAGGTTCCTCAAAAAACTAAGAATTGACCTACCATATGATCCAGCAATCCCTCTACTGGGTATTTACCCCAAAGACTTGAAAATCCATATCCAAAAAGATATCTGCACCCCATGTTAATAGCAGCATTATTCACAGTGACCAGGACATGGAAGCAACCAAAGTGTCCTATGATAGATGATTGAATAAAGAAGCTGTGGTACATCTATACAATGGAATATTACTCAACCATAAGAAGAGATGAAATACTGCCATTTGCAACAACATGGATGGACCTCAAGATAATCATGCTAAGTGAAGTAAGCCAAAAAGAAAAAGTTTAAAATCACAGAATAAAACTTACATATGGGATATAAACCTAAAAGCAACAAATGAACAGGACAAACAGAGACTCATGGACATGGACTATAGACTAGTGGTTACCAGAGAGGATAGAGTGTGGGGGAGGGGAGGTAGATATGGTAAAGGGGGTCAAAGATAGGGGAGTAGGGGAAGGGTGAAGTAGGTAAAGGGGATCAAAGATATGGTAGCTGAAGGAAACTGGACTTCGGGTTGTGAATACACAATAGAATATACGGATGTCAAATTATAATGCATACCTGAAAATTATAATTGTATTAACCAATGTTACTCCAATAAACTTAATTTTCAAAAAGTAAAACAAATGAAAAATAACCCCCCAAAACTTATTAGTTTGTAAGCAGGAATGCAAGAGTCAAAAAACTTGGGGACTTGCAGTGTCTGAAGAGTCCTTTTCAACCTAAGCCATAAATGTAAAAAAAAAAAAATCAAGAAGGCCTCTGACTAACAAAGAAAGAATAATCAATCTAGAGGGTAAGGTGAGAATCAAGAGTATGGCCATGATACAGTTAAAGCATTTGAATGAATTAGAATCTCAGAGCAGAGACCCAGTTAAAACTGTGACACCCAGTTAATATTTCTAGTTGAACAAAATGCTCAGAGGAAAAAGACTGAAAGACAGACTAAGGGTGTAGCTCTTCCAGCAAGTTAATAAGTATGGTATTAGCATTTACGAGACAGATAGACATCTAATAAAAAATTGTGAGTACAGGTTATTGGTATACTGAGCTAAACGGAAACACATTAGAAGCTCACAAAGTTGTGCTGCCAACAAAGAAAAATCAAGAGCCCAGATTATAATCTGACTGATTTAAAAAGTATACTTTGGTCTCCAACCTTCTACAGGCAGGAAGCAGGTTATAAAGCCCCAAAGCCTAAAGGGCATATCTTCCAATATCTATGGCAGATAAGGCTAAGAAAGATGATAGAAAATGAACGATCTCCTAGATATCTATGCCAAGAGCCACAGTAAGTAATGGACTGGGTAGCTGCTCCGGAAGAGTGTGCCTAAACAAGAAGAATATTACCCACATTTAGGAGAGGGGACTCTTATAAAGTCAGTCTGATGGAATTTTTGAGTTGCTATGGATTAGGGTCTGCCTATTTCCCTCAATCTTCCATTATCCAAATGGGAGTGTTTATTGTGGTTATCATGTCCCTGTTACTCTAATGTATATTGGGTGTGTGTGTTTGGGGTAAGGGGGTGCAGATATTTTCATGCAGAGATCTCCAGATCAAGAGGAAACACAATCAAACCAGGTGTAGAGAAATGTGTATATCACCTGCAAATCCTAACACTTCAAACTTGATGCTATTTACAGCTGGGATTTTCAAGCTGGATTCACTGGGGAAGAGATGAATATATTTTGTCTGTGGAAGGAGTGACCCAGATCTTTGGTGGACCAGAAGTCAGATCTGTCATTAGTGTTGTTTGCAAATATTTTTGTTCTTTGCCTTCTAGTCATATGGTAGAATTATACCTCCTGGTCCCTTTGTGCTTAGGTAGAACTATATGGCTTTCTTCTGGTCACTGAGCTTTGAGCTAAGGTGACATGTAACTTGTGGACAGACGTCTGAATAAGTGATACAAGATACGAGATATTCCAGAGCTCAGTGTCCAGCAATGTCCAGGATGGAGGCTGCTTTTTCAGGTGGATCCTACAGTGAGGTCATGTAGAAGAGTCCCCCAAATGAACACAATAGGCAAAGTGTTAGGAATGAATCTGTTATAAAGCCACTAAGATTCTAGGATTGCATGTTTACAGCACAACTTTGCCCATCCTGTCTGTTAAGTGGAGGGAAACCCTTAATGCCAGTGAACATTTGAGTCAGAGGCAAGCTTAGACATCAACTAGTTCAAGTTCCTTCTATAAATGATAACAGTAGGGTCTAGCAGTTAAGTGACTTGTTTAATTACATAGTAAGAACATGGTAGAAGAATTTGATGGAGCCACCATTACCTTCAGATAATTCTAAATTATAGTGGGAATTATGCTCTTTATCTTTAAACACAGCTCTAGGATAGACTGAGCTAAAAACATATGAATAAATTAACAGGCCAATCCAAGCATTCATTTAAAAATTATTGGATGCATTAAGCTCTGAAGCTAAAGGTACTTTGAGCTCACAGTCATGTGGTAAAGATTAATCAAATAACCACATAAATGAAATGGAAGTTTAAACAGTAATTACTAAGAAAGATATAATTATTATGAGAGTATGTAACAGACCTATCCTAATAGATACCTAAGGAAGTGACCTTGAGCTGAGATCTGAGACATTAGTGAAAGATTACTAAGCCCACCCACAGAAGAATATTTCAGTACTTGGGAATGAATAATAATTGATCTTGCTGGAGGAAACTTTAAGGCTTTGGAGGAATCAAAAGGAGGTAGAGGCCAGATTACATGAGGCCTAGTTTATAAGTCACTTTGATAGAGGAACACCAATGTTACATGTTTGTATCACAAAGGCCAGCAATACTTTTAGAAGATATACATATATTAGGAGTAGTGGTCATTTTGTTTTGTGACACTTCATATAGTAAACATTATATTCTATTATTTCTCAAACGATAAGGCAGGCTACCTACTGGAAATTTTCTAGATCTGACTCACAGAAATCACAGATGTTTTTTTACTCAAACTTAAGATTTATTTCAGGAAGAATTTAAGGTAGTTGAGCCCAGAAATAAGAAATATCATAGTTATTTAATTGGTTTCTTGCTAGCAATACAAAATATTAGGCATTCTTGAGAAATGAGTTTTAAATATGAATAACCATAATGTTCTAAAAACCCAGTCCTAAAAAATATAAAGATCAGGAACTATGGTAATTTATCAGAAGTATTTTAATCTGCCCATCTTCAAAAATAAAATTTTCATCACTACAAAAGTTAGGAGGAATTTCTGAAGTGTATTTTACAAAGTTACAACATAAAAGTTCAAACAAAAGATAAAACAATTCAACAGCTGTTTCTAAATAGTGTATGGCAGAGGTCCTCAACCTTTTTGGCACCAAGGACTGGTGCTCTTGTGAGAATCTAATGCCTGATATGAGGTGAGACCAAAGCAATGATGCAGCACTAGAGAGCAGCTGCAAATACAGACGAAGCTTTGCTGGCTTGCCCACTGCTCACCTCTGGGGGCAAGGGAAGGCCTTGGGGACCCTTGGTGTACAGAAATACCCAAGACAAATATTACTTCTTGGTACACTGAAAAAAAGATTTTTATTTTACTGGGATTCCATTATGAAGGAAAACTTCATGAAGGAGACAAAATTCACACAATTCTCATATGTGGTATTAAGATAACACTTATGGTAGATGAAACTTCATAGAAGGTAAAAAAAAAAAAAGGGTAATTGTAACCAAAATCTTGATTTTCAAAACACTCTCAGATCAGAAAAGGTATTTTAATGTAAAAACTTCAGAGTAAAACAGTTGATTTTGATTTTACATAATTTTACTTATAGTTATTTCAAATGAGGAAAAAAAAGAGATGACTTTTTACAAGTTGGCTTACAAAGTTTTATTAGACTTTTGAGTGATAATATAAACTACTCAAAGTAAAAATAGATATTTCTGATCTTTACAAGAGACCTTGAAGGAAAAGCCATGTCTGTGGACCCTATAAGATTTATAAATAAGATTATATTTTGTAACTTTAGAAATATTTGATAAATCAACACACTATAGGCACTTTTAGCACAGCGTTTCACAAAACAATTTTAGAAATGCCATGATATTTTCTCTGGCTTAAAATTTTGACTTATTAGAATGTCTTGCATCCTTCCTAACCTTACAAAAACACAAAAATCATTGCTTTAATTTTTTGTTAGCCTTACTCCAAAAGCTCAAAGGCAGTTAAAATAGGTGTTTGATTACCATTTTAGAACACACTCATAAAGTACCTATGTTTTCACACAACTATTTAAACATTAAAGAAACATTTGTGCCAGAACAATATTAAGATACAACACTGGTTTTGCTTTCAGAGGGTTTAAACAACACAACCATATAAATAAAGTTGTTTTCTATAAGTGCAGGTGCTGTCACAGAGCTTGGAAAGGACAAGTCAAGAAAGGCTTCATAAAAGTTGCCAGCAAACGAGTTTGTTGAGTGAATATGTGGAAAGGAAAGATGTATGGAGTAAATGGGGGGAGGGGGTGGTATAAACAAAGGCAGGGGTGAAGAACTAAGACGACATTAAGTACAATAGTTCAGTTTATTGTGCAGAAGGCTTGTGGTAGCCAGACTCCAAGACTGCCCTCAATGATCCTTACCTTTCGGTATTCACACCCTTGGGCAGTCCCCTCCCACACTGTACCAGTGTTAGTCAGTATGACCAATAGCATACGGCAGAAGTGATGGGACATCATTTCCAAGAGTAGGTTGTAAAAGCCTGACCTTCTGGCTAGGTGCTCTCTTAGCACTTGTACATATCCTTCCTCTTGGGTAATTTGCTCTGAGAAAGCCAGACATCAGGTTGGAAGAACAGAGGCAGTCAAGGGAGAGGCCCATTTGTAGAGGAACAGAAGCCTCCAGCCAACAATGTGAGCCTGGTAACAGACTCTCCAGTTGAGACAGCTGCCAACTCTGAACGGTGTTCTGCAGACACTGAATAGAAGCACCCAGTAAAGCCACTTCAGATTTCTGATCCTCGCAAACTGTGAAGTTGTTTTAAGCTGCTAAGTTGTGGGATAAGTAGTTATGCAGCGATAGATAACTAAGTTATGTAGACACTGACAATCCTCACTGTATAACAAAAACCTAAATTGTTGTGATGGCTTTGGAACTAGACCATGGCCTTTGAGGACAGCATTATTAGTGAAGAAGCTGTTAATAAAAGCCTCATGGTTATTTCATAAGGCTGCAGGTGAGGGCAGAAAAGTGAGGCAGAGGTTACTGGAAACTAGAAGACAAAGGGTATCGCTGTTAGAAAAGGGCAGAAAGGTTAGTAACACTGTCACCTCCAGTTAGAAGTAGAAAATTTACCTAATGAACTGGGTTATTTAGCTAAAGAGATTTTCAGCCAGAGTTGAAATGCTACTTTTTTCCCCTGCTATATACGGTAAAAAATGGGGATAAACAAACTAAATGAAGAACTGTAAAAGAGCCAGGACTTGATTTTGAAAATTTGTAATCTCTCTAAATTGTGAACAACACTGAATTTAGCAACAGATTCTGAGCCAAGATCAAATCTTAGGGTACTGACAAAAAAAAAAAAAATCTATAAAAAACTAAGCCCATGGAATGATTAAAAATCTTGTGTTAAGACCTTAGAAAGATTAGAGATGGTGTCTCAGAGTACTACTATTCAGTCAGACAAGAGGCCTGCTGAAGACAACTATGTGTTTCAAAGTTTCTCTCAATCAAATAAGGCTAAATTTTAGGAAACTTAAGGGTGTTTTCTCTCAGCACAAGCTCAAGGAGGTAAAAGGCTAATTCTCAAAGAGACTAATGGGTGTGGCTTTCAACTAATAAAATGGACCCGAATAAAATTCATAAAGACCTACAAAAATTTTAAAAAGAATTATATATTCAGAAACATTGCCTGTTTGAACTGAAAGACGTGAGATGATGCAAAATAAAAAGAGGCCTTCAGAGTTCAAAAATTTTGACAGGAAGCAAGCTAAGAAAACTCAGTAGCAAACACATTCTACCTTTTCATGAAAATGGGAAAGTGAATAGAGGGTAGAACCAAATATACAAAGGGAAAAGTTGAGAGCCTTGGGTGAATTATATCCAGGAACTGATACTCAACTAAGGAACTATACCATCATTTGCCTGAATGGATTTCAGAAATGCTAAGTGCTAGGGACTCCTTTTGCTTATCCTAAGCTGGACCCAAAACTGCATGCATACTGGGTATGTTAGGGAGACATGGGCAGGTATCTATCTCTTTAGGATCTTAGGTTGAGAAAAACTTGTACTTGCGAAGCCTCCACTATATCTGAAATCAATTTGGATGAGATTCTATACTGCGAGCTGATACTGTAATGGGCTGAGACTTCTGGGGGCTTCGGGAGGGAGTGAAAATATTGTGCATGTGGAGACTGTAGAAGACAGCCTCTAATGATCTCCATCTCCAGGCATGCATAGCCTTGTATATTTCCTTTCTATGTTACCAGGGTTGGTTTATGTGACCAAGTGAAGGTACATAGCTTCCAAAATTAGGTCGTAAAGAACTGTGGTTTCTGTCTTGTGTGCTCTCTTATTTGTGCTTTCTTTTGAATCACTCTTTCTAGGTGACGCCTGCTGCTGTGCAGTGATGAATGGAGACGCTCACGAACGGAGGCCTCCAGTCAGCAAGGAACTGAGGCTATGTGAGCGAGCTTAGAAGTGAAATTCTCCAGACTAAGTCAAGCCTTTAGAAGACTGCAGCCCGTAGCAAGAGCTTTAGTGGGACCTCATAAAAGACCTTGGCCCACTATTACCCAGAGAAGCTAGCTGATCTTAGATTGTTAGCTTTCAGAAACCATGGCACAATAAAAATAAAGTTGGGGTTTTTTTGGTTTGTTTTAAGGTGATAAATGTGGCAATAATCTGTTATGCAGTAATCTAATTAACACAGAGTTTAAGAAAGGGAAAAGACTGGAAATGGAGAGACAGAGGTCAGTAAATCCCATGAAGGAATTTTTGTATGTTATTCTATCACAAAAAGAAACAATTTAAGGATATTTTTATGTCAAAGTAACAATCAGATTCACATTTTTTAAAATGTCACCCTGATAACTTTGAGGAGGTTGGAAATTTTAAAACTAGAGTGAGGAGACCAATTTAAGAAGAAATGTAAACATTTCAGAATAAAGAGGGCATCCTAATCTTTCAACAAGAATACTTTGATCCAAATGCATTGATTTATGTGAAGGGCAGCCTTAAGAAATAAAAATCACTAAAATGTATAAAACCTCTTAAAAAGTTTTTTTTTTTCCAGCTAAAAAATTCTTCTAAACATACTGTATACATCTTAGGCATCCATTGGGAAACCAAGCATGTATTTAAGTTGGGAAAACAATCCATTTGAGTTGACATCCTTCTTTACTTAAGGCCGTATCTGTTTGATACCTTGCTGAATATCTCATATTCTACCATAAACACAACTAGATATGTATAAAAACTAGTATCCACTCATTACTGAACGACTCCATAACAAAAATCATCTGTCATGAAGAAAATTTGTTGAAAAATTTTAAACTTACCTAAAAAGGCACATTTCTATACTTCAAGGACTAAAAATGAAACTAAAATAAGTTAAAAACACCTGAGCACTTTATGTAAGGATCCATGCTATACACTTTACACAAGATCTCATTTCATTCTTACACCACACTTAAGAGACTTGGCTAAGTAGCACAACCAGAACGGAATGTTAATTGACTAACTTCATAGTTTATGTTTTAAACTCAGTAGTTTTTAAAATCCTATCAGACCAATGCTCTTTTTCAAATCCTTCACTATTCTACTTATATATAATTTTCAAATAGTCAACCCAAGGACTGAATTGCAAAACAAAATTTATAATAAAATATGTATTTCAACATGTAAATGCTTGAGGTATGCATCCAGAAGACAAAATAAGGTAATCACAGATGCTTACATGTCTTTAGAGAATGTAACAGCTAAAAAAACAGACTTTATGCAGGCCTATATTACTGTTGACTCAAATGCTACAATTGGTGTTGCTAAAATTATTTCCAAAATGGTAACATCTCCTTCAAAAGTTCTAAACAGTACAACATTCCCTTACTTTATATTTTGTTGCAGTCTTTGAATTTTTAGTTTATATCAAAACTATCCAAAAAAAACCCCAAAACAAAAAAAAAAACATTTTACATGTAAAATGGAATTAGGTCCTAGGCTCAGATAATTTGTAAATAGAAATTTCACCTACTAGATGTTCTGTGGGACAGTCAAAAGTCACATGGGCAGTTTTTTGTTTTGCAAGATTAGCTTTTGCGTGGTGGAACCTACACTATTCCTGGCCCCAGCAGTGTCTCCCCAAAATTGAGATAATCAAAAGCATGCACCCAGTAATCCTGAATGTCCTAAAAGTGACAAAATGTTACAGTCCCTGTTGAGAACCACTGCAGAGGAAGGAGAATTCTCTCAAGTTCAAAAGCAACCCTAAAGATCTATTTACTGGGTCCTGAAATAAGCATGCTATATAAAGATCCCTTTTTTGTAAAGTTATTTATATGAACATGTAGCAGGAGTGACATATACTCCTTAGAGTTCAAGCCACCAGTTATATATGTAGTGGAGCTGCCCTTCCTTCAGGCACCATTTTTAGCTAGAGGAATAGTACTGTATAGTTCAGAATATCTAGTAGAAAGGTATTTCAAACTGTTCGTGTATCTGAGGTAGGCTGGATACCTCTCATGATTCTTCATATTCATTACTGACAAAGCCCAAGACTTAACAAACAGCATCACCCTCACTCTTATCACCATCCTCATCTCAGTATTCCATAATCTGACCCAATCATCCACCTTTCCCCACCTTCTCAAACTTTGCCAATCTGTTCTCTAGAATAAAGATGTTATCAGTAAACTCCTCTTTATAGTCTCAACTCTTTTCAATGTTCTCTCATCTTCTTGCCCTAACTGAAGATTGGCAGTGTCTTCCAAAAACAGTACTTCTGTAACTCTTTCAAGCAGAAGCTCACATTCCACATACTTATAGATGGGCTGTGTTCACCCTCCTTGCTTCCCATTGCTAGTCCCATACCATTACCTCTCTGTAGTCCTTAAAAAGTCGTAACTCCTTAGAAATTCATACCATCACTTTCTCCCCCAAAGCTGTCATACACACTTTCTTGGTCATAGTCACAGAGCTCACAGTCTTCTCAACTACTGCATTTCTGGCATCATTCTTAGTGATAATATTTACTTAGACAGTAACACCTAATACCATGACCTCCTTACCTGCACTAATCTTTTCTCTACCTCAGCCACCATTCCTGTGCTTATTACTCTAGATCTTGTCTTCAATAATTGTGCCACTTCTGTAATCTAAATTCAACCATCTCACTCTTTAACCATCACTCTCCCAACTAGTTTCACTATTCCAGCACTCTCATTCTAAAATCTATTCTACAGAGCCTTCTATTTCAATGAATCCTACTACTTCCCCACTCTAAATCAGCTCCCCGATATTTCTTTCCCCGTTTAGCCAGTTTCGATCCTGTGGTGTATCTAATCTACCTCATAAATACTTTAATCTCCTCATCCCTCTCTTCCTTTGTACCTGCTGGGCAAACCTTAGAAAAACCCTATTACACACCTAACTTTGTACTTGGATTCAAGTTGAATGCTTACATTCAACTGCCCAAGTACACTGACTGATCTCATTTTACTGTTACCTCAGCTAGTTAGCTAGTTCATCATTATTACATTTTTCTAGGAAGTTAGCTTCCCCACACATACCTTTGTCTCTCTTAAGGTCCCCCTTCACTCTGAGGTGATGACCTCACCACATACTTCATAGAGAGAATAGAATCATATGATTAACTACCTCATACTCCCAATGCCAACTCTACCAACTGATCTATAGCTTTTCTCATTTATCTGCCTTTCTTACTTTCAAAAAGGAAAACATATTTCTGCTCTAATTAGTGACCAAACCTTCCAAGAAATTGATCCAGGAGACAAGAAATTATTTTTAGGAGCAAAGTCTTGAGTAGAAGAAGGGACAAGATTTTGTCCTTTTTAATGACATCATTCCAATTATTATACTAGTTCGAATAACTTTTATGTTACTTATAATAGTTATTTTAACATTTTTATCTACTAATTCTATTACCTGGGTTATTTCTATGTCTATTTCTGTTCATTTTTTCTTAGATATATTTTCCAGCTTCTTTTGCAATGCCTGCTAAATTTTCTATTGGGTGCCAAACACTAAGTATTATGTTGTAGGATCTTTTAGTATTCCTTTAAACGTTTTGGGCTTTATTATGGGATAGTTAATTCTTGCTTTAGGCTTCAAAACAACCGTATTTATATTTTGTTTCCCCTTCAGATTCTATTACCTTATGGGTAAAGCACGAATTTGCAGCAATCACTACAAAATCCTAGTTACCAAATGCTAATAACACTAAAAGCATTTGGTAACTATTGCACCCATTTATATTCTTTAAATCCTTTAGAACTCTAGCCTTTCTAAACCGGAAGCACTTATCCATGCACCCAGACTACTTTTTCTAAATTATGTTTACATAATATACAAATGAAGTCATTAATTCAAGATTTAATGATTATTCTATAAACACATGGAATACATTTGGAAACATTTAAATATATTGTTAACAAACCACTCATTATTGCAGGAAACTTACATAGTTCTACCTCATTTTGCAGTTAAAACCTGGGTGAGCAAGAGCATGCATGCACACACACAGTGTCAGAAGCTAGATAAATAAGTCTGTACGTCTAATAACTCCCAGTCTGATGCTTTTCCCAATAATTACCTACATTTAAAGCCAAGTTTTCACAACTGTGTCAGACAAATCTTTAAGGACAGAAAACACATCATGTTTATATCAGACTATGCCAAATACAAAGGATCATTTTTGAGCATCAAAACAAAAACCGAGGCCATTCTATTCACATTTAATAATAAAATTCATCACTACAGCATTTTTACACTGCCTATTCACTTCTCAGAGCTACTTTCTAAGGCAGGTAAGAAGACTGTTAATATATGAACAGACTAAAGTTTATTTACTAAAGTTTGTTTACTAAGGTTAACTGGCTTGTCTAAGGCCACAAAAACCAAAGTACATTTTTTTCAGCGGACATGACTGCTACTCTTGATTCTAAAATTATCAAAATAATTCATTGCAATATATAGAAACACTCGAAGCTATACCAAATTATCCAGAAACCTCAGATTATCTTTGCCCTTGGATTCACTCTAAGGCATCCTATTTCTTCAGCCAGTATTTGCTATACTGAAGAAAATTTTTTAAAAATTGCTTTAATAATCTGTTGTAAAATTATTTACACTATGAATATCCAAAGTTGAACCAAACTTTTTAAAGATAACCTCCATAACAACAAATTGAGGAAGGACTTTCTTTAAAGGAACTGATTATATCCCCATTCATCAGAGCTACAACTCCTGACAATGGTTAAAATAGATTTATTAACTACAGGTTTCTGTTTTTCATCTACCTACTACAATGGGGCTGCTGGATGAAATTCATTTCATATACTTAAATGTGCAAAGGTGGGTGTCCATTATGTTTTAAATACTGTAATCGTTCAAAATCACTACCTATAATCACAGGCTTTAAGCTAAACTTGATCAAGAAATATCTGCCACAGTTTATTAATGTGCTGAAGACAACATAGTTTCAAGTAACTCACTGAAAATAGTTCTATTCTAGTAAGTTGTTCAAAAACATTTGAATTAACTTGTTTTTTCATTGATTTCCCCACAGATTTATTCTTATAAAGTTATTGTAATATATTAATGTAAGTAACACTTTAAGGGTTTAAAAGTTTACTTTAAAAAACATTATCTAGTTGTTTTTGTATTTCATACTTTCATGCCACTTTTGCATTTAGAGACTCAAAATTAATTTTATTAGCAAAATGTAAAATTCTTCTTTCGTTTTGAGTTGACTTCTTTTAAGTAGAATCACAAGCTATACCATCATTCCATGATATTACTCCTTTTAAAATAATACCCTGTGCTTTAAAATCAGTTTTAACCAATTGTTGGTAAGATTCAACTTTTCAGTTAAACTGAATCATAAAGTCAGAATCCACACCTTCACGTATACAAACAGAACTCTTGCCATTATGTTTGTACATACATACATACATCTTCCACCTGTTTCTTTACCATTACTACTACACACTATGATGCAGTAGAATGCAAAAGATAAAATTGAAACTATTTTAAACAAAATAGTAGTAGTTGCATATTTAATCCTAGTCACAAATTCATGAACTTATCCTATATTTAGGTGGTACTTTTAATTAAATCCTATTGATTAACAGAAAGGAATTCAGTATAAATACCATTAGATCACAAAACACCCATTAATACCATTAGAAAGCTCATTAATTTTCATTAGTTTAATAAGAAAATTAATTCTAAATACAAATGGTACTAATCCAAAATTTTAAATATCAAATCATACATTGAAACAAGAGCTAATAACACTTTAGGCACCTAGGTGCTACAGTTTTCAAGAGGTTCCTTTTGTAGTTAAGAATCCTCTCTCTTCCTGAGCCTTTTTCATTTATCTTTCTATTAAGTCTACGTAATAACTGTCATTCTGATAACACCAAAATAACTCCGTCTGAAACTTCTAGAAGAAGTTTGAGCTTTTTTGCCCACTCCCATTACCAATATCTTGAGAAATTGACAAATATGAACATTCTCCCTAAAAATATACACCATTACAAAATTTTATATGCATAATGTGGAATTCGCTGACTTCCAGAATCATTTCAATAAACCCTCAGAACTCTAATTTAGAAAATTCTACTCAGAAGTTTCTTGGGCTGGGGAGAAAGTTGAAACTAGATTTTATTGTTGCTTCTCAATTACATGTGATTTCATATGGATTAAAAAGTCTTGGTTTACAAAATATTAAAGGGGAAACATTTTCACTTCTTTCAAAAAATGAGAAATCAAACTTTTACTTTAAACTTACTTTTATAAAACAAAAATTGGATTTCCCTCATTTTGAAAATGTAGTGCTTATACTTTCTCATATCAGATATGTACATATTTCCAATTTCCCCTAATTAAAAACAAAAACAAGTCTACTTTATAAATAATCTTTAACTTGGGTTTAACAAGATTGCCTACTGAGCCAGTAATGAAGGATATAGTTTTGAGAGAAAATATAGGTGTATGAGACTATTTCATCTGGTTAGAAGCCTATTAAAATAAGTCATTGGATTGTGATGGCTAGATCCTAATTCTAACAGTCTTAAAGATGGCTGTGTAAGGTAATACCAATGAAATATCATAATCGTCTTAATTACATCAAACCAGTATGAAGTTAATTTTCTGCCCCATGTAATAAATGGTGCTGCACACCAAAGACATCCCAATGAAAGAAATTAAACTACTATAAAGGTAGCTCCAATTTGTTAAATACCACTATAAAATAAATTTTTTCAGAATGTCTTCCTTAAAGTGAAAAATATTCATAAAGGAAAATTACAATTTACCATAAAGCTTCAACTGTAATCAACACATCAGTTTTAATAAAAACACTCAATACTACTACTATCTTAGAAAACTCACCCTTTTCAATTAAAGGTGAATCTGTGGCACTAAACTTAGTATTTTAATATTTCTAACCTTAAAGACCTTAAAAGTTAACATTATAATCTTAAAACAGTGTTAAAATATTATAATGGTGCAACACCTGCCGGTCCCCAAATGTGTAAATTTCTGATCTTTTTAACTCCTAAAGGGATTTATCTCATATTTAGAGCTGATAATCTATTGATTTCTTATGATTTGAAAATGACTTCTGTAATTCATTAAATCAAAGCCTTCATCAACTGTTACTTTTTGATTTAGCAAGTTACGACATGTTACATTATACTAATTCAGACATTTAAATCTCTAACATCTAGGACTCAATCAAATCCTTCAATTTAGTAAACTGGGGACTTTTCAATCCTACTACGATAATAAAAAAATAACTAATATCTAATTTCTAAAGTTGAGAAAAATCAATTTTTGGGGGGATGAGAGGATTTCTAAAGTTGTTTCTTAAAAATTAAGAGGCATCCCTAATTGTCAGTGTGTTCAGCATGTAATATAAAAATTGCTTAAATGGAGTATAATAATAAGTGTTATTTCTCCCAAACAAAATGATTACAATAACCAGGTATAGTTCTCTGGACAATTCTGCAAATACATTTTGATCATAAAATGCTTTCTTAATTAAGTGGTACGTACAAAACCGTCCTCATCTAAATCTGCCCCATCTTTCATGATCAATTTAGGATTATACTTTTTCTAAACTAGACACTCAATTGAGGTCCTAGGTCACTTCAATCTAAGAGACACCATAACTAAATGTGTCAATTAAAGTCAAAAGCTTGTTTTAACCATTTGTCTTTATAGGAAGTACATTATGCTTCAGCAAATCAAAAAAATTGTTGTTCTAAGGTCAACTCAGAATTCAATTACCTTTATACTTAGCATACATTTTCATAATTGTGTAAGATGCTTTCAGTATTGTGATTTACATATGCACTACTACCAGCATGAACCACAGGACTATACAGCAGCTATTTACCTGGTACTGTTGACCTTCTATTAAGTTCAGTATCTATTCCTGAGGTCTATGCTTCAGTTATCACAGTTTTGGCTGGATGTGAGGTGAAACAAATTCAGATAATAGAAAAAGATTGTGTGAAGGAAAAAAAATCGCTTATGTCCTTCAAAAATAGGGATTCCACATGCTATAAATGAATGATATTCATTGCACTATAAAATGTAAAGTATTTCAGTGAACATTAACAAGCATGTTGATATATGAGCTCAGCTCTGATTTCAGGTTGTAGCTCTTAGGACTGTCCAAGACTTTAATGCAAGACTTAACTAAATTTCTAAAGTGTATTGTAGTGCTATCTTGCTTTTATCAAGGCCCCTTCCTTGGCTGCAAAACAAGAACTACAAATTAATTTCCAGGGCAGTATAACACCAACACCCCAAATTTAAAGTATTATCTGTAAATCTTATAAACAGAAACAAAAATAAAACCAAAAGACAAGATTCTGCAGTCACAAGTACTTTAATTTTTAAAAACAAATCACTTATTTAAAAATAAACAAATGGCACCATTCTACTCTAAAGTTGATACAAGTAAAATTTAGAGGTTCTGTCTCATAATGTGCTGAAAGTCAGTACTACACTAGACAATCTCAACTACTACATACACTTATCACTTAGCTTATCTGTAAAGTTAGATTTAAGATACTACTCTCAAAAGTAACATTCGACTGTTATAACTATTTTACTTTAAAAGGTTAAACAACCCAAAGAGTTTAAACAGCTTTATTTTCAAAATCAACATTACAGAGCATAATTTCTACATTTAAAATTCTTACAGTACCGAATAGAGGTATTACAGTACAATTTTCCACAACAAAATTGTAGCACACAAATCCAGCGACTCCTCGACTTCCTTGAACTGTCAATACACTGCACCCTGTTTAAATGGCTGTACCTGAAAACCAAGGTATGCAATTCCTTAGGATTAGAAGTCATCAAGTTATACTGTCAAGGATCTGGGGGAAATGAGAGGAAGATTCTATTATCCTTGTGTCTGAACCCAACTTTCACAACAAGGTAAAGCCACAGCTATGATAAAATGTCTATTAGCTGTAAACATTTAAATACTTGAAACCCACCCAAATTAGACATCTCAATGTCACAATTTCTGTGAATGAATTCACTTAACTTTAGTTTGGTTAAGGATAAAAAAGGTCCCTCTTTTGAAATTTAGATCTATAACACCTACATAAAATTGGGTATTTTCTCTCCCTATGTTGAGAAACCAGAAAGAAGGCGAAGATATATATATGTGTATATATATATATGAACCCAATAATAATGAAGTTACAGGTTTTAGAAGAGCCACGTACTCCAAAAAATCTGCAGCATAACCTCAAGGATCAAAGAATGACTCGGGATAGTCGTTTATTATCCTCCAACTACTAGACTTGGGGAGGGATGGATGCAAGATCCCAGAACGAGGATACAGAAGATAAGTCTCATCTGCTATGAAAGTAAGTCGTCCGGGAAAACAAGCAGTACCCTCGATATGTCGTTGCAGGGAAGGGGATAGATATAAGCCTCAAAGACCTGCAGTCAACATTACATGCCCCTCTGAGGCTCCACGTGGGGGCTGCACTGAGCCTCACAAGCTTTCCAGGCCACCGGGAACTAACTGAAATGCCCCCGCGGTGCAGAACCTGCGCTACCCGGCGCCGGCAGCGCGCAAAGGCCGAGGTGGCCCTAGAGCGCCACCCAGCGGCCCGCGGAGCTGCCTGCAGGCGGGCCGGCTCCGGCTCTGGCTCCGGGATCGCCGCACCCCCACCGCCACCCAGCCCGTTCCCCTCTCCGGGTGCACAAGGCCCAACCCAGCAACTGAGACCACAAAATGGCTGCCGGCAGCTTCGTCACGTGACCCCTTTGTGCCTTTCGGGCTCCCGAACTCTGTGGGACCCGGGTACAAGTGGCCGGGGTCGGCGGGTGGCCTCAGAGGAGGTCCCGCCGGGCCGCGGCGGCTGGGGGTCGAGGCCGGGGAAGACGGGGTAAAGGCCCGGCCGGCGACTGAGAGTCGGCGGCGGAGAGAAGATGGCGGCCATTTTGTGTGGGTTTGCTGCTCCGCCGCCGCCGCAGGCAGCAGAGGGAGCGGGGCCTGGCGGTGGGTCGGACAGGGGAGTTAACACGTACCGACTCCTCTTCCTTCTCCATTCCGGTGGGCATCTGCGGCACGGCCCGGTTTATCGAGGCGTATTCGTGCAGGTCGGGCAGATCCTCACAGCGGAAAACCGGCAGCGGCTTCGAGGCGTCTAGCGCCCGCGCCCGAAACGACAGTTTACTCATCTCAGGCGCAGCAGATACCTCTCCGCTCTGGGGAAACGGCCCCGGCCAGCGGGATCATGGAGAACCGGGGGTTCGGTCCCCACTCGCCTACCGCTGCCGGGGACTTGAGGGGCGGAGCGCAGAGCCCGCCGTCCGGGCACTAACAGCAGCCGGGAGGGTGGGAGGCTGTGCCGCTCCGCTCCTCTCTCGCTCGCTCTCTTCAATACGCCATGGCCAACATGGCGGACATTAAAACTCCACTGTGCGCTCTTCAGCCAACCCCAGCCATTCCCCACACTGCATCGCGCAGCGGCGCGGGCACGCGGGGGGGGGGGAGCGCGGGCTCGAGCGGGCGCCGGCACAGAGCGCGCGTCCCGCCAACCCCCGGCGCCCGCCGGCCGCGCTGCCCGCGCTCGGCTGCTCGGGCCCCCCGCCCTCCGCGGGACCGGAGGCGGCCGGGGCGGGCGGCCGCGGCAGGCTGGACTCTCGGACGCCGGGAGCCAACTTGCAGGGCCGCCTCTCGCCCTCCGCACTAGCTTACTTTCCCAAGCCCGCTCCCTCCCTGCGCCGCTTGCTGACAGGCGGAGGTGCAGGGGAACTGTCTGCACCCGCACGCTGGCTTTCTCAAAGGCCATGTCCGGGGAACTGCCAGGCGGCGCTACGGCCTGGGGTCGGCGGGCTCGGGCACCTGTCACCCCGGCCCGCGGCCGGCGCGAGGGGCGCCAGGGGCAGGGGAGGCGCCGGGCCCCACGGCCGCTGGCGGTGGGGTTAGGAGCGGCGCTCCGGGGACGCTGCGCACGGATGGCAAAGTCGATGGGTGATGTATAGTTACCGCTGTGTTTTAGGTCTTTAAATAAAACAAAAATGCAAATGGAATTAGGGACACAATGCCACTTCAGGTGAACTTTTGCCAGCAATTATTTTTACGTCTAATGAAACCTTAGGTTATAATATTTGATAGGCTCTGCGTCAAATCATTGGTCATTTCCCACCTTTCGGGCTCAATATAAACGGTGGCCATCCTATTCTGATCCAAAGAGGTATTTTTTCTAAGTCCTGCATTTTATCTCCTCATATTTACCCTTTTATTACAATTGGAGGAAAAAGAATAATTATCAGACACACTTCAGGATATATAAGACCTACTTCAAAATTTGAGTCAATTCTTTATATGTAGTTCATGATTTTCTGTTTATGCTGAAAGAAAATGCTGCTTCAACATAGTTAATGGGTTCACATTTATCATTTGTTCTCCAAGAACTTTATAAAATTGAATCGTATAAAGGCCTGTAGTGCTCCTGCCAAACCAAAAAAAAGAAAAAAGAAAAATAATAAAGGAAAGGCTGTATTTAAAGAGATTTAGATGGATGTGATTAATATTTGGTTTATATTATACATGAAAACAGTTATCTCCACAGAGTGCTTTCCAGTGGAATATTTAAAAAATCAGACTGTTGGGGTGAGTTTAATCAGTTTGGCAGCAAAATTTCAAATGTCCACTGAGATACAAAAATGTTTCTTTAAGTTGGCTCTTCTCCCTGGGGGCTACAAAGTAAGAATAATCGCTATTCTTAAATACTGGTTTGGATAGGAGCTGTTACTAGCTTAGGGTACATAGGCAAACTGCTATCTTTTAGGCTGGTTTAGCTACACCTTACCTGGTGGGGAGAAGACAAGGAGAGCATAGACTACAGTCTTCCAAAATTATCCTAAAATTCTAATATTGACAGTTCACCTCTGTGAGGCAGAGGGACTTCCATTTACATTTCCTGTAGGAAGACTAGGCACTTATTCATTCAATGAATAAACATTTATTGAGCCCTCACAGCCTTATAAGTATACTGCTGATTACTTAGCACCCACAAGGCCCCTGGAGGAGCTTACACAGTGGGATAAAGACCTGTAGATGGCAAATGCTACACCTAAGGTGAGTGTTATGATGAAAAGCCAGGCTTTTGTGGGAACAGGCAGGAGTGGCACCCAATCCTTGGGGAGTGGCTCTAATGACAGCATTTAGGGAAGGCTTTTTGGAGGAGATGATATCTGAGTAAAAATTACATAGGCTAAGTATAGGCTAACCTTGCAAAAAATGAAGAGAAGAAAGGTATCTTAGGCAAGGGAAGCAGCATGTGCAAAGACTCAGAGAAATGAGAAAATATGTCACAGTCTGGGATCCTCAAGAGTTGCCAACTGTACTGTGGAGCATGACCCTATTTAGCCAGGTTTAACAGTTCTGAAAATAGTGGCTGAATATTAGTTTAGCAGTCTTTTCTAGCCTGCAGTATGAGATGTCTGAAAATCCTAGTGGTTGAATTCAGTTGTTTGAGGAACCTAAAACTTTATAGAACAAAATAGTCAAGTCATGAGTGAACCACCAAGGAAATGAATATATATTGTTTAACCTTCATTAAAATAACAGCCTATGGATATCATTTTGCACATCCTGCCTTAGTAATAATGGGCACTGTACAACTAAGTTCCTTGTTCCCTAGAAATTCTAGAATCACCCTCCACAGCAGGTTGAGAGATATGTTTACAAATTAAGCTTGCCCTTTTTGCAGATAACATGCCTACTAAGAGACATTTTCTTCTGCACCAGTTCCCCATCCAGCTCAATGCCCTGGATTTCTGGCTTCCAGATCCTAATGGGTTCCCGAAGACCCAAAGGCTGGAGTCCCAAGCCTCTTCTATTCAACTCACTTCCTTCCCTCTTAAGGGGCAAGAGTGCAGCAATAAAGGTTCAGGTTTAATTTTCTTCAGCTTCCTTTATCTAACCAAAAAGTTCCTTAGCAGAAATGGTTAATCGTACATAGTCTTTCACTTCAGCTTTTTCTGTTCCCAACTTAAAGTTCCCGCTTTTTCTAAGTATCCCCAACAATGGTGATGTGAAATTCTCAATGTTACAAAAGACACATACTAGTGTCAAGCTGAACCTTTCCTCAGAGGGAAATTCTTGGTTAGGAAAGGATTTTGTGGTATTTAAAATACTTTTAATTCATGCAATAAATATTTATTGAATAGCTAGGCAACATGCAGTACCATCAATGTAGGGGATACAAATAAAAATACTGATAAAGGTATACCCAGTTAACCAAATGAGCAGCACAAGGCAGTATGGTGAAATGCAGTGCTCTGGGAGTTCAGAAAGAAAGCGGTCAGTTCTAGCTGGGTTGATCAGACATGACAGAGAAGATAGCAGGTGTTTTGGTTCTAAAGGATGACTAGGATTCCAACTGGTAATGGGAATGGAATGGTAGAAGAAAGCGTATTCATGGGAGAGAACAACAGTACGAACAAAAGGGTGGGAGGAGGCAACACCAGGTGTGCTTGAAGATGAGGAGGTTTATTTGGCCAACGTTCATAGGACACTCCAACCATAATCCGGGTAAAACTGGTAAGAACTTGGGTGGAGGGATTAGGTGTAGAAAATAAAGAGACATAAGCTTTAATGGTAAAAATAATTATAGTATCAGTACCCTGATAGGTAATTCATTTGAATTTGTTTCAAATACAGAAGTTATGCTTAAACAAAAAAATAGAACGTGTCAAATGCATTGCAGTTTGCTGTTCATAATAAACCTGAAATATATCTCTAAATATTAGTTTATGTCCAATATGTGCCCAAGTCCTATTATTTCTTCTTTGAAATTATTTCTTGGGTTTGCCTCATTATTTTCATTGCCATTTTCATGACCATAGTCCCAGCTTTCATCACATCTCACCTAGAAACAATCTCAAATCCATTTTTGATTTATTCATTACTTCAATAAACCTTTATTAAGTTACTACTTTAAAAGAAACTGCTAGTACCCTCCTAATAGTGGCTAGTGGGAACCCACAGTGGCGAGTAGAGGTTGTGGGTCCCTGGGGATATAAAGAACACAGTTCAAAATGCTATTCACGGCTTCATAGTGCATGCCACCAAATCAATGTGCCCCAAACTTCACCTGCATCTGTATCCTCCCCCAAGTTGTTTGTTTATAACTGCTCTTTATTTTGCCTTTCCATAAAGCCATTTTTTTTCTTTTGGCATGGTTGTCAAAGCCTCATAATTTTGCCTCACTCTCTATCCAATATCCATTCTCATTACTGCCTAAGATAACCTCTTCACTCTGGCTGGTAAATCTCAGCTTATCACCATCTATAGAAATCAGCATGTCTTTATTCATTCCTTTCTGTCCTCCCTGTCTGACCATCTACTTCTACTGAAATGCGACCTCACATTTTTGAGGAGTGTTTTGAGGATTAAATAAAATAATCCATGTAAAGCATTTAGAATGGTCTCTGGCCCATAGTAAACAATAGATATAAACTGTCATTATCCCTCTTTTATGAAACTTTGTCACCTGTTTTATGAAATTTTCTTTGAACATGTAACCTGAGTCCTACTTTCCTAACTAAAGAATGAGTGAGTGGTTAGGTGAATTCAAAATAATTCTTAAGCTTATACGAATGTTTTTTCATTTCTGAACTATTACACTTTCAATCAGTAAAAATAACAACTACCATTTATTGAACATTTACTATGTGCCAGGCAATGCAGAAATACATCTAAAAAGAATTTCTCACTTAAATTTTAATTTAAAGAAGTTCGACATTTATACAATCCATGAAGTAATTCCCCCCGATTACTCTAGCACCCATCTGGCAGGACACATAGCCATTACAATAATATTAATATTATATAATATAATACCCTATGCTATACTCTAAATCCCCATGACTTGTTTGTAACTACTCATTTGTATTCATCCCTTCACCTTTTTCAGAAGTACATTTTAAATGCATTATCTCACTAAATTTTCATGACAGCCCTATGAAGTAAGTCCTGTTAGAGAGGTTGGAAGACCTGCCTATGTTCACAAAGCTGATAAAAGGCATTGCTGAGATTGGAATCCCTGGTGTCTGATTCTATAGTGAGAAGTCAACTAGAAGTGACGGGAGATATTGAATGAAGCTTATTCTTTCAAGAGGCTTGGAGGGGAGGAGGAGAGAAAAGAGAGGGAGAGAGAGGGGAAGGAGTAGGGAATGGGGGGCGGAGAGGATGGAGGGTAGGGAGAGAAAAGGATGAGGAGACCGAAGGAGAGAGAGAGGGAGGGAGGTGTGTAGAGGTAAAGGTAGAGCTTAGATGTTTAGGTTGCTGGTTTTGTTGTTTTTGAAGGTGAGAGAGATGTGGGTATGTTTGTATGCTGAAAGCAAAAAACCATGTAAATGGATTAACTTTAGGACCCTCTTCCTCTGAGGCAGGAGGGAAGGAGGACAAAAATGGATAGAGAGCCAAAGAAGTTAACTTCTGTTTGATGAGACTACACACACACACACACACACACACACACACACAAAATCATGATACCAGTTTTGGTGGAAAGAATCCAGATTCTTCATTCCTTCAAGCATTCAACAAATATTTATTGGATATTTACTAAGTGCTAGGCAAAGCAGTTTGTGCTGAAGAACAATGATAAACAAGACATGATCCCTGCAGCCTCACAGAGCTAACAATAAAGTGAGATACTGCACTTGTATTCAATTAGGAAAATGTGAAATGAATTTTTAAAAGTGTTCATGCACAATGATCTCAACATTAAAATGTAATGACAGCATTATACAAATTAATTATACTGAATTAATATTTTCACCTGAAGTTGTCATTCTTTTTAACTTTCTGCATTTTATTTTTATAATAAGCTGCATAAAAGAAGGCATCAAATAATTCTTCCAATATAACATTTAGGAAAATAAAAACTGGCAGCTCTTTATGCTTTTTCTTTTCATTTATGAAATGTTGGAAAGTAAAGTACTGCAATTACATTACAATATATTTAATAGAGTGTCACAGTAACAATATCTGAACTACTGATTTCTCTACAGTTGATTCATGCATGGAATCCCATACATATTATTTGTGAACTATGTTTGATATAAAATAAGATAGTTGAGAAAATTTCCAAAAACAGTTTATCTTTACCTTATAAGAATAGTGGTAGGTTATTAATCCTTACTGTAGCAAGATGAGCTCAAAGTTATTTCAGTTTACCTGTATCTCCAATATACACAACTAAAACAAATTGGACATGTCTGAGAAGAATTAGAAAATTTAAAAATCCACAAAAATGGTTCCAGCACTACTGTGATTAAAAAAATAATGAAATATAATACATCTTATTATATAATGTCAAATGCCCTAAATTTATAGAAAATCTACTCTGAGCACATCAGGATTTTGCCAAACTTTAGACCTCCCCACCCCTGGGTTGCGGGGAGGGAAGTGACTGGGTAAGTTTGACCACTTGTAGGACTTGCCTTTCTTAATTCCCGGTTCTAAATGTCACCTGATCTTTCCCTCACTACCCACTTAGGCAGTTGCTGAGACCTCCGTGGCAACATTTTAATGAGGATACTACCAGATGAAGCTGGAGAAGTAGTGGGAGAGACAAATAAGAAATCATTTGGCTCTTGAATAATAACAATGTAGTATTAAGGAATGTCATTCATTCCAACAATTTGCCAGAAAAATAAAGGTCCATCCTAGACAATAAGAAAAATTGAAGAATTCATCCATACATATTCAAAAAATTTTGATAGTATTTATCTAAAATGGATTTAAATTAGTTACCTGATTTAATCCAATGATTGGCAGTCACCGATATACTACTATGTATAGCCTGGTGGTAGTCCAAGGTTGTAAGGGGCAGAAAGATAAAAATGAGAGATTGGGGAGAGGGGAGTGAGCGGAAAAGGTAGCAACCTTTAGGTGCCTTACAGTTTTGAGCACATAAAACATACTCCTTGAGCATTAGTTTTACTAAGCAGTATATACAGATCAGCATGGTATAAATGGTACATGAGGGGTAAAAGGATGTAATTTAGAGAAACAAGAGAAAAAACTATTAATGAAGTAAAAATATCTGTTGAATGGTTTAAGTCAAATTTATAAGTGGGTGGTGGACAAAAAAAGATTGACAGGGAGGAGGGCATATGAGAAGAGAGAGAGGGAGAGAGAGAGAGAGAGAGAGAGAGAGAGTGAGAGAGACTATTGTGAACAGCTATTGCTTCTATGACCCAAGGAAGGAAATGATTTCTACTTTCCTTCTGAAATTTGGGGCACAGGATTATCTTTTTTATTATCTAATACATTAAAAGTAGTGAAATAAAAGTTTTACTATATTTTTCTTTATGATACTTTTGGTAACATTGTGCCAATTGCTTAGATAAACACTCAGAATTCAGTCCTTTCTCTCTTTCAGGGTAGGGAAGGGAAAGTGAATAATTTCAAACTGGAGGAGATTATAGGTGTGAAGAATGATTCATGGAGTGAGAGGAGGAGGGTGTGGGGAATGGAGCCCCAGGGAACACCAATCTGTAGGAGAGAACAGGGGAGGAGAGCCAGGATGAGAGCAGAGGCTGGGAGAAGCACGGAGAGAAGAAGCCAGGTGCGGTCAGTATTTCAAGGAGGTGATCAATGAGAAGGACCAAAAAGAATGAGGAGATTACTGGAGACCACATCAATTACAATCTCTGTAGGATGCTGTGGGTGGAAAATGCATGGCGCAGTTGAGACGTGATTCACAGGCTGAGTGGTGCCCCCAACATGTTAATTAATCATTTACCAGGCAAACAAAGCCATGTAAAGTTTTGAAGTGATTTCCCAGGGTCCTCCTGTGATACTTGTGTATGCACTTGCTCACAGGAGTCAGAGCACCTTGAGGATCAAAAGTAGCTCAGCTTTGAGACACAGCCAGTGAGTGACAGAGTAGCTAACATCATCAGCACCTCATGCATTAGTTTATCAGGAGAAAACATTTTATTATTTCACAAGTCTTCACAAAATTCTATTGGCAGGAATAAGTAAAACCTATCTTCCGTCTTTAAAGTTGCAGAAACTGGTGAGAAAAGACCAAACTGATTTACTTAAGCAAGTTACTGACAAGGGTATAGGCCATATCCAGACCTTAAGAATTCTTTTGAATCAAGTTTCCCAAACACTAGACTCATAAGCCAAACAACACAAATACCCCGTGGGAGCACATGTATTTGTTTATTTTCATTTGCCTTTATCATATTGACATAATACTGTATATTGTTTTGTGGTCCCCACTTTTTACTTAAAGTGAGTAATTTGAGAATGTCCCCTACCTCATTAAGTATCCTTATAAGATGATTTTCTGATGGAGATACTTATCCCATGTATATAGCATAACTTACTTAGGCTTCATTCTCTTAAGGGGCATTTAGAACATACTGACTTTTCTTTGTTATAAACAACACAAATAATCTTCATAGAACATTTGAAATAAAAAATGTTTTAAATTTTCATGATTTAAGGCACAGAACATACGTCTGCTACTCTTTGAATAATAATAGAGCCAAGTCTACACAAATGAAGGTTGGCAATTTTGCTGTCAATTTGAGCTGATGGCAAAAACTTGTCTTAAATTTCAATATTTCTTCCCAGATACAAGCTTAGCATTTTTCAAAAGTATGTTCCATGAAACACTAATCTAGAGGTTACATTCCGAAATGAGTTACAGAAAAAGCCAATAAGCCAGGGAAATACTGTTACAGTTTTCTCTGTAAAACATGTGTCGAGTCACAATGTGTAGGCTTAGACAAGTCCTGCAGCAAGAAACCTATTTACTGACACTCAGCATGGTATTTTCTAGATTTATATGCAACCCCTTACCATGTACTATCAACTATTACCATTAGTTCAATAAAAGCACACTTGGGGAAATCCTAATCTAGGCAATCCAAGGAAATAAAATTTTTCTGAACAAATTATCCACTTAATTGCTTTTAAAGTCTGATGTGACTTTTGAAATGGTAAAATGCCTTAAAAAATGTAAATTACTATCTTACCACTTAAGATTTTCATCCTGTTAAAAGCAGTGCAAAATAAGACATTTGGATATAAAACTGGATAGAATTCTAACAGGCACTAGAAATAAGCAGCTATACTTTGGCAATGTATTTGGTATTTAACACCAAATTAACTAAAATGTGCAGCAATATTTCTTTCTAAAAGTGTCTCTAACTAAAAAGAATATGTTGAGCTTTGGTTCAGAAGTCTTTACTCTAAGTTAAGCTCTTGGAATTAGTTTCTTTATCTGTAAAATAGGAATCATAATAGAATCTATCACCTAGGTTGTTATATGGATTCAATGGAATCATTAATGCAGAGTTTAGCATTGACCTGACATGAAAATGAAGCTCAACAAACATGAGCTATTTTTAAAGGATATTTTCTATTCTATTCTATTGACTAGATCATTTTACTTTTCTGAGATTTATTATTATGTACAGTATAAAATATAGCATTAATTACAAATGCTTTTTGAAACTCAGAGCCAAGGAAACAAAACTAAACCAAAGAATGATAAGATATATATAACTAATTTATGTAAAATATCATATTCATCTCATCTTTTGGAATATTTTTACTTTGTTTCTATTTGGCCGTTTTGTATTCTTCCTATGTGTAAATCTGCAAGGAGCACACTGCTGCACTCCCTCCCCCCATTACCCAATGATTAATCAGATGGCTGCCCAGTGACTGCTCAACCTCGGAATCTGGTCCTGGCCGCACAGGTTGCTACTGTTTCTCTCAGGGTGAGTGCTTTGTGTAAAAACAGTCAAATGAAAAGTAACATTTTATATTCAGAGTAGCATCATTAGTGCAGTGAGACACAGCATTATGGACAGGAAGGAATACTAGCTTCCATGTGTGAAGATCTGGATTCTAATATAATACCTACCATTACCAGCAGCATGACTCTAGAAATTATTTAATTTCTGAGCCTTAAGTATCTCATATGCTTGGTCTAAAGAATACTTGTTCTCCCTCTTAGGCCATTGAGGAAAATAAATGAGATAATACAGTGAAAAATCTTTGATATTTTAAAGCGCTATACAAATGCAAGAATACATTAGTTTATTTCAATTTCACCATAGTCGTCAGGAAGGGCATACATATACGTTCCCTGAAATATCCCACTGGAACAGAAAATCTGTGACCTGTTCAAAGCATGCAGTTGGTCACGGAAGATTTGATTCCTAGACTAGGACCCTTTGGACATTTCCTTAAATAGGAAATCTTTAAAACAACATCAAAATTCACCCACTTTATTTATTTTTCATCCCTTTTATCTCACTATATATATATTTTTAATTAGTCTATAGAGCATGTCTGGCACAATATAAAAGTTCAGGAAACCTATGATAAGTTTAAATTATTTAGAGATAAGGAATGTACCTGCACTATATTTTTACAATTATAAAACTTTATAATTTTAATGTCACTTTCTCAAAATTCTTATCACCCTATTTAGAACAGAAAAATCAATAAAAATGTTTTTTTCTGAAATTTCTCTACTATTCCCCCCCCCCATTTTAAAAGCAGCATTCAAGGTTTCTAGTAGGTGATAGGAAGGAGCTTTAAGAAAACAAATTGTAAAGGATGTGATATAGTGGCTACAAGTGCTGGCTCCAGAGCCAGCCGGCATTTGGGCGTGACTCTCAACTCCGCTCTTTCCTAGCTCTGTAAACTTAAGTAAAATGTTACCTTCTTTGAGCTTCAGCCTCCTCCCTGATAACCTTGAGATAATGCATACCTCCAAGTATTGTTTGGAATAGATAAATAATCCACATAACCAAATTTACTGAGATCTTACTTTAGGCTGGGCGTTTTACACGCATTTTCATTTAATCCCTATGAAATCTTACCAGATAGCTTCATTGCCTGTCATAGTAAGAATTCAACAGTATTAGATTATTATTTCACAAAAAAAGCTGAGCCTTTTTCTTTATTTTTCTTTTTCAATTACAGATGACATTAAATACTGTTTTACATTAGTTTCAGGTGTATAGCATAATGGTTAGACATTTATATAATTTATGAAGTGATCCCCCCGATTAGTCTAGTACCACGTGGCACTATAGTATTATAATATAATTGACTATATTCTCTATGTTATATTTTACAACTCTATGACTATTTTGTGGCTATCAATTTGTGCTTTTTAATCCTTTTACCTTTCTTACCAAGCCCCACAACCACCCTTCCATCTGGCAACCATCAGTGTATTCTGTGTATTTATGAATCTGTTTCTGTTTTGTTTTGTTCTTTAGAGTCCACATATAAATGAAAATATGGTATTTGTCTTTCTCTATATGACTTATTACACTTAGAATAATACCTTCCAGATATATCCATGTCATCCCAAATGGACCTTCTAGGTCCAAGTTATTGCAAATTGTAAGACTTCATTTTTTTTTTAATGGCTGGGTAATATTCTATTGTATATATGTACCACTTCTAGACATCTATTGATGGACACTTAGGCTCCTCCATAAATTAGCTATTGTAAATAACGCTGCAGTGAACACAAGGGTGCATATATCTTTTTGAATCAGTGTTTCGGATTTCTTCAGATAAATACCGAGAAGTAGAATTGCTGAGTCACATGGTAGTTTTTTATTTTAATTAAAAATTATTGGAGTTATGTTGATTAATAAAATCAAATAAATTTCAAGTGTATCATTCAACAGAAAGTTGTATATATATTGCATTGTGTGTTCACCACCCAGAGTTAGATATGGTCGTTTCATTTTTAATTTTTGAGGAAACTCCACATTGTTTTCCATAGTGGCTGTACCAATTTGCAATCCCACCAAAAGTGCAAGAGGGCTCCCTTTACTCCACATCCTCACCAACATTTGCTGTTTGTTGATAATAATTATTGATGATAGCCATTCTGACAAGTGTGAGGTGATACCTCATTGTTTTTAATTTACATTTCTCTGACGATTAGTGATGTTGAGTGTCTTTTCATATGGCCATTGGTCATCTGTATGTCCTCTTTGGAGAAATGTCTATTCAGGTCCTTTGCCTATCTTTTAATTGGTTGTTTTTTTTTTTTTTTGGTGTTGAGTTGCAAGAATTTTTAAATAAATTTTGGATATTAATGCCTTTTCAGATTTATCATTGGTGAATATCTTCTTCCATTCCACACATTGTTTTCATTTCGGTGCTAGTTTCCTTTGCTGTGCAAAATCTTTTTAGTTTAATGTAGTTCCATTATTTTTTCTTTTGTTTCCTTTGCACAAGGAGATATATCAAAAAAATTGTTTCTAAGAGCAATGTCAGAGTTTACTGTCTGTTTTCTTCTAGGAATTTTATGGCTTTGGGTTTTACATTTAAGTGTTTGATCCACTTTTTTATTTTTGTATATGGTGTAAGAAGGTGATCTAGTTTCATTTTTTACATGTATCTGTCCAGTTTTCCCCAACACCATTTGTTGAATATACTGTTTTTACCCCATTGTATAGTCTTGCCTTCTTTGTCTTAGATTAACTGACGATATTAAGCGTGGGTTTATTTCTGGGTTCTCTATTCTGTTCTATTGACTCATGTGTCTGTTTTTATGTCAGTAATGTCAGTATCATGTTTTGATTACTATAGCCTTGCAGTATACCATGATACCTCCAACTTTGTTCTTCTCAAGATTGCTTTAGCTATTTGAGGTCTCTTGTGGTTCCACATATATTTTAGGATTGTTTAGTTCTGTGGAAAATGCCATTGATATTTTGATTGCATAGAATCTATAGATTGCTTTGAGGAGTATGGCAATTTTAACGATGTTGATTCTTCCTACCCATGAGAGCACAGTATATGCTTCCATTTATTTGCATCTTAATTTTCTTTCTTCAATGCCTTATAATTTTCTGAGTACAGATCTTTTACCTCTGTGCTTAAATTTATTACTAGGTATTTTTTTAAATATACAATTGTCAATGGGGTTTTCTTAATTTCTCTTTCTGATAGTTCATTATTGGTGTATGAAAATGCAACCAATTTCTGAATATTAATTTATGTTCTGCTACTTTACTGAATTCATTAATCCATTCTAATAGTTTTTGGGTGGAATCTTTAGAGTTCTTTCTTTATAGTATCATTTCATCTGCAAATAATGACAGTTTTACTTCTTTTCCCATTTGGATGCCTTTTTTTTTTTTTTTGTCTGATTGCTGTGGCTAGGACTTCCAATATAATGTTGAATAAAAGTGGTGAAAGTGGACATCCTTGTCTTGTTCCTAATCTTAATGAAAATGCTTTTAGCTTTTCACCGTTGAATATGTTAGCTATGGGTTTGTCATATGTGACCTTTATTATTGCTTAGGTAAGTTCCCTCTATTCCCACTGTGCTAAGAGTTTTTCTTTTATCATAAATGGATGTTAGATTTTGTCAAATACTTTTTCTGCATCTATTGATATGATCATATAACTTTTATTTTTCATTTTGTTTATGTAGTGTATCACATTAATTGATTTGCAGGTATTGACCAACCTCACATCCCCGGAATAAATCCCACTTGATCACAGTATATGATCTTTTTCATGTCTTGTTGAATTTAGTTTGCTAATTTTTTGAGGATTTCTGCATCTATATTCATCAGGGATATCAGTCTATAAATCTGTGTGTGTGTGTGTGTGTGTGTGTGTGTGTGTGTGTGTGTGTGTGTAATGTTTCTGTATGGTTTTGGAATCACTATACAGAATGTATTAGGTGGCCTCACAGATAAGTTTGGGAACCTTTCCTCCTATTGAGGTTTTTTTGAAATAGTTTGAGAAGGATTGGTGTTAATTCTTTGAATGCTTGGTAAAATTCACCTATGAGCCATCCAGTCCAGCAGTTTATTGGCAGTTTTTTGATTACTGATTTGATTTCATTGGTAGGAGTTAGTCCGTTCAGATTTCTAGTTTTTTTTTTTTTTTCTGGATTCAGTCTTGGAAGATGGTATGTTTCTAGGAATTTATTTATTCATTACTTCCAGATTGTCCAATTTGTTGGGATGTAATTGTTCATATTATTTTCTTATAATCCTTTGTATTTCTGTGGTGTCAATTGTCACTTCTCTTTCATTTCTGATTTTATTTATTTGGGTCTTTCTCTCCCACTCCCTTGATGAGTCTAGTTAAAGATTTATCAATTTTGTTTATCATTTCAAAAATCTGCTTATAGTTTCATTGATCTTTTGTATTTTTTTAAAACGATTTTTTTCCCCTGCTCTGTTCTCTATTATCTTTTCCTCTCCTCACTTCGAGCTTTGTTTGCTGTTCTTTTTCTAGTTCCTTCAGGTGTAAGGTTAGATTATTTACTTGAGATTTTCTTGTTTCTGATAGGCCTGTATTGCTATGAATTTTCTGCTTAGGACTGCTTTTCTTGTATCCCATAGACTTTGGGTCATTGTATTTTCATTTTCATTTGTCTCAAGATATCTTTTGATTTCTCCCTTGATCTCATTGTTAACCCTTCACTGTTTAGCAGCATGTTGTTTAGCCTTCATGTGTTTTTGTGTTTTTTTTTTCATTTTGTTCTTGTAATTGATTTCTGGTTTCATACTAGTGTGGTCAGAGAAGATGCTTAATATGGTTTTGGTCTTCCCAAATTTATTGAGACTTGTTTTGTGGCCTAACATGTGCTCTGTCTTGGAAAATGTTCCATATGCATTTGAAAAGAATGTATGTTCTACTGATTTGGTGTAAGATGCTCCAAAAATATCAATTATATCTACTTGGTCTAATGTGTCATTTAAGACTGCTGTCTCATTTATTTTCTGTATGGTGATCTGTTCACTGATATCAATGGGATGTTAAAAGTTTCCTACTATGACTGTAGTACTGTCAATTTCTCCCTTTATGTCTGTCAATAATTGCTTTATATATGTAGGTGCTTCTATGTTGGGTGCATATATGTTTACTAGCGTTATGTCCTCTTGATGTATTGCTTCTTTTTTCATTATGTAATGCCCTTCTTTGTCTATTATAGTCGTTGTTTTAAAGTCTATTTTGTCTGAAGTAAGTATTGCTACCCTACCCTTTTTTTTATTGTTTTCTTTGCATGAAATATCTTCTTCCATCTCTTTACTTTCAGTCTGTGTGTATCTTTTGATCTGAAGTGGGTCTCTTATAGACGACATATGTATGAGTCTTGTTTTCTTATCCATTAAGCTACCCTATGTCTTTTGATTAGAGCATTTAATCCATGTACACTTAAAGTGATTACTGATCGGTACATAATTATTGCCTTCTTATTACTTATGTTCTTTCTCTCCTTCCTAAAAACATCCCTTTAATATTTGTTGAAAAATTGGTTTGATGGTCATTAACTCCTTTAACTTTTTCTTGTCTGAGACGCTCTATATTTCACCTTGAATTTAAATGATAGCCTTGCTGGGTAGAACAGTCTTGGTTGTAGGTCCTTACTTCCCATCACTTTGAATATTTCGTACCAATCACTTCTGTCATCCAAAGTTTCTGTTGAGAAGTCACCTGACAGTCTTATGGTAGCTCACTTGTAAGTTGCTAGCTGCCTTTCTCTTCCTGTTTTTAGGATTCTCTCTTTGTCTTTAACCTTGGGCATTTTACTTATGATGTATCTTGGTGTGGGCCTCTTTGGGTGCACGTTGTTTTGGACTCTGTGCTTCCTAGACTTGTATGTCTATCTCCTTTGCTATGTTGGTGAAGTTTTCCATCATTATTTCTTCAAATATGCCTCAAACCCTGGCTCTCCCTTCTTCTGGTACCTCTGTGATGTGAACATTGTTATACTTGATATTGTCCCAGAGGTCTCTTAAACCATTCTCATTTTTTAAAATTCTTTTTTCTTTTCATTGTTCCAATTGTTTTTTTTTTTGCTACCTTGTCTTCCAAATCATTGATTAAATCCTCTTTTTTGTCTAATCTGTTGTTGATTCCTTCAGTTATTGTTTTTTTCACTTCAGTTATTGTTTTCTCCAATTCTGACTAGTTCTTTTTTATGGTTTCTATGTCTCTGTCTCTGTTTCTGTCTCTGTCTCTCTCTCTCTCTCAATGCTTACTGTCTCTTTGTTGAAGTTCTAAGTTTTTTGAGAATCCTTATGACCAATGTTTTGAATTCTGTATCTGGTATGTAGCTTGGCTCCATTTCTTTTATTTCTTTTTCTGGAGTTTTGTCCTGTTCTTTCATTTGGGAGGTTCCTTTATTTTCTCATTTTGGCTGCCTCTCTGTACGTCTATGTATTATATAAATTGCTATGTCTCCCAGTCTTGGCTGGGTGGCCTTATGTAGCAGGTGCCCTGTAGGGCCCAGTGGTGCAGTCTCCCTGATCACTTGAACCAGGTGCTCCAGGTCTGTCCCTTGTGGGGTTATATGTACCCTCCTGTTGTAGCTGAGCCTTGATTGCTGTTGGCACATCAGTGAGTGGGACTGACCCTCCAGCTGACTGGCTGAGAGAATTGGCCATTCCCACAGCATGTGAGCTACTGTTCAGGGGCTTAACTCTATGGAGCAAGTAGGGTTTGCCTCAGTGGGCTTTGGTGCCTGATGAGACCACCCGTTGAGTGTGCCACTCTTGGGAACTAAAGAGGTGGTGCTCTGTTGTCACCTGAAGCTAGCCTCTGGGTGTGTCGGTTCTGGAACTTCTTGGGGGAAGCGCCTGTGCAGGCCAAGGTCAGCTGCTGCTTGTGACCAGCCTCAGGCTACCTGGTACTAGCTAGAAGCAATCCCCAGTTGTTCACTGTCTGTGCTGGACCTGGTGGTGCAGAGAGGCCATGCTGAAAATCGAGGCTGAATGTCACCTATTCTGGTCCTCAGCAAAAGGGTCAGGGCATCCTAAGCCCTGCTGCCACTTCTGGCTGTCCATAAAGCTCAGCCACTGAGAGAGCCTTGGGTGGTACACAAGTTGAGTGAGGCAGGTTCTCAGGGAGTCACTTGGGTGAGCCAAGTGGTGTTCACCAGGTTAATACACATTCAGGTTTGGTGCCAGTGCTGAGCCTGGAGCCACTCAACAAAAGACTCATAACACACCGAGGCCAGCTGCTGCCTGCCTGGGGCCCACAGACCCCTGAGAAAGACTACAGAGCTGGCTAGGGCTGACTGCCTGCTGTCAAAGTGCCTGCTGTGGCGTGAGTCCAAGGTGTGCTGTTTACTGCTGAAAGAACCTTCTGCAGTATTCAGGCAGGGGCTGGCTGCCTGCTTGCTGCTGATAGTGCCTCCTGCAGTGCACAAGTTACATGGGGCGGGGTCCCTGGGAATCACCAAGGTGGAGCGAGTGGATTTACTAGGCCAATGCAAATTCGGATTTCACCATGTGGTGGGAAGGGCTCAACACAGGAAAGATGATGCTACTTTGCAGACTGCATGGGAGGAGGACTCAACACAGGGATTGTCCCTTCAGCCCTCACCTTAAAGCCACACAACTCAGCCTCTCCCTGTATGTCTCTGGCACCTCCTGAGCTGCCATCTGTCCATCTGCCAGAGCCCAGGGTGAGTGCCTGGTAACAAGAGAGTCTGTGCATGGGCCCTTTAAGAGGATGTCTGAGTTTCCAGCAGGCTTCCATCTCACCTGGACCGTCAGAATCCTGTCTGTTTTTCACAGCCAGATGTTGTGGAGGTACCTCTTCTTGGCACTGGTACTCTGGTGGGGAGCCCTGTGTGCATTTGGGACCTCTCACTCCTCTGAGAAGACCTCTGCAGCTGAGATCTCTCTCCAAGTTCTTAACTGCCACACCTGGGTGTGGGGCCAGCTTGTTCTGTGTCTTTTCCCCTCCTACCAGTCTTGTTGTGGCTTCTTCTTTATAGTTTTCATCATAGGACTTCTATTCATCTAGTCTTCAGATAGTTCTCCAGGGTGACAGTTCTGTAATTTAGTTATAATTTTAATGTGGTCATGGGAGGAGGCAAACACAGTGTTTACCTATCCTGCCATTTGACTGGACTCTTATTGCTGAGCATTTTTTTAAAAAGGAATATTAAAGAATAGTTTCCACTGTAGGGTGGAAAGATGGTTGCCCCCAAGTAGGCTGAACCAGGTTCTCATTGCCTTCATTTTAACATAAATGCTAAAACAGGGTTTGCACTAGCTGTTCAGTCTTTCTTTCCCTAGAACAAAGCACTCAAAATCCAAACCTTAAAAAGAAAGAAATGCTATCTAAATCAAAAAGTGTTATTTTTAAAAATAATTTTTCAAATCCCGTCTTTTCTCCTTCATGCACAAAAATGCTTGTGTTTACACATATGTACATATACACTTTTTAATATCAGGTTTATAAGGGATGCTGTTTTGTGTCTCTCCAGTATCTAGTTGTCCTTCTTCCATCTTATCAAAACTCTGTTTGCATTCATTTTCTTGGGTTGTTCCATAATCTGTGCTTTTTTAAATAACAAAACTTTCATGGTCTACTTGAAAATTGATGGTTCTCCAGGATTAATTTTGAACTATATTTTGTATAATTTTCTTTCTTAAATTCTCTTTTCTTAATTCTCAGTGGGAATAAAAAGCAAAACAATTTTAAGTGTAGAGAAAAGGGTCTAATTTTATAATGGTATTAACTCCATCATGGGCAGGGGGTGTGGTTAAGGCTATTGTTAAAAAGCAGAAAGCTCTTGAAACCATGTTATATTTTTATAAGTGAGTTACTTAAAAATAATTCATGCTGTGCTATCTCACCTGTATTAGATAGTTATTTATGAGCATTTTATTTTAAAAGATATAGGTTCCAGTCCTGGTTCTGCTACCAACTAGCTGTATGATCTTGATCTTAATCTCCTTGATCTTAATCTCAGTCTCAACTTTGAAAAGAAGGACTAAGACTTGATAATCCCTTCCAACTCTTCCAACTCTCAAATTTTATGGTTGTTTCCCCTTTTCTATAGTTGTTAGAAAAAAACAGGTATACATGAGATTCCTTAAATGTAAAAAGTTAAGAAAAGATAATTAAATTTAAGATATATGATTTCTATAGAAACTATGCCTTTAGGTATTTCCTGGCTATATTTGTCATTAGTGTGGTCCAATGTCATCTGACAAGTCCATGTAATTCCATATATATCATTAAGACTGGAAAATACAGATTTGGAATTAATATGAAAAGAAAGACACAAACTTCAAATAAAAGCTGAAGCAGAAACAACCAAAATAATGAAGTCTAGTAATAAAAGATGTGCAATTAATGTGATATTCTGTGGAAGAACACAGGACATTTCTATGTAATAAGTTAAGAAAATAATTAACACAATGGTATTGTCCAGGCACTGAGAAAAATACCGAACAGCCACAGCAATGATGATAGTAACAATTTAACCATTTGAAAAGTATGATGAAAGTATGAAAAATACATTTAAATATTATATCAAAAAACTAGATTATGTTTCATATGCTTTAATAAGTTTTCCTAATGTTTCATTTATTGGGCCCCACTTCTGTGCAAACATTGTATTATAACTCATGGAAAATACAAAAGAAAAAGATGTTATTGCCCTTAGTGAACTTAGTTTCTGTAAAAACAAACAGGGTATGTCCTATGTATATATCCTGGTAATCCTACTTTGAAAGATAACACTTTAAATAATTTGATATCTTTACAAAATAGTTTACTTTCACTTCTTTTCATGATATTTAAAAACTAATTTTCAGGTAAATGATCTTAAACCAAAAGTTTACTCATCATTTCAGATTTCTCTTAATGAATATGGAAATCAGTATTCAACAATCATGGAATAGTTAGCCATCAATTTATGTCGTCATTTAAAGTGACTAGTATAAAGTATTGTTAATATATGGAAAGAAGCATAAACAATAAGGGGAAATAAGAGAATGAAAATCAGCACATGAAAGATAACCTACACAGAGATCACAGCTTCCTAAACACGTATGATGGACATTGAAAGACTCAGGAAGGGACAAAGAAAGGGAAAATTTCTCTTTAAGTGTGCAGTGTATGAAGCAGTATGATATCATTGTCTTCACACACTTGAGAGATAGAGATGGAGATAGAGATAGAGGTAGAGATATAGATAGAGAGAGGGAGAGAGAGAGAGAGAGAGAGAATTTCTGGTGAGTGTAATATAGAGTTCACAATGATGGTGAATTTCAGAGCTAAAAAAAAATCTACATGGAAACTTCCAATTTTCTGCTCATCAGTTGCCATCCAAACTTTTAAAAAGATTAATAAGAGGTGAATTTCACACCAGAAAAAAATATAATGGAATTTAGTGTAGATAGTCTTGAATTTTAGATATAAAGAAAAAATTTCATTTAAATCTAAAGACTTCATAGACTTAAAAAAAAATCTAAAATTCCACGTATTTGGTATGTAAAATAGAATGCCTATTGAAATTTTTATTCATTATTTAACTAACGCTTTATTTTCAAGGGTTTTCCCACTTTTTCTAGTGTTTCCTTTAACATAGTATAGCTGAACAAGCATACTTTAAAAAATGCACAATATTAAGGAACCATATAAAGGTGTGTTTTCCAACTGAAATTTATACATTTTTAAATTTATATGAACTCTAAGTTCCTACTAATTTAAAAGGAATACATAGACAACTGTTTATTTCTATGCTCTCAAACAGCAACTTCATTCTGCCATTAGCTGCCTGTTATTTCTCTTCTTTTCTCTTTTAATTTCTATCCATTTTGAAAAAAAGAACCCTAAGTTCTTAATAATACAAGTAGCCTTACAAACTCATAATTGTTAAGAAATATTACTGAAGCAAATCCTTTTTGAATTTTTCAACCTTTAGGTGCTCTCATGCTGCCCCCTGCTGCCCAGTATTCACACTTACTAAAAATTGTCCTAAACTTGCAATCCCTACGCTTCTCTTTACTCTCCCCTTCAAAATTTACCTGGCCAGAGATTCAGACCTTTGGAGTTTTCCTCTACCAGGCTAATGGGTAAGCAGATTACTGTAAAAAAGAGGTAGATACCTTCTACTTATCCAAGCAGCATTTTCTGGCCAGTTATAAGCATCTGGGTTTGTATTCTGTGGCTAATGACTGACATCCAGATAGTTCCTAACTTGAGATTCCAGATCCTTCCTGTGCTGGTTCCAAAATACTGTCGTGGGTCTTTCCCAGGCTCTGAACCCGCATGTTATAGCTTACTTTTTACCCACAGTGGACTTCTATTCCCAAATGCCATGTGTTTTCTCTCCTCCTCGCTTATGTTCATGCTGCTATTTTTTTTTTTTTTTAACCTGGAATGTCTTCTTTCAATTTCTACATGCTGAAAGCCTTCCCATCTTTCAGTTCTCTGGTAAAAATCACTTTTGAAGTTTATCCCCATTCCCAAATGCTTCTCTTCTTCTGTTCTCTGTTTAATCCTTTAAGGCTCAGCACAATGTTGTTGTTGTTTTTAATGTAGTAGAAGCTCAATGAAGATTTATTTAATAAGTGAAGAGCAGATAACGAAGACATCTTACTTCTTGGGAAAGCTATTTGACTTGTTGACTTTCAATAGACTACCTGGAAAGGACAATGAGAGCCTCTCTAACACTACAATATCCATACACATGAATGGGGTGATTTTTTAAAATTCCTATCACATTGTGCAAGTCCTATTTTGATCCCTGATATCAAGGGTCTCTATGCAACCTGAACTTAAAAAGCTTATTCTGAGTGCTTATAATGTATCAGGCATTATTCTAGGTGCTTTAAATGCACTAACTCATTAAGGTCTCACACCAGCTAAATGAGGTAGGTTAAATTACCTTGTTTTATCTAAGAGGAAACTGAGGGTCTGGAGAGATAAGTAATTGGCCCCAGGTTATACATGAAGTAAAGGGTAGGACTAGGAACTCAAACAGGTCTGTCAAAGTTGTGTAGTTAAAAGTATTCTCATGCTGACTTCAATAGAAATGTACATGGAGAGGCTTCTAGTCAACTATTCTGGAAGTTAAAAAAAACTTGTCTATAGAATAAAGCTGGAAATTGTGACCACATAGTCAGACAAAGCCATAAGAGAGATTCTGTGTTAACTGAGTATCTGTTATATCTGCAAGAGTTGATTGTTCTAAAATTTAGAAAGTTGTTTGTTCTACAAGACAGAATGTGAGGGAATGTAGGATTCTGCCAAGTTCAGAGGTCTCTAGATTTAGATATAAAGGACGGTAATATATTCTAGAGCATTAAGAAATAAAACATCCAAATATTTGTCAATTGATGTAGCCACTTGCATGGGACCAGATTCTAACCTGGCTTGAAAAAAAAGGAAAGATATGACTCAATATTTTAGGCAAGTAAGCTTTAAGAATGCCCTTCCATCCCCTTCTCTTTCCCCTTTCCCTCCCCCTTTCTCTCTCTCTCTCTCTCTCTCTCTCTCTCTCTCTCTCTCTCTCTCTCTCTCTCTCTCTGATACAATGACTACAAATAAGGCTCAGCATGCCATATCAATATCTCAGACAAGGGTCTAGTTATGTTCCAACCAAAACCTCTGCTCATCAAGAAATCTCAATAAACTGAGAAGGCAGACCAAAAAAACTTCACTTGGAGAGGCAACACCTGAAATTGTTTGGTAGGATATTTATAACTGATATCCTCATAGATACACATCTATTCAGAAATATTTTTTAGTGCAGGTAATTGTTCTCTTTAAGAACATTTGGCCTAATGCTGTACGAGATGAGCCTATTAGACTTTTGAGTAGGATTCCTAAGTTATATGTAATGTTGAAACATTAAAGAGAACTTAAGAATCGCTATATTTAAAAGTTAAATTTATTAGATATTTATGCATTTCTTAACTTCTTGACAATGTTTCCTAAGCAACAAAGGAGGCAATTGTATATAGTAAATTTATAAATGCAGTATAAAAAGTTGGAAAGTGTTTAATAAATAGTGTTATAGATGAGACCAAATTTTAAAGAACCATAATTTCTAAAATTGCAAGATTTGTAAATATGATAAAACTTGTAAACTAAATTAAAAACAGAAGAACTGCCTTTGGATATGTAACTTTACTAAATTTCATATTAATTTGAACTTAAGTTAACTTTAGAATAGTCTATCAATATACAAGACTCACTCTTGAGGACATAATGTAACATAACTTAAGAGCAGCTATTTGGCTGGCCTCTTCCAAATAAAGCTGAGGTTCATTGAGCAACCAACTTAATGTTTCATCACATAGAACTTGATTGGTAAGCTCAGTTATCTTTATTTTAGTTTGAAACCTTCCTTGCTTCCTAGGAGGTGGATTGTAGCTTTTGAAAGATTGAGATGAGAAGTAGCAATTCTAATCTACTGATCTCTCAAATTTTAGGCTTTCGTGTCTTACTTCAACAGTGTGACTTAGCAATTCTTCACCCCAGCTGTATATTAGAATCTCATAGACAGGTTTTGGAAAATATTTATGCCCAGATCCCATTTCTGGGTGATTTTAAGTTTAGGCAGAGGTGAGAACCGCTGGTGCAGCAGTGTGAGCCTCCCGTGGTCTGCAGGATCAGTGCTGTCCCGTCGAACTTTCTGCAATCATGAAATTACTATGGATTAAATGTTTATGTCCCCCTCCCCAATTCATATATTGAAATCTGAACCCCAAATGTAATGATATTCAGAGGTGGCACCTTTGGGAGGTGATTAAGTCCTGAAGGTGGAGCCCTCGTGAATGGGATCTGTGCCCTTATAAAAGACACCACAGAGAGCTTTCTCTCTGCTTCCCCCATGTGAGGAAACATTGAGAAAATGGCCATTTATGAACCAGGAAATGGACTTTCACCAGACACTGAATCCATTGGCTCCTTAATCTTGGACTTCCCAGCCTCTGTAACTGTAACTACCCAGTGTATAATATTCTGTTATATCAGACTAAGACAAAAATGTTCTATAAATTTGTTGTCTAGTATGGCCATTAGCCAGGAGTAGCTACTGAATTTTTAATTAATTCAAATATAAATTTAAGTTTACATAGCTACATGTGGCTAGTGACTACTGTATTGGACAACACAGTTCTGGCAGGGTTCAGCCGTTTTAAATGATCCGAGTCTATCATTAAATAGGTGCCAAGTGACTCCTTTTGATAATAGACCAATCAGCCTAAATTAACTACTCTTGCCTCAGCGTACTTCGTACCAGCTTCTCTAACAAGGCTTCCAGTGGTATGAAGGGATAGCTCAAAGCTCATATTGGCTTCTGGAAATATTAGGGACACTGAATTTGCTGATTGTTTTTCACTCATTGGTGTTGGCAATCTGTTCCTTGGACTTGGTACTTTAATGAAAAATGACCAAAGTCCTTCAGATTTAAAAATTTCTTAAGTCTCAAAGCAGTGAAGCAATTAAACTCTTGGAAAAGGTTCTCTTTGCTCGTCAACACGTTATAGTGTTTTTCAACGGGAGGTTCTGACCTCTGTCTTACAGGGTGGAGAGAGTCCAGTGGATTGGGGCAGCAGCCCGAGTTTCAGAGCTAAATATAGGTCATTGGCATGGCAGCCTTTCTTCCTCAGTCTCATCGAAACCATGTCAAGTCAATTAGCGGTTGGTGGGATAAAATCTTGAGAAAACCCAGCGAAATGCCGTAGATACAGAAATCTCTTTAGATGTAACTTGTTATGAGTACAACTAGTTCTATTTTCACCTGCTTTTAAAAATAATTTATATTATGGATTGCTGTTTGTTTGTTTGTTTGTTTTTTAAGGTTAAAAATAACACACATACATGAGTTGTTGGCAAATAAATCTCAGATGTGATATTCATGCCGGGGCATAAGAAGAGTCTTCCTTCAAGTCATTGCTGAACTCTCCCCTTTCCAGCCAGGCTATCCTGACCACACTATTTAATGTTGCGATATGTATTTATTCCTATATTTGCCCAATTTTAAGTGATATCCCTTAAAGTTTGGAATATTGAAAAGCCAAAATATTTATCATGGCAAGAACCATCTGGTTCTGTACAGAAGTGTCTCAAAAAGGGGTGCCTGGACCAGCAGTGTCAGCATCATCAGCATCATCTTGGAGCTTGCTAGAAATGCAACTTCTCAGGCCCCATCCCAGACCAACTAAACCAGAAATCCTAGGTGCGGGGACCAGAAAGTTTGAGACCCACTGATCTAGAGCCGCGGTCCCCAACCTTTTTGGCACCAGGGACCTGTGCTCCTATGAGAATCTAAAGCCCGATGATCTAAAATGGAGCTGAGGCAGTGATGCTAGCTCTGGGGAGCGGCTGCAAACACAGATGAAGCTTCGCTTGCTGTGCGCCCCCCCCCCCCCCCAACCCCCCCCCCCCCCCCCCCCCCCCCCCCCCCGCACCGCTCACCTCCTGCTGTGTGGCCCGGTTCCTAACAGGTCAAAGACTGGTACCAGTCTGTGCCTCAGGGGTTGGGGACCCCTGACCTAGAGAATCCCCCCAAAATATCCCAGAGTTGAAAACTTCCATACATCTCAAAGTTGGTAAAGATGGAAACATTTTGTACATAAAATTGACCTTGTAAGTTGTGCAATATAAGCCAATATTTGAACCTAGCATGGTGAATTATGAGTTTACCCACTTCAATAAAGTCTCACAGACTTCCCAATCTTTGATCTTCATTCTCCCTATAAAAATTCAACTTCTAAAAGAATTTCATGAGGTATTCCTGAAGAAATAAATGCAGTACAAATGTGCCTTTAGCAAATTCAACATATAAACATTCAGATATATATAAGTTAGGTGGGCAATAACTCATTATGAAAAGGTTATTAGATTTATAAAATAATTCACTAGAGGATTCTTTGAAACAGTGACATCACATAGTACATTTAAAATATGTCAATTTATACACCATAAATGTGCAAATATCTAATGTGACTATATAGAAGAGTAGGTAAGTAAACAAGCTCTGATTTCAGACTCCCCAGGTTCAAACTCTGGCTCTTTCATTTACTTTGCAACCTGGGCCAAACCTCAGCTTTTTATTCACTATGTAACTGGGCCAACACTCTCTATGCCTCAGTTTCCTCATCTATAAAATGCGTGTAATAATTGTTCTGTCTCCAAAGTTTGTGTGAGGATTTAAGAAGATAATAAAAGTAGCATTTTTAGCCTAGAGGCTGGAACATAGTAAGCTCTGATTAAATGTTTGTTTTTAGTTAGTTTTTTTTTTTTTTTAAATTAGCTGCATCTGTGACCAGTCTGGTCTTTATGAAAACAGATATTCATGTTTTACCATTCAAGAATGTTTATAGAAAGCATTAAAATTTTTACAAAGCAAATAGGAGCTGACCATATTGAGCATTGGATACTCAGCAGGTGTTCACCCTTCCAAGAGCTCTTCCCTAGCCAAAACAATCATGGTAATTTCAATCTCCTTGCCAGTCACTGGATAGGTATGACTATGCCCTACAAACTGGCAAGTGAGCTATAAGAATCAGTGTGCTGTGTGCCTCTGGAAAGAATTTCTTCACTTATAAAGAGATGTATAAGAGAAATTCTTCCCCCTTTGGAAATTGTAATATCAGGATATAATACTCGGAGCTGCAGCAACCATCTTGTGACTATGAGGAAAGACATCACTAACATTACTGCAAAGTAAAAAAACAAAACCCACTAAAGAACTTGATAATGCTGTTGAGCTAGTGAACCCAACCTAGATCTGGCTTGCCTCCTGGTTACTAATTAGGTTGAAATGATCAGTATTTTTTAGTGCCACCATCAGTAGCATTCTATATTAGTATGAAAGCAAACTAAATGACATAATACATCTTAGTTAGTATGGATTAATTGGCTCTATAACAAAATTTAATTTTGAACTTCATTAAATGACGTACAAAAAGAGTCTCTACCACATTTGAAAAAAGTTTTCATTAAATGGATCTCACAAGGACATGCCGCAAATTCCACCTACCAGAATGATCCTCTCCATCACTCTTCTCAAGCAAATAAGTTAACGTTTTATTTCTCATTTTGCAATAAGAACTTGCATTAGGTAACCAACTATTTATGTAGCATATTTTTGGGTCATATCTAGAATCTGAGGGCTACTTTCCCCTCAATGTGTGGATCTTTAGTATCCAAATATTGGTCCTTCAGTAGAAAGACACTTGTTAAACCCTATATAAACAGATTTAAATTAAAAAAAAAATTTACTGCAGAGATCTTATTTGACCTTTATTCCCAAATGGGAACCTCCCACATCTAAGATCTTAGATTTAAAGTATCCTTAGAAATTTGAACAATATTGGACTATAAATCCCATGAGGGATCCTTGCCTCTTTTTCTTATTATTGTCTCCTACTGAATTAGCATAATAGCACATAATAGAAGGAAAATATAGAACAAACAAACCTCCAAATAAAAATGAATGTTGAACAAATCAAGTATAAAGTACACCCCTTTAATCTTTTTCATAAAGAAACCATTATCTTCGCTTTACTTTCCCTTTAGATTCTCCATATGAGACTACTTTTCAAAGAAAAAAACAAAATCATAACACAAATACTGACTTTGTCTGTTATTTCCCCCTTCTCTTCCTCTGAATATTCTCATGGAAAGTAATAATATGTCAAAAAATGGCAGAGGTAAAGATGCAAGAGTAGTGGGTAGAATTAGAAACATATACAATTTCAGGTCTGTATTGAACTTGGTTTTCAGAGGGAAAAATTTTTAGCTATTTTTCCTTCTTCTAAAAAAGTTCATTCCAAGGTATGTGAGATTGGTCCTGACTAATATTTTTAGCATTTTATGTTAGGTCATCTTAATGTTCCTATAAATGTTTCTTCCTTTTGTTAGCTCATCTTTAGTTTTGGCTAACCTGAATATTTTCTCAATCTTTAGCAATACTAATGAACACAAATTAATAAATTAGGAAATTATGTTTTCTCATTGCATTGTCTTAATAAAATTCTCAGTTTATTTCTGTTATTGATAAAGCTCTATAATTTCAAGTTCATTTTTTATTGTTTAGAATTTGATTTACAGATTCTCCATGCCTTTGGTATCATTTATTTCTTCTTTCTACAACCTGTTTTTTGTCCATTTCACTACTCATTGACCCCTCCCTCCATCAGAGGGATGGGCAGGGTGAAAAAATAATATATTTTAATATAGTCAATTTTGATGCTTGCTAAGATCTTCGATTAAATTGTGTTTAAGAAAGAAACAAGTGTATAATTGTTCTCTAAAATGACGTTTCAAGATTTTAAAAAAGAATTCTTTATTGTTCATGATCTAGCAACTGTTACTGTGGAAGTCAATTCTCTATATGCTATATTTAATAAATAAAGATTTTTATGAAAACATTGTTTAAGATAATAGTTCTAATCATAATCACACCAAACTCATGAGCCAAATGCCTACAAAAATGTTGCCAGTTAAAAAAAAGACTATCCACAGAATCAAGAGCTAAAATGAAGCACAAGGTGAATTTAAAAATGGAGAATAATATAAAATAATCAATTGTTTTTTTCTTCATAAATTTAAACCTCTTTACTTACATAGTGATGTGAGAGTCATGGATAGAAGAATATCCTTGATATAAATATCTACAGATGATAGTTTAAAGTGAAGATTGAACTATAATGGTTACTTCATAATCAATGATGTAATAGTCAATGATGTAGGAGAACAAAGAGCATTGCATAGCTACATATGGACTTCATAGCATCAGTTTGTTTTTAAAAGGGGCTAAATTATATAAACAGCTTTAGTTTCTATGAATTAAAATTTAAAATATCACCAGCTGAATTACAGAATATTTTAGCAATAAACATATTGGTGAGTATATTTTATTCAGTAGATCAACTTTAGAGAACTAAACTCTCCATCATAACCAGAGGGTTAGATAATATACGTATACCTGCAGTATTTCATTCTATAAATAATCTATAATGTCATAACTAGTCTTGATGGGGGCATTTAAATTTTATAGAGAGATAAAATGTCACAGTGAATATTTTCAAATTGTATAACATAGTATAAATAAAATGTGGACATAATATAGAATTATTTTTGAAGTTTAAAGAAAGGATCCTAAATAGGTAAATTATAGGGACACAAAAATCAGAAATACTATTCCTAGTCACTTTCACACATTCTTTTTCTTCAGAATTTTAAATGTTTAGTGAAACAGCATTTTTATATTTCAAAGTGAATAAAAAAACTTAAAAGCTCACAGAAATTTTTACTCTCTCAAGAAATAATGTGTTCAATCGTATGGAAAGGTGGTCTAGCATACTATTTCAGCTGTTTTTATTTTATTTGGCAAAATAATATGTTTTTAGGTACAACTACTGATTGCTCCCACTTTCTTTTTGAACAACGAATATACTTACTATCTTTATAAACAACTAAAATGTTCACAGAGACTAGTAAAACCTATGTCATATCATAATATACATTTTTGTTCTTGTGAGGCTTTGGGCCTAAATCCCATATTCTCTTATCAGATAACTCAGTAAGAACAAAGATGTAAAAGATTTATCCTGAATTTAAATATGGGATACCAATATTTTAAAAGTTAAAAGCAGTTGTATACATATTCTTAAAAAATTATTTTATCCCCCAAATATTTGTTCTTTTTAAAGTAAGGATATACACTAATTCAATTGAAGTATAATTTCAAAATAAAACAAATGACAATGTAGGCAACATTACATGTCAAACTACTAGTAAATTCCCAGGAGAAACTTAGAATAGTAATTTAAGAAATCCCTAGGTTCAAAATGAAATTCAACTTTTACAATGTTCAGTGAACTTAAACTCAACATTTTGTTAAACTGAAAAGACATTAATTAAAATGTATAATATTGTAATATAAGGAAAACGCAAAATCTTACTGAGGAAAGAGGGTAAACCAAACGCTTTATCATTGAACAATTCTGATATAATCATATCAGATAAAACACAACTGCAAACTGCATGCTTGTCCCTGATGCTCCCCGGCCTGGCTGTGACGACATGTCTACTCTCACCCACAGTTCACAGTTCACAGAAAGCATTTAAATCATACAATTGAATAATTTCCTCCGACCAAATTAAACTTTCTTTAAGGAAATAAAGGAATAAGAGACTAGATCAAATCTTGCCCCACCTCTTCTTTTTCCTCCTTTTTTCTTTAGTGAAACTGACATAGATTGTTGAGGAGCACTACAGCGCCACCAACACAGATCAATGCAAAACAAAAAAGATCTCCCACCGTGTGCAAAAAGAAAAAAAAAATTAGAAAAATGCCAAAAATTACAAAATGTCTCCCAAATGCACCTTTTTGGAGAAATACAAGATAAATCTGCAAAGATTATCTAATGAAGAGCATCAGAGAATTAATATCATGGAATACAAGTTTAGATCTGATCAGCAAATAAAAGATCCACTATTTAGTAACAGCCATAACTTAATATAAACCCAGTTATGTCAATCTCCACCTTCATTATACCAAGGGCAGCTTTTCTGTAGTTTGTATCCAAGTGATCCATCAAGAAAACCACAATAGGCCTTAAAAAAATTTTTCAAAACTACAGCCTTAGTTAACTAGCTGACAATTTAGTCCTGGACACATTAGGTAATATATAATTTTTATAAAGAGGATATGCACATATTTGGCATATCCAACATTGCTGGCACAAAACAAGTCCACCTTGAAATAGCTGAGTTCCTCCGTAGTTCACAGTAATTAAAGTATAATTTATATTATGAATATTTAGCTTTAATAAAAAAACTATTTTTTTTCTTTTGGTAAAGATTAATTAGACAAGATTAGGTGGACTGTGCACATCAAAGCTAAAAAAAAATACAAAGATTGGTTTTGTAAGAAGAAACACAATGAAAATCCTTTTTATCTGGTGGCTCATTCAAATATTTAATGACATAAATGTTTAAAATTACAAACTTACCATTAGCGTAGGCAAAGAAGAAGCCAGTTCTTGAAAAATAATTGTAACAATATAGGCTGGATACTTGTGTCCCTAGAAACAACAGCCTCCAGGCAGCATATGGATCTTGAAACATCTTTACAATTTTTGGTAAATAAAAAGTAATACTTTCTTCCATGATCGGTAGCTGAATGGGGTGGCTTCCCCCAGGATCTGTGGGCGTCTGGGAAAAATCGGAGAAATATCTACGGAAGATTAAAAGCAGAGGAGGCAGCGGCAGCCAGAAGACTCTGGGGTTAACAACTTTGCGATGGCAAGCAGACGTGCTCTGATTGGCTAGGAGGGCAGTGTCCCTACAGTCTGCACTATCCCCCGCTCCCCCCACCTCCTGCAGCTCGGAAAAAAATGCAGTGTGTGTGCCATTTTACACTGGGCTTTTAAAAGCACAGCCATCCAAATGACAAAAGTCTAAGCTCGCTATTAAGTGACACTGCAAAACAATAGTACCCACGACTGCTTGTTAGCGCAGGAAAAGGCCGTTTTAACGTCTTAAGGAGCACTCTCGTTTCTTGTATGTGGGATTTTACGAAATATAATGCTTTTTTAAAGCGATTGTTTACCACTTCACAAATGTCGGTATATAATTTGGATACAAATATGGCCATTTGTAAACTATTTCCTTCAAAACATCTTTGATTTGATAACATTAAGGTACCTAAAGAAGGCAGTCATCCTTGCACAAATTCACCATTCCTTGAGCTCGGAAAGCTTTAATTCCTTAAAAAAATAAAATAAAATTTATTAAACATAGTAACTAGCATTTGTTCAGAGAATAAAAATAAAAATAATAAAATTTGTGGCTAAAATAAAAACAATTTTTTTTCTTCTTAAAAATTACGTTTCAAAAACCTTTACCGGCTGACAATTCTACCACTCAGCCTTACAAACAAAATGGCTGTGGTACTGAGTTTTTTTGGATCCTCCCACTGTGCCTCCTCCTGGCCTCCAGGAAGTGGTAAAAATCCAAAATAAATACAGTACTAAAAGTACATTGTCCAGTCTGGAATGCCGCGTTTGGTAAGGGGGTGTTAGAAATATGCTGCTTTTTGTTAGTTTTTTGTTTTGTTTTGTTTTGTTTTAATTGTTTTAGATAGAACATCAATCACTAGAGATTTACTTGACTGTAATTTGAACTTCCTGCTTTACATATTTATAAGGTCTTTCACCTATCTTGGCAGGCTTTCAAATTAAGTGGGCTGGGAAATTTGATGCTCTGTCTCTAGTTGTGCGCTGAGTCAGGTATTTGGTGGTTGCAACTGGGCTTTAAAAAAAAAGTGAAGTCTGAAACTTAAAAAAGTAATGTTAAACAAATGCTATTCTATGACTGATTACAAATGTAAAGTCGCAAAAGTCAGCAAATATCAAAATGTGTCAAATACTGCATATATGTTTTAATCGAACATATTTGGTATAAAATTCTTTGTTGGCTAAATTTCTAATGAGCCTAGGATAGAACAGGGTTTAAAGGAATTGGATGGAGAAAGGGGTGGGGAATTGCCTACATTCTTCAGGACCCTTGACCCTAGACACACACACACACACACACACACACACACACACACACACACACACTCTCTGTTATTTCTATGCTTGCCTGGCATTTAACAGACAACATTCTTAAAGAGCTATAAGTAGGGTTACTATGTAATTTATCCTCTAAACCAGGACAGTTTTGAGTGTGAAAGAGGGGCATGTTACTAACTATGGGATGACTGGAATAAATAGGGACTGTGCCTGGTAAGCCAGGAGGTAGAGCTTGCTATGTATTTAGAGAGACCTCCTTGAACTGTTGCCAGACAAGTCACCTACCTACAGACATGGGTCCTAGGTCCATGTATATAGAACCTGACCTAGACCCCTTTTCTGGGCTATGTCTACCGCGCTTGTTCTACCGTCAACTGAAGTGGAAACGAAAGACTCAGATTCGGATGTATTTAATGAACAACTGTGGCAAGGAAAATATCAATATTTCCATTTTAGTAATTTGATTGAAATCAGAAATACATTTAGTTATTTGATTGAAATCAGAAATACATTCTTAAGAGGTCATCTAATGAAGAGAGTATATTAATATTTTTCAGAAAAATTTAAGCAGTTTTCCTTACAAGAGAAAAAATTTGCTAGGGGACACTTTCACTATATACTTTTGTTTTTCCACCACCCCAGCCCTGTTGTTTTTTCCTCCCATTCTTTCTCCCACTCCTATTAATACACGTACATCCATATATGTATGTATACATGTGCATAATTACAGAAGTATAATATATATGTAAAAACATATATATATACATTTACTTTTATCTATTTTATTATCTGTAGATTATAATCTTTTTACACTTTCTACAATATGAATATTTCTAATTATATACTTTACTATGAGAGAATTTTCTTCAGAGGTTTTGTGACAATATTCATCATATACATGATTTGAACATCTTTTGGTAAAGGTAAAATGTAGAGTAGGATGCTTTGGAAAAATTATCATTGCAAGATATATAGTTCTCTTGTTGTTTATTCAAATAGTTCTTGAGAGCTTAGAATGTGTCAGTCATTGTACGTGGTATATTAATATATATTAATAAGCAAGCAGACAGTTTATCACCTTTTTCATGGAGCTGATAGTCTAGTGGGGAGACAGAAAAAAACCAAGCAAACAAATATTTAGTTGCCAATTGTGGTGTTGTTTAAAGAAATAGAGTCTCAGAGAATAACAAGGAGGTAAATACATAGATAAGGTGGTAAGGAAAGTTTTCAAGCAGGTGACATTGAAGCTAGACTTGAAGAATAAGAAGAAGCCAAATTTGAAAAATACACGGTAAATAACAGACTAGGAAAAGGCTACAACATGTGCTAAGGCCCTGAGGCAGAATAGAGCTTGGAGTATACTAGGAAGTAAAATGAGGCCAATGACTATGCAGCATTTTGAAAGAAAGAGAAAATGACATTCAATGAAGTACAAAAATGTAGTAATGTTCGGTAGTTAGTCAGGCATAAGTGATAGCTCTGTAATCATAGAAACTTTCCTTGAAGATCTCCCTTAAGGACCTCCCAGAAATACCTCCCTTTAAGGGTTATAAATCATCCCAAATCCTAGAGCACAAAGACCATAAAAGCTCCGTCTTAACCAGCCACAAACACGTGTACAGAAAGTACTCAGCCTCATTATACTATCATTATTATAGCACGTTTATGCCCATAAGTTCATGAATCTAATTATAACAGACTGAATTCTGGGTAAGCATATGCACAATAGGCAAAAGTTATATAGCAGCCAACTGCCAGTCAACGTAACTTCACATATGGATGACCTAGGACCTCCCATCATGGCCCAAATATAAGCAGACCTTCCCACTTCTCTGTTACAGTTCTCTGCTGGAAACTTGCTCCTCCCTTGGAGTGTACTGTGTCTTATCTTTTCACCTCTCAAATTCCACAGGGCCGCAGCCTTCCTTAGTGTGGCCCGTCTCCTTCTAAAATGTACTTTCAATAAATCTTACTTCTAAATCTCGCTGCCCTGTAATTCTTTGCTGTGTTGGTGGGGAAAAACCGAGGGAGCTCCCCACCCTCCCCCACTATGCCGCTGGGGGATGACCGATTTCATGATTATCACCCTAGCGGTCACAGTAACATCCTGCAGAGTGACAAGCTGCGGGAAGGAGCTCCATATCTAAACAACTGAATTGTATTCAGAGAGTAAAATGCTGAAATTTGACATTCTGGACGTTTTAGAGACGATGAGATCCAGAGAAGTTGTGGTGAAGCAGAGAAAAAAACTCCATACTAATTTTGAATTGATATAGCTGCATCACAGTGTTTTGGTATTATATTTTTTTTAATCCACATTTCATTTGCATGTTATAGCCATTGATTATGACTCCGTTCATAAATAAATATGAACCAGAAATAATTGCCTAAGATCACGTATTTTACTAGTAAAATGAAAAGGAAGAATTCAGGCAACTATTTGCCTCAGTTTTCTGCTTCTCTGTAACAGTGCTGATTTTGGTATTTTTTTTATTATTAAAAAACCTTCCATGTCATACCAGTTGAACAAAACTCAGTTAACACTTTTTATTAAACGAATGAGGCAAAGCATTATTAAAGATAGAATTTAACTATCTTTAATATAATTGGATAAAAAGTTATTCCTTTTGAATCTTCTAAATGTTTGTTAGTGAATCTTAATCCTGTGTACACATAGGCAGAAATAATATGTTCAAGTTCTTAGATTCTAAGACTTAGAAAAATTTAAAAAACAGGTCAAATCAATGACGTGTAATCCCTTGAGTGAGCTTTGACAATAATAGGAATCTGTAAACAGATCTAATTGTGAACCAGTTAGGTGGTACGGGTTTTAAGATCTTTACCTTTCAGAACTGTGAGGTGAAGGAAGATGTGTGTTTGGAATTCAGAAGCTAGGTTCTGAGAAGCCTCCATTCCATCTGGCCTTTTTTTTTAACATGAGAGAAAAAGAAAACCACTGATTTGTTTAAAGCACCATTTTAATGGGGTCCTTTCCTCATAGCCAAATGCAATTCTTAGTACAATCAGTGTGAGTAATCTTCAAAATATTTTCCCTTTTAAATTCCGTGACTATTTAATTGCTGTGTAGTACCTAAGCTGAGAAGGAGAACATGGGGTCCTTACAAAATACAAAAAATCTACTAATTTTCTACTAATTTTAAATGAACAATTTTAAAGTAGTAATATGATGCAGAATCCCACGATCAAATACAAAAATATTTTGCAGTGAAATATATGACTAATCACACTAAAAGTAGCCCCTATCTATCAGTTTAGGTCAGTTTTTGTCACCACATACTACAACTTACAAAAAAGCTTTCAGTTTTCAAAGATTTTAGGAATTCATAATGGTGGAAAAGTGATTGTGCATTTGTAAGCTTTAGTCCCATTCAGGCAGTGAAAAAATTTTTTTTTAGCTTAAACCAAGACTCATAATCCTAGTGATTATGAGCAGTTACGATCTGGAAAAGGCCAGATTACCATTTGTTGGCCCTACTGAAGTAATGTACTCATATTATTAAATTTCTTTAGTCTTTCTTGTGGTCTCGGAGAAATCCTTTTAATTTTATCTGTTCTGATTTTCCCTGTATTTTTCCTCTTAAGAACAATAAAAAGCTTTGCTTTGGGGTGAGGGGAACAAACATTTTAAAGCAGTACCTCATCAGACTTTTTCTTTTCAAAATATTTTAATATTATGCCTTTAGTAGAGATTATAAGAGTGTTTATTTCAGAACTTGTCACCCATTGCGGGATGATATAGATTGCATTTATTCATTTCAAGAAGTGCCATTTTCAAGAAAGGTCATTCATGGGAGCAGTTTGTGTCCATTGATGTGGCCCAAACTGCTTGCTGACTAACCAGTATTCGTCCTTCCTACCTTTCTTATGAATAAAATCCAATTTTACTTTGGGTTTGCCACCCAAAACTGTATTTACCACAGAGTTTTAACCAGTGAGATTTGGGACGAAGTTATTTGATAGAACTTCTGGGAAAGTGCTTGAAGGTGGCTGACTCAATGAGCAGTGCCTCCTGCTCCTCACCTCCTGCTTGGAGGGTAGTCACCACACCTGGAACTCTACTGTGACAACAAAGAGGCATACCATGCCTGAGGGTACCTGGACAGAAGAAGGAAACCTAGCTTCTGTGGAGACTCCACTCCATCTAAACCTTTTTTAACATGGGAAAAAGAAGAAAACCACTAATTCGTTTAAAGCATGTCTTTTTTGGGTCTCTTTCTTATAGACAGATGCAATTCCTAATACAATTAACATGAGTGATATTCAAAGGATTTGTTCTGTTTAAATGAACTACTTTTTAATTGCTGTGTTGTACTAGCCTGAGTGTGGGGGGACAAGGGGACTTTATAAAATGCAAGAAATCTACTGTCTTGTACAAGAGTGGTTATCAGAGGGTAGTGGGGGACGGGGGGAGATAGATGGGGTAAAAGGAGTCAAATATGTGGTGACAGAATGAAATCTAACTGTGGATGGTTGAACACATAATGCAATATATGTATGACTTACTGTTGAATTGTACACTTGAAACTTATTGGATATCATTAATCAATGTTACCATAATAAGTTAAAAAAAGAAATCTGTCTTAATCTGGGTTGTGATTACACATGGTTACACATATAAAGATATGTATATATTTATGCATTATATATGTGTCACATATACACATATATCCTATATGTGAAAATGATTGAGCTGTATCTTGATTAGCATACTGAATCAATACATTATCCCTTAATTAAATAAAGCTATTTTAATATACTACAGTGATTGGTTCTGATAATTTGAATATAGACATTATAAAATAGCTGGATAGATTTCTCTTAAAAAGCATTCAATAATCTTTTTGGTATAAATGACAAAGACAACTACTCATTTCTCTCATTAAAAAATGATGCTCCTATATTTATACATTTCCTTATAATCATGTTGTCGGCATAGAGCTCTAGAACTGCATATTTCATCACTATTCACTCTCCCAATATTTTTTTCTTATATTCTTATTTGACAGCTATATGCATGCCTACGTCAGCAGCAGCCATCTTCATTTTATGAACCCCAAATCTTGGGCGACCTCAATTGTCACTCAAGTTCTCATTCTTATATAGCTTATCAAAATTCTAGGATCTGTGATAAGTGACCTATTGTGGACCTGGTGGATGTGAAATGGTTGAACAGCAGAGCCTTAGGTTGGCATTTTCTTGCAGATATAGGAAGTATTATAGTAAAAACACAACAAAAAGGAATTTTTAAAATCTAGTTATCAATATGAAAGTTATTCTTTTTGTTATTAAAAAAACAGGGCTATTAAGAATTCCTTCCCCTCTATGACAACCTCCTACACCTCAACACACACACACACACACACACACACACACACACACACACACACACACTGCAGGGTAGTGATAAAAAAAATCACTCACTGACAGAGACCATACTGCTTAAAATTTCAGCATTGCATGGGTTTATGAAGTAAAAGAGTAACTGGAATAGCTACAGCAACAGAAACACAGTTGATAAAAACTCTTAAAGTAGGAACTCGGAACCATTATAGAAAGAGATAAGAATTTTCTGTAAGAGATCATTAAAGCTTCCACATAAGAAACACCATTTACTTTTATGGAACATGAATCATTATCAGAACAAAAAGAGAGTCAGCAAATAATTCAGGCCTAGAATGACAAAAGGAGTTCAATAGGATCAAATCATAAATAACTTCCCTGGCTATATCTAGCTAAAGATTCCTATAATTCTTTAGTGAGTGGGGGTGGGGAGTGGAGATTGAAGTTAATGACATAGGTGGTTTATTTTATTTTAATATTTAGTCAGTAATTTTTAATGAACCCCTTTGTCTTTACATTGTGCTGCAATAAAAGAACACTTTGTTTTAAGTTAAATTTGGGTACTAAATAGCCCTCAACTGACAACTCTCATCAAAATTTTGGTGCTCACAGCAGGTGTTGCAGAGAAGGAGCACTCCATACAGAAATGTGCTTTTACAAGGCTTATTTCTGTCTGGCTGGGTTAACACCTTACAGGACCACACACTGGGCAACAGAGGGCATTTATTTTGCCATTAAAGGTGACTAGTAAAACAGAGGCAGTTCTTGCAAAGCCAGATGCCAGTGTGATGATTCACTTCAACATTTGACTATTGAAAGAAGCATTACATGATATATATTATACATATATGGTATTATATCATATGTATTTATAATTAGTCCAAGTGACTTTTACTCTTCTTGCATATTATTCTCTTTTATTGCATTCATTTCTCCCCCAGTGATAAAAGTCATATAAACTCATTAGCAGCCATTTGGAAAATATGGGAATGTGTAATAAAGAATATACTAACCATTTGTAGTCATGCTCCTCTGGGTTGCTTTCCAGTGTCTTTCCTTGTACTTCTTTTTGTGTTGGCAAACTTTTAGAATAAAGGTTGCCAAGTCAGAGATCTCTATTACATAACTGAACAAGTGTATATATAATAGCAGTCACAAAAATAACTCAGAATGATTACATAATTAACACAATTGCACCTTACTTTGATAAAGGGCAGAGAGTTTGCAAGAGGCATTAGAAAACTGTTTCCTTCTTTAGTTCTAAATCTCTTGTAAAAATTACAGATAGCACAATATGAACTACTTTAAATGAAATAATCAGTTGCTTACTTGCTTCCTAATTTACCAAGAACATCACCGCTGAATGACTAGGGTTACAAGGGAGTGAATATTGAGAACAGGGGTAACTCTGAAGCAAAAAACACTTGAAAAACAGGGAAAGACAGCCAATGGGCAAAATAAAGATGTGAGATTCCTAGGGGGATGAGAGAGAAGAGTATCAGAAGGGAGAGGTGGAGCATTGAATAATATGGATGATGCCATAGAGTGAGCAGATAATTAGAGTTAAACCCAAAACAACTTGCAAGAGTGACAATGGCACTATTAATAATTGCACTTGAAATAACAGTCTAGAAAATCAGGCAATATGATCATTTTAGATAAACTTTTAAAAAACAAATCCATAGCCCTGATGTCAGTCAACTGTTTGTTCCCTTTACCATTAATATAAATTCTCAATATTATCATTCTTAATTTTTTACTCACCATCATTTAATTCTAAGTAATTTTTTTTGCTAGCAAAAGGAAATGATATTTATCCTCATTGAGGGTTTTTTTTTTAAAGAGACTGCTTATCTAGAAGTTAGTGTAAAATATTAATGAGGCCAAGATCAAGTTTCCGTCAGTGTGAGAGTGAGTTAAAGTCACTCTGTTAGAGTCCAGCCTTAACTCTCAGAACTGCTAGAAAAGATCTATGCTATTGACTGTTTATTTTGTGGAAATTTTAAGCCAAAAGCTGGTATGCTGAACTCTGTCTTGTCCTCTATGTAGTGAGTGTTATAATATATTCAGTGTCATTATATCATCTATCTATCTATCTATCTATCTATCTATCTATCTATCTATCTATCCATACATACATACATACATATAAACTTACTGTTGAATTGTACACTTGAAACTCACTGGATTTCATTAACCATAATAAATTTTAAAAAATAAAATGTAATTTTCACTAACAGATACCTAAAACTTTACATTTTCAAATGAGTTTGTTGTGTTCATTGTAGTTATTTGAAAAATTAATACATCAAACCTCAGTTTGCTCTCTATAATTTGAGGGGTACTTACAGCAGGAAACAAGACTAAAAAAAAACTGATTCTAGACCAACTTTTCCCCTAGAAATTTGAGGAATAGGGGCTGAACTAACTGTTCATTGAGAGCTGCAATCATTTAGGCTTGGGACTCTGAGCCAAACATCATGCTGGGAGTTTGCTGTTGCCAAAAGAACCTCCAAGAACCCTCTGTCACTTTAAGGCCCCTTGGGCCAGCATATGGCACTTGGTACCATCAGAACAGATTTACGGTAGCCAAATCTCTACCTACTTTTCCTCTTTTCCCCCAGTGGTCTATATCAAAATGAGATGCCCCCAAAGGCCCTGGGTACATGATAGAAAGAAGTGGAAATCTGAGAGTATAGATAGTTCTTGGAGACTTGTTGTAGGAGGGGTTCTCCAGTGCTTCTTTTCTGACCATAGAGTAGGGTAGGGATTCACATCATATTAACAGGGGGGTCATCTGGTCACCTTTTTAGGACTACTCTGTGGTAGGAGTTCTCAAACTAGAGACTCTGGTGTCTGTGAGCTCTCTTTGAGAATTTAAAAATTTTGTACTTTCATTTAAATAATTTTAAAAAGAATGTAAGCATCTTACGGATGATCTGAATGACTTCCCTATAGCCAAGTGCTACCTTGAGATTTTAATCTTGTGTTCGTGATTATAATTGAGTCAGCAATGGGCAATTCTACTTTACTTAGGGAGCTAATGAGAAAAGAACCAAAGCAGATTTAATATGTAAATGATGCCTTTATACAAGTGAAAGCACATGACATCACGACAAGATTTATGAGCAAATGGTATATAGTAATTTAAATGAAAAGAAAAAAAGTGATGAATTGTCTTCTCACGTTACCTGGTAGTAACCTGACAGTAATTCATGCTACAGCTGGTGATGAGGAAAATAGTATCATCTCTCACATAAAATTAAGAGTTTTAATTTAAAACTTACTGGCTTTATTGCTTGGTTTATATTCACTTTATAGATTGGTATTTTTGTAGCTACATAAGCTCTATAAACATAAAAAATTTATATCTAGTTGTATGTGTGCATCAAGATGGTTAAAGAGCATGAACTCAGGGACCAAATTTCCTGGATATCAATGTTAGCACTGCAACCCACTAGGTGAATAACTAACCTTTGGAGTGTTATTTACCCTTTTGTGCCCCAATTTCTTCATCTGATTGGGGATAATAATAGTACCTATTATTATTGTGGGGAGTAATTGAGTATATGTAAATTATTAGAGTAGTGCTTGGGGATGGTAGGTATTTTTACAGTAAAAATAATTTAGCTCAGTAATTTAAGTGAAAATCTAAAAGTGTAAAAAGCCTCCTGTATTTAATAAATTAAGTTTTTAACATTTAAAATATTTATCATTTACATAGCACATTTTGTTGATAAAATACTTTTTTATATACATTATTCCACTTAGTCTTCAATACCTGAAATCTAGATATTTTTCTCATTACGAAGATGAGGACTAAAGCTTGGACAGCTGAAGCAATATGGCCTGAAAAATAAATATTTGCCATGAGCATTTGATATATCTTTCCCTCATGGAGAACGAAGGACTGTTTTTTAACTGAGCATTTTCCTGTTTTCTTTTGGATTGCTAGGAAGCCAAGAAGTAATTTTGTACTTTAGCTCACATTAGTACTTGTATAGGACTTACTGGTATGAACACCCATGTTACATTTTCTTTCCTAGTCTTTGTCTTCTATTCTAATTTGTATTTTCTCTGATTCTGAAATACTCTTTTGTTTTAGGTATATTGCCTAATATGCATTTTGGAAAATTTTGAGCTATAAATAAATAAACTGACTCATGGTTGTATAACTGGTAAAATTTAGATCTTGAACTAAGTTCTTCTGGCTTCATGGGGAAGTCATGTTTATTGACCATCTAGTAGGAACTGGCACTTTATATGTACTATCTCATGCAATCCACACATTAACTTGTGTGAGGTACATCAGGTAATCCTTTCTTCATTTACAGATGAAGAAATCGAAGCTTATAAAAGTTTTAAGACTTCCCTAAGGTTAATACATATTCTAATTTCTAGTCCTATAAAGTGTTCTTCAACCGAAGCTTGGGCTTCCTATTCTAAATACTGCCCTGTAGTTTGGGTTTAAGGCCAGATCTTTGTATCCATCTTCCCACCCCTTCCTTTCTCTGTTGCTCTGCCAATCCTCCTGCCCCGACTCATGGCTTTTCTTTTTGTGGCTTTGCCAGGAACAAAGATTACCATTCCAACTATCTGTCACTTAAATAAGATACTATCATTTTTTAGCAAAAAAAAAAAAAACAAAAAACTTGTTATAAGAGATATTATAAATATCAAGCAAAGATGGTTCCCAATTTACAGTCTCCTTAACTGACTGTCAGGGTTTCCCAGAGCACAGTGCTCTTTCTGTCACTGTGGTACACTTGCCCAGGATCCACATCTGCCTCCTAGAAAGAACCAAAAAAGGAAACTAAGAAACTGGTGCTCCAGGGGTGAGGTGACATGCAAATCTATGCTCCCTGATCCTGGCCAACTTCATATTTCTTTATTTGGGTCAGTTTTATGTTTTGTTTTGTTTTGTTTTTTTAACTTGAAGACTGTTCAGATCGGTCCTGTCAGCATGTTCCCTGGCTATTTCAAATCTGTGATAGGATAGCTCCTCTAGTTGCCTGCCAGTGAGGAGTGTGGTAAAGTAATCCACACTTTGGCTAGATTAAGGCAGAGCAGAAAGTCTGGGATTGACGCTTGCCATTATGACCTAAGTTGTCATAAGGAGGCACAGGAAGTATCATTAAGTTCCATTCAGAGAAGAAAAATTTGAATCTCAATTGTCCTGCCGTCATTTTACACTGGTTTTTATAGTGTTTTCTAAATAGTGATCTTTTCCAAACTTCAGACATTTGATTATCACAATTTTTATCATATTCTCATATCACCTGTACTGTTACTTACTTAAATTTTCTTTAAATTAATGACACTTTTACTTATATGTTATTTTAAAGGCAGACTTCATATTGTTATTAATAGAATGGGTTCATTTAGTGTTGATAAAGGATAATCTTAAAACAATCTATAATGACAATATAACAATAGTATTGCATTCTTTCCAGTGACAGGGATTGGAAATTAGGAGGCCTGTCATTTGTTTCCAAAAGTACATAAACTACAGCAAAGTATGCAGCAATAACTTTCTTGCCCCTATATTTTCTATTTGAAAAAGCTTCAAAATCATTTACCATGTTCATTGTAGGCCATTCTCTGTGAGGAAAAGAGACGAGATTTCCTTTGTCTATTGCAGGAAGTAATGGGAGACTATAGGGCATTAGGTTATGGAGCTAAGGTACTCATAGAGGTTAGAAACAACAAATAAAGAGAATCAGTAGCATGATACAGAGTTGAAACCAGGGAGTACCAAATTTGACAAAGTTCCTTTCTTTGGTTATACCTGGAAAGTTCAATGAGCCCTACTTACAGATTTTGAGTAGTAAGATGAGTAAAAAAATGCAAAAAGCAAGGTAAGATCTTAGAATAAAGGGTATAGAATAAAGGGAAAAATTATAACACTGAAGGGGTTAAGAGTGGAAGAAAAAGAATAATCAATGTTTTTATTACAAGTCCTGACTTATAATGCAATTATAAGTAAAAATTACAAACTCCTAAGCAGAATTATGCTTCTGATGATCATTCCAGATGAATCTGTCAACTTTGGAAATAAGTGTACTGTGCATCCTAAAGGGTTCCTTTCCCTTACTTTCTAATGGGTTTATACTGCATGAGCTTAGGTGATAGTGACACTTATGAAAATTATTGGTCGCTGAATGAGCAAAGAAAGGCCTGAAAGAATTCTCTTAGGAAAAGCACACAGATCATGGAGCCATTCTGAATGTAATGTATTATTCAAGAAAATTCAAACAAATCATTTATTGCCCAAATGTAGGGATTATTTTATGAGAGCTCTGATTAAAATGTCATTGGGAACAATATCAGACACATTCTTTCAATGATTCTGCTGCCAAGAATAAATGAATATAACTTGGCTAAGCTTTGGATGAGGCATACTGTGATTTATTTTGGAAGAAATATATGGAGAAAAATGAAAATTGTCAGATATTGTAGCAATTCTATGATTTGGGCTGAGAATATGGAATGTTTACATATAATTATAAAAGAAAAAAACCTGCAAAAATGACATAGTAGCAATAAAAAAATTAGAAAGTTCCTTTAAATCAGTTGAGCAAGATTTGGGTTGTGAGTAGGTGTGGTGACAATAATGGTAAGAATAAGTGGAACAAGCCATCAACCCTGAACTTTTTATTACAGAGAAATGCTGCTGTGAATATATTCAGTAGCCCCATGCCTCCATTAAGTGTGGCTCTAGGGAACAGTTAAGTATATGTTACCTTAAAATTAATTTGCTTCCTAGAAAGACAAATGAGAGTGCAAAAACATTTTTTAGGTCTTGTGGAAAAGAGAAATATGTCATTTCTCTTTCTCTTCATCAAAGCAATAAGCAGCCAAATTTCCTCAGTTTAGGTCTCATAGCTCTAAATGTGGTTGTAGGATCACATTGTTTTGAAGGAGCAAAGAATCTCTTGGGCTATGTGGGGCTTTTGAAAATATCTGCTAGTTAAGACTTAAAGATAGAATGTGAGCTCAGGATTTCTATATAATTGAATTTAATCTTAAATTTAACATTTTAAAGAAGATAGTTGAATCTTCCTGTCTTCTAGAGGTGTTTGCTTCTCACGATTGAATTTTATCACCTACTCAGAATGAGCAGACTCCAGGCCTTGAAAGTGCCTTGATGTTGAGTAGGTGCTCGAACACAGATTAGCAAGTTTGGCTTGGGGACAGTCAGTTTTCTCAAAAATATAGGTGTAAGCATGAAGATTCCCTCATTTTCAAAAACTCTCTAGCCACAGAAAGGTATTTACATGGTTTTAGAGGTGTCTGACTCCAATACATTGGGCTAAGGCTAGTCAGATTAAGGTGGCATTGGGACAAAGGAGATTTCTGCCATAGCCAGGGGATGTTAAGAATTCTGCACTTTCTTGGTTATCTTAGAAAGTGGCCTATGAGTGTTCTTTTGTCCCTGAAAACTTCTGAATATTCTTAAGGATCAATGGTGTTTTACTTAAGGAATCTTTTGAGGAATATTTATTTATCAGCATTAGCATATATACTAAAAAATATACAGATTGTAAGTATATAGCTTGATGAAATTTTACAAAATGAATAGGACCTAAAATAAAAAACAGAATAGTATTAGAGTCCTGGAAACCTCCTTTATGTCTTCTTCCTATTACTGGCCCCTGTCTGACCCCCAAGCCTGTACCAAATAACTAGTATCCTTACTTCTAAAACCATAGACCATTTTATATAAGGTCTTATATAAACAGAATTATGTGATGTATACTTTCATGTTTCATTAAGTTTATGAGATTCATTCTTTTTGTTGCATACTTGTAGTTCACTCATTGCTATATAATATTCCAGTTTTGAATATATTATAATTTATTTATTGATTCTACTGTTGGTAGACAGTTGGGCACCACTTTGACCCTTTACCGGCCAGACTCGGCTCAGAAATTTGGCTTCTGAGCTTTAAAGGAACATTTCTAAAGGTTAGCTTGACTATGATTTTGCTGAGTAAGACAGTACCACCATGACAAGAGGCTTTTATGAAGGACGAGTTGCTCTCCAAGGAGGGATTCAGATTATCATCAGAGTTTCTTAAGACTTTTTCTAAAAGGAAATGAAGACTATTACTCATATATTGGAGACACCTGACATGGTAGACAGATCAATTACATGCAAGGAGATTGAGCAAATAAATATGCATATTGAGGATAATGGGAGTCAGGTTTCTCACTGTTGGAGAAGAGGTTTACAAGTATGAAAGGAGGGAACACTGAGTGGCTAGATGGGAATTAAAAGTATTGGTATGTAAACTAATGAGTTTAAAATATATATGCACTGGTAGATATAGATGGAAATATATGTGTAGATATGTTTGTACGTCTATGTGAATACATGCCTATATTTTCTAGCTCTGTTCTCTGGGAGAGCTTAGAAACAATGACATCCTAATAAAAATAAGCATTCTAAGTACCCAAATCTTGGTTTCCAAATGTCAATGTTTATTAAAAGGAACAAATACTTGGTGGAAATAGTTGGTTCCAAAGCTGAGGCAGAGAAAGTACTAGATGATTTTGGATCACCTATTGCTCAAGACAGTAAGGAAATGCTAAAAAAATTAATGGACACACATCAAAGGACATAGAAGCTACCTTGTAGGGATCCCCACTGGCCAAATCTGTATCATTCTGAGCATCAAAGTAGGTAATGACAGTAACAGATTACAACACATTAAATAAAATAGGGGTATGCAAGTGCATACAGAGGCATATAAATAAATCGGTAAGTTTTTCTTACAGTAGAATGCGAAATTTTCTATAAATTTGATTTTTTTCCAAAAAGGTAATCTATGCAGTACAAATGCTTTTGTTTATTGACCCAGACTCATTTCTCAGCATTCTTCCCACTCTAGGCACCAACCACTGAATTATTTGCAGTTCTAGAATATGGTATATTCTGTTCACCACCCTTCAGGATGTGGCATTCCATCTTACCCTTCTCAGTATGTAAAACCTGCCTGGTGGCACAGGTTTTCAGAATAAAGAGTCTCTGCCTGCCTCAGTGTAATTTTGAGTACCACTTGGTCGGTATTCCTTATTGCTAAGTGCTGCCACTTATCATGACAGCCTATGTTGAATAAACCTGTATTCTGTTGACTGTGACCATGTAATTGGAATATCTGCTTGCTGAACTATGAGCTCCCATGGAACCCTGGACTTAATGCTTAATTATATTTGAGATGATTTAATGTTTGTCTTTGCCTTTAAGCCAAATAAGAATAAGGACTCTGTCTTGTTTACTACTCTGGTTCTAGGTTTAGCACAATACTTGGAGCATGATATGTTACTCACAATGTTTTGACCGAATTTCCTAGCATCTAGGCAGGGCTCTGTTCCTCCAGTCTGTCCCACACAGTAGGTGGTTTAGCTCCATATCTCAACTCTTTCAGTCTGTTCTGCCACCTGGGAACTGTGACTTGCCTTGCTGTATTCTGTGATTGGATAGCTATAAAGATGGCATTGAAGATCAGATTTTGATTACCTAAACCATTACCATAGTTTCAAAATAAGGGACTCTGGGTAAGCCACCCTTTAATTCTTACTAATGTTGAAAAGGATGTTTGGCAAAAGATTCAATCTGATTAGGAAGATTTTAAATTTAATATTGAGGGACAGAGGAAAAAAATCAATTAAATAATTAATTAAAATAATTAATAGTATAGCTCTAGGTACTATCCTAAGGGCTTCTACACTAACTAATTTAATCCTTGCAATAACCACGTGACTTATGTATTATTATTATTATGCCCATTTTAAAGATGAAGAAACTGAGCCATTTGAGTAACTTGTCCAAGGTCAAGTAAGATGCTGACCTACAGTTTGAACTGGGGCAGTCTAGCTCCAGAGTCTGTGCTTATAACTTCTGTGCTATCCTGGAATAAACATTGTAAGATAGAGAGAAATTAAATTTCTCAATTTAAAATAGCATCCACAAAAACCAAAACTGGCCTGGTGAAGATTGACCTCAGATGTAAAAATACCGAAAAACAGAGTATGGATAACAATAAAGTGAACTTCAAATTTTAATGTGCTCATAAATCCAGCAAATCAAATTATACTAAACTTTTGGGGTCCCTCTCTGTCTATGTGCATATGCATAGCTATAAACACAGTGGATGTAATTTTGAATCTACTTTTTTCATTTAACATTGTCATAGCCATTTATTATATTGCTGTATAATTGTCAAGACAATGACAACTTATTATTGTTTTCATTTGCATTTTTATTAACTTTTTTCTTATACATTTATTTGATTCTTTTTTGCAATGTAGACATTGTTTATTACTTCTCTAGTGACAAGATAAAATTTTATTCTCTGGGGCTTTGCATCAACAGATAAATTCATTTTTGTGTAAAGTATGCACATAGATAAAAATTATATTTTTAAATTATACAACTACAGTTTCCTTAATAACGCTACTGATTCACTTTCATTGCCTGTAACCCTCCTTTCCTGTTTTTATCTTTAAAAATCATGGACATTTCTAGAAATCATAGACATTTCTGGGATGAGATTCATGACCAGAATGTGATAATTAAAAGACATACATTAAGGATATAATACAATCAGATCTGAAGGGTGGAAAGGAGAATAGCAATGTATTTATTTATTTGTTCTACATATTGAGTACCTACTATGTTTCAGGCACTATTTTACATAGTTGGGATATATCAATCAATAAAAGAGAAAGCTACTGCCCTTTGAAACTAATATTCTTGTGGTAGGAATCAAATAAGCAAATATAAAACTTATTAAATGATGAGTATCATAGACAAAATTAAATGGGAGATAGATTTAAAAAGAGTCAGATTGACCACAGAGATTGTAATTTTAAGTCAGTTTGCCTGGAAAGGATTCCCTGTGAAGAACGAGAGCAAAGGCAATGGGATCTGAAGGAATAACACTCTAGGTAGAGGAAACAGCAAGTGCAAAGGTCCTGGGGAAGGAGCATGCTTCTTGTGTTTGAGGAAAACACAATAAGGACGTCAGTGTGGCTGGAGTGGAGTAAGAAAGGAGAGGAGGTCAGAGAATTGGAGGTATGTGCAGCTGTGAGTCTAAACAGATTTAAGGATTAAATTGGATGTGGAAACATAGAAAACATTTGGATTAGTATGAAAGAAGAGAAATTAGGTTCTACTACTGTGGCATATAATATAGACTGCCAGGACAAATGCAGGATATGGATGTTACATTCCTAAATGAATTCCAAAGGTAGCCCAGATGTATTATTCTGTAGTAAGAAGAACATGGGTTTTGGAATTATATAAACAAGCTCCAATTCAAGCAAAGCAATCTCAGGAAAGCTGCTAAAACTTTCTAAGACTCAGCTTCATTATCTGTAAAATGGTTATATTAAAACCTATGGTGGAGAAGTCTTAATCATAACTGAGAGAAGCTATTATAGGCTACCTGCTTTATTCCATGATCTGGAATCAACTCTGCTTTGGTTAGCATTTCTTTCTTTCTTTCTTTCTTTCTTTCTTTCTTTCTTTCTTTCTTTCTTTCTTTCTTTCTTTCTTTCTTTCTTTCTTTCTTTTCTTTTCTTTTCTTTTCTTTTCTTTTCTTTTCTTTTCTCTTCTCTTCTCTTCTCTTCTCTTCTCTTCTCTTCTCTTCTCTTCTCTTCTCTTCTCTTCTCTTCTCTTCTCTTCTCTTTTCTTTTCTTTTCTTTTCTTTTCTTTTCTTTTCTTTTTGGTTAAGGATAAGACACTAGTAACTGTACCTTCTCAAACTGCTTTTTAAGAATCTATTAACAGAAACACTTGAGATAATTTGTACTTGCTTTTTTTCATAGAAGGTTTTATCATCGCCTTTTCTCCAGTTTACATATATTTATTTTAAAAAATTTGATATTCATGTTACAACACAGATGTCTTCAAATCTCACAAGCTTGTGACAACAAAACAAGATCTCATTTCTTTTATATTTGAAATATAGCAACTTTGAGTCCCCATGCAACTAGTGTAGTGGAGTTCAATATTTTACTCATATCACATGAGTAATATTGCTTTTTAGTGTTTTTTTTTATTTAAAGAATATTATATTTTTTCATTTTTATCTACCTTATCTGTTTTACCTTTTCTCTTCTACCACAAGACTACCCTATATTGAGTCTGGTGTATAGCCTAATGTACTTTATCTATATTCACATGGTCATTTATAAACATATTTATACATGCATATTTTTGTTTCATTAGTTTTACGTAAATGGGTTCATATTATGCACACCTGTGTGCATCTTACATTTCTCACTTAATAATACCATCTGGAAATCTTAGCACTGATTAATTTTACCCTTTCTGCCCTTGTAAGCAAACAAAAACAAAACAGAACTCTTGTTCCATGCTGCCACAGAACAATTCACAGAAAAATTGGAAAAAATACTAAAGGGTTCTTCTTGTAATTTTTCCAAAAAGAAGGAATTCTGTTCCAAGGAATAATTGATATTGCTGCTGGCTGTGGCAACTTTTAGATAAAACATTTTCAGATTCAAAATAAAACAAAATAAAACAAAACAGCATAAATAGGGCCCTGCTTTCACCAGATACTCTGTACCCACTTGATATATTGACTGATTTTGGGAAAAGACCTAAGCAATAGTCTTAATGTAGAAAATTGTAAGTGCTAGGATGCACCTGGAATTTTTTATGGACAATGTCTACCATTAGAAGCAAGAAATTTACCAGAAGAAAAGTCATGCTTTACCATCAATAGATCAAAATCAGCAGGATAACAATTACGAGTGTGTATGTAGTATGTATGTAGTAAATGTTGGATGGCACACTTATGTCAGTAGTCAGTTTTACAAGTTTTATTAACATAGAAGTAGGAGAACTGGTGGTAGAAGTTGATGTAAAAGCTAGCTAGGCAGTTTTAGTAAATTTCTAGTTTAATATGAGTAAACAGTGTTAAGTAGTTATTAAAGAAAAAATGTCATCTTAGGCTCTGTTAATAGAACTGTACTGTCTAGATCTCAGTGAGTAATAAATTCTCTGTACTTACTCATGGTCAGTCCTTATTTGGAGTTCAGCAGTAGGTGCCAGATTTTGAGAAGAAGGATAATTATAGGGAACTATAATTTTATTTATAAGGTGTTATTTAAAAAAAAAGGAAAAAATCTGAAGTAAATTCCACAATATTAACATTTATTACTTTTTAGGGGCAGGTACATGAATGTTTACTAATATATTACAATTTATACTTTATAATACCCCCAAATACTTTCCAAAATTTATTACCACTGCTAATTTCTCATATCTATTTTCATTAGTTTCTGTTTGGGACATATTTATCTCCTCTTTTTGTGAATAGATTCTCTTAGGCTATGCCACACACTCTGTTCTCCCTATACTGCAAATTCAATAAATGTTTATTGAGCATTTTTAAATGACAGATGGCACAGTTAGGGCAAAGGGTAAGTTGTTACAAAAAGAGACCTAATGATAATGTGACTTAAAGAGCAAAATTTTATTTCTCAGCCACATAATAATTTAACTTGTACAGTCCAAGTGAGTGGGAGAGCTTTGCTCTGGGCAATTGAAGAAGGACCCAGGTTCTTTCCAACTTGTGGCTCCACCACTAGAGGAGCATAGGCCACCTTGAGGCTGGGGTACAACCCTGTCTAGAGTCTAGTCAGTGGGAAAAGAACAAAGAGCAAGGAGAGAAAACAACCACTATCTCTCTGCTTTCTTTTGGTTTCCACTTGCATAGAATACCTTTTTTCTGTTCTTTCACTTTCAGCCTATGTGTTTCCTTAAAGCTGAAATGAGTCTCTTGTAGGCAAAATAGAATTAGGTCTTTTTAATTTTTTGAAAATCCATCCATCCAGCTACATTGTGCCTTTTAATTGAAGAATTCAACTGATTACATTTAAAGTAATTATTAATATGTAAGGACTTACTAAGGCCATTTTATTTTTAAAATAAATTTATTTATTTATTTTAATTAGTTTTAAGTACACAGTATACATTGGTTAGACATTTATATAGTTTATAAAATGATCCCCCTAGTTGCTCCTTTTCTCCTCTGGTTTTCCATCTAGCCAATATATTAATGCTAACCGCATTCCCTATGCCGTGTTACCCATCCCCATTATTATCTATCAACTACTGATTTGTACTTCTTTAGCCCTTTGCACCATTCTTCCACTCAACCCCCTCCCCTCTATCTGTTTTTTTGTCCACTATATTTTTGAGTCTGTTTTTAAAATAACAGATTAGTTTGTTCTTTTTGTTCCTTAGATTCTGCATCTAAGTGAGATCATATGGTATTTATCTTTCTCTGTCTGACTTATTTCACTTAGCGTAATAACCTCTAGGTCCATCCATGATGTTGTAAATCCTTGTAGGATTTCATTTTTTTAATAGCTGAGCAATATTCTATTGTATATATGAACCATAACTTCTTTATCCAATTGTCTGTAATGGGCATTTAGGGCCCATTATTAAATGAAATACATAGAAATCATAAGAAACTACTATGAAACACACAGTAGCATCAGAAACTACTGTCAACAATTATATGCCAACAAATTAGATAACCTAGAAAATGAGTGAATTTTTAGAAACATAAAACTAACTGAGACTGAATCATGAAGATAGAAAATATGAACAGACAAATAATGAGCAAGGAGATTGAATCAGTAATAAAAAATCTCTCAACAATAAAAAGCCCAGGACCAAATGGTTTTCCTGGTATACACTACCAAATATTTGAAGAATAACAATCTTTCTCAAACAGTTCCAAAATTTTAAAGAGGGGGGAACATGTCCAGAATCATTTCATAAAGTTAGCATTACTTTATACTAAAGCCAGATAATAATTTTATATAAAAAGAATATTGCAGATGAATATCCCTGATGATATTTAGATGCAAAAATATTCAACAAAACATTAGCAAACTGAATTCAACATCACACTAACAGGATTATACACCATAATCAAGTGAGATTTATTTCTGGGACGCAAGGATGGTTCAATATATGCAAACAAATCAATATGATAGACCACATTAATAGAATAAAAGATAAAACTCATGATTATCTCCATAGATGTAGAAAAAAACATTTGACAAAATACAACATTCTTATATGATAGAAATTCTCAACAAATTGAATATAGAAGGAATATACATCAACACAATAAAGGCCATATATGACAAGCCTAAGCTAACATCATACTTCATGGTGAAGTGTTGGGAGCTTTTCCATTAAGATCAGGAATGTGACAAGGGTGCTCACTCTAACCACTGTTATTCAAAACAGTACTGGAAGTTCTAGCCAGACCAATTAGACAAGATAAATAAGTAAGTCATCCAAAATAGGAAGGAAGAAATAAAATTGTCTTTGTTTGTATATTAAATGATATTATATATAGAAAATTCTAAGGTGTCCCTCAAAAAATTGTTAGAACTAATAAATAAAATCAGTAGAGCTGCAGGATAAAAAAATGAACATATAGAAATCAATTGCATTTCTATAAGCTAATAAGGAAATATCTGAAAAAGAATTAAAAAATTCCATTTATAATAGCATCAAAATACAATAAAATACTTAGGAATAAATGTAACTAGTAGGTGAAAGATCTGTTTACTGAAAACTACTAGAACCTGATGAAAGAATCTGAAGAAGACACAAACAAATGAAAAGCAATCTAGCGGTGATGAATGGGAAAAATCAGTAATGTTAAAATGTGCATACTAAATTTGCATATGCAAAGCCATGTATAGGTTCAATGCACTGTCTATAGAAATTTAAATAACATTTTTCATAGAAATAAAAAAATTCTAAAATTTATTTGGAATCAAAAGAGATTCCAAATAGCCAAAGCAATCCTAAGAGGAAAAAACCCAAAGCTGGAGGCATCACACTTACTGATTTCAAACTATACTACAAACCTATAGTAATTAAAATCATATGTTAATGGCATAAAAATAGACACACAGACCAATGGAACAGAATTGAGAGCCCAGAAATAAACTCACACATTTAGAAACAACTAATATTTGACAAGAGAGCCAAGAATACTCAATGGAAAAGGATAGGGAAAATTGACAAGTCACATACAAAAAAAAAAAAAGGTTGGGCCTATCTTAATTACTCACAAAAATTAACTCAAAATAGATTAAAGACTTAAAGCTAAGACCAAAACTGTAAAACTCCCAGAATAAAACATAAGGCAAAAGCTCCTTAATATTGGTCTTGGCAACAATTTTTTTGGATATGACACTAAAACACAAACAACAAAGGCAAAAATAAGTAAATGGAACTACATCAAACTAATCACCTTCTAGAGAGTGGAACAAATTGTCAACAAAATGAAAACTCAACTTATAGAATTAGAGAAAATACTGCATGTGACTCACTGTGTCCATCGCAGCTGGAGCTGGAGTGGTAGGTGAGCACAGTGAGCCCAGTGGACTGAACTAATGTGCCCTCGGGAGGGGCAGCGTGAGGGCAACCCAAACTGAACCATCGTTGCTGTGGCTGGAGGGGGTAACAGGTGTTACCGACCTGTCTGGAGAGGAGGGGGATGCTGGCCTGATTCGGCTGCAGCATGACACCTGGAAGGCATGAGACGCAGCTGCTTCTCCTGAAGGACTGCACTGAGACGAGAAACCAGGCATTCTGGGAAAACATGGAGGAGTGAGAGACGTCCTCAGATCTCTCCCTATGAAACAACAATAAGCTGAACATATAAAAACTGAACAAAAATCACCCAAATTGCACACCAGCATGTCTGAGCATGGAAATTGTGCATAAGAGCTACCATAGGTAAGTACCTTGGGTATCAGGTGGTGGACACAGGCAAATAAAGAAGCTGATCTTGCAGCCGCTGGAGATCTTTAAAGGAGGATGGGGAGGGGTGAAGGTGCTGTGACTTCTCTGATCAGCCCTGTCTAGAAGTGCAGGGACATTTCTATGCAGCCGGCAGCAGGTCTCAGTCATCAGGGCAGAAAGCAGAGAAGTGGGACAGGACTGCAGAGAAACAATAGGTGATTTCTACCAGCCCCAGCTGCAAAACTGAGGCTGAGCTGCAGCCTCCAACCCCCAACTCAGAGAGCCCCTCCCCCCATACCCTCCAAGACCAATCACCACAGAACCCACAGGGAAATCTGAGCAAACGCTTACAAAACTGTTGCTAACACTGAGAAGGACTGAAACTGAGAGTAGTGAGTGTGATTAAAATCTGAAAGAAAATAAAAGATGTTAGGTTTTATATAAAGCAGGGATCCAAGAGGCTTAGATGCCACCTGCTTGAAACCAAAAGAAAAGCACCTTCTTTGCAGCAGGCTAAAGAGAGACCTTTATATAATAAATCTTCTTTCTAGAAAAACAACAGAATACACTTCCATTAATGCCCAGGCAGAGAAATACTCCATTAAACACCATGAACAACCAAGACGACAAGGCATCTCAGAAAGAAAGAGAAAACTTTCCAGAACATGAGCATACAGACATAGAAATATGGGACTTAGGTGACAGAGAATTCAGGATGGTACTCCTGAAAAAAACCCAGTGAGATCAGAAACGAATCATAGCAACAATTTCAGAAATTGCAAAAACAGCTAGATGAGCAGAGCAAGGAGATTGAAACCCTCAGAAAGAACCAAATAGAACTTCTGGAGATAAAAAACACACTGCAAGAGTTGAAAAATAGAATAGCAAGCTTGGGAAATAGAGTTGACCAAATGGAGGAAAGGCTCAGTGATATCAAAGACAAATCTAGAAATAAATCAGAGGGAAGAAGAGAGAAACTGAAGAATAAAAAATAATGAAAGAGAAATACAAGAACTAGCTGATACCATTGGGAGAGAAAACAACAATAATGGGCATTACCAAAGGCGAGGAAAAGCAGCAGGGATTAGAAAGCATTTTCAGACACATAATAGACGAGAATTTCCCATATCTAAGAAATGAGCTGGAGGTTGGAATTCAAGAAGTCAATAGAACACCCAATTACCTCAAGCCAAAAATGCCTTCATCAACACACATTGTATGAAAATTGTCAAAAATCAATGACAAAGATAGAATTCTCAGGGCAGCCAGGGAGAAGAAAACGATAATGTATAAGAAAAAACCCATTAGATAATCATCAGACTTCTCAGAGCAGACCTTAAAAGCCAGAAAGGAGTGAAATTGAAGAAGATACAAAGAAATGGAAAGCTATTTCGTGTTCTTGGACTGGAAGAATCAACATAGTTAAAATGACCATATTCCCTAAATAAAACATTATAGAGATTTAATGCAATCCCCATCAAAATCTCATCGGCATTTTTTAAAGAAATAGAAAAAAAAATCATCAGATTTGTTTGGAAGCACAAAAGACCCTGAGTTGCCAAAGCCATCCTGAGAAGAAAGAATGAGGCTGGAGGCATCACTCTGCCCAACTTCAAATCATACTACAAAGTGACAATAATCAAAATGGCATGGTATTGACAGCAAAACAGACACATTCACCAGTGGAACAGAATGGAGGGTCCAGAAGTAAACCCATATTTATATGGGCAAATAATTTTTGACAGAAAAGCTAAAAACATACAGTGGAGAAAGGAAAGCCTCTTTAAGAAATGGTGCTGGGAAAATTGGAAGGCCATCTGCAAAAAAAATGAAATTAGACTGTCGTCTATCACCACACACCAAAAGTAACTCAAAATGGATTAAGGACCTGAATAAAAGATCTGAAACAATAAAATGCATAGAAGAAAACATAGGAACTAAACTCAAGGACATTGGACTTATGGAGGATTTTATGAATTTGACCTCAAAGGCAAGAGAATTAAAAAAAAAATGAATGGGACTATATCAAACTAAAAAGCTTCTGCTTAGCCAAAGAAATCGTCAACAAGGTAAAGAGACAACCATCAGAATGGTTGAAAATATTTTTGCAAGTAAAGCCTCCCATAAGGGCCTAATATCCAAAATATACAAAGAACTCATATAACTTAATAACAATAAAAAAAACAAATGATCTAATCAAAAAATGGACAGAGAACCTGAACAGATACTTCTTTCTAGAGAACATAGAAATAGCCAACTATATGAAAAGATGTTCAATATCACCAGCTGTTAGGGAAATGCAAATCAAAATCACTATGAGATACCATGTCATGCCTGTTAGAATAGCAGAACAACTAATCAACAGGACAAGTCATAACAAATGTTGGAGAGGGTGCAGAGAGAAAGGAACTCTCATACACTGCTGGTGGGACTGCAAATTGATATAGTCACTATGAAAAATAAGTATGGAGGTTTCTCAAAAAACTGAGAATTGATCTACCATATGATCCAGCAATCCATCTACTGAGTATTTACCCTAAAGACTTGAAAATCCATATCCAAAAAGATTTTCCACACTGATGTTCATAGCAGCATTATTCACATTGGCCAGGACGTGGAAGCAATCGAAATGTCCAACAATAGATGATTGGCTAAAGAAGCTGTGGTACATATATACAATGGAATATTACTCAGCCATAAGAGATGAAATACTGCCATTTGCAACAACATGATGGACCTTGAGATAATCATGCTAAGCAAAATAAGCCAGACTGAAAAAGTAGAAAATCACATGGTATCACTTTTATGTGGGATATAAACCTAAAAGCAACAAATAAACAAGACAAACAGAAACTCTGGGACAAGGACAATGGACTAGTGGTTACCAGAAGGTAGGGGATGGGGAAGATTCAGAGAGGTAGTAGGGGTCAAATACAGGGGTGTAGGGGGAGGGTGAGTGGGTAAAGGGGATCAAATATATGGTAGCTGAAGGAAACTGGACTTTGGGTAGCAATCACACAATAGAATATATAGATGTAAAATTATAATATATACCTGAAAATTATATAATTATGCTAACCAATGTTATCCTCATAAACTTAATAAAAAATTGGAGAAAATATTTGCAAATCATATCTGATAAAGGCTTAAATTCAAAAAAAGGAACTCACATTACTCCACAGCAAAACACAAATAATCTGATTTAAAATGTGCAGAGAAACTTAATGGACATTTTCTCAAAGACACAGAAATGGCCAACAGAATAAATGCTCAGCATCACTAATCTTCAGGGAAATGCAACTCAAAACCATGCAATCTCACCTCACACCTATTAGGATGTCTATTATCAAAAAGACAAGAGATATGTGTTGGTGAGGATGTGGATAAAAAGTAAATGGTGCAGCCACTGTGGAAAACAATATGGAAATTTCTTAAGAAATTAAAAATAAAACTACCTTATGACCCAAAGCTACCATATGATCTCAATTCTGAGTATATGCCCTAAGGAAGTGAACAGGATATGATGAGACATCTGCTCTCCCATGTTTATTCCAGCATTACTCACAATAGCCAAGATATGGAAATAATCTGTTTGTCAAAGGATGAATGGATAAAGATGAGAATATATATGAATATTATTATATGTGATTATATATTATATATATGAATATTATTCAGCCATGAGAAAGAAGGAAATCCTGTCCAATGTAATGACATAAATGGCATTATGCTTAGTGAAATAAGTTAGATAGAGAAAGACAAATATTGTATGAACTTACTTATATGTAGAATCTAAAAAAACCAAACTTGTAGAAACAAAGTAGAATTGTGGTACCAGTGGCTAAGGGGTGGGAGAAATTAAGAGATGTTGGGCAAACTTTCAATTAGAAGATGATTAAGTTCTGGGGATCTAATGCACAGCATGATGATTATAGCTAACGATACTGAATTATATATTTGAAAGATCTAAGGGAGTAACCTTACATGTTTTTACCACAAAGAAAGAATTGGTAATTATGCAACAAGATGGTAATCATATTGCAATATATAAGTGTACCAATTCAACAAGTTGTACAACTTAAACCTACAATGTAACATGTCAATCAATTACTATCAATATAGCTGGAACAAAAAATTATAAGTGTAGATGTGCAGCAAGGAAACACCGAATATAAAAATCTTTAAAAATCATTATTAATATGTTGTAAAAATTCATCTATTCTGCTGATGAATTAGAAAGGGTCATACAATAGCTTTGTAATAATGAATAAGTTATTACTACATGATATACAAACTTTAGTGCTTTTCTTCTCTATGTGCTTTAAGCAGAGGTTTAAACCTCTATGTGAAGGTGCATATAACATGCTTTCAGGTTAATATTTATGTTAATAGTGTTTACCTTTATAGTTCCTTTTAGTAATGTAGAAAGTAATTGTGATTGGCAGAGAATGTATAATCACAACCAAACGATACTTTAAATAAGAAAAAAGTGTATGTGTATATATATATATATGTATGTATATATATGTATATGTATATATGTATGTATATACATATACATATATATATACATACATATATATGTATATATATGTATATATATATGTATATACATATACATATATATATACATACATATATATATATACATACATATATATATGTATGTATATATATATATACACAAAACAGTTAATGGGGGTAATATCTACTTGTAGTATAATGCCTGGGTGATTCTATGTAAAGTATATTTTTCGAGGCAGTTTTACCAAGTATAATAGATTTATTATTGTTTACAAAATATTCACTCTATCCCTCTGCTCTCAGTGACATTGGCTTGATCAAAATCTTCCATTGACTGATTCAATATGGTAGAAGTGACAGCATGCCAGTTACAAGTTCAAATTTAAGAGATGTTATGGTTTCTTTTTTACTCTTGTGCTCCTGTGATATGCCATGCTCTAGATAATCCTTGATCATTTAACCTGAATTCTGGAATAAGACATGTAAAGTACACCTGATCCCAACCTTCAACCTGGAGGAACAGCCAGCTAACTTAGCTAAATGTTTCTCAACCATGACTGATCTGTAGACTTGAGAATGAATAAATGTTTATCATTAGAAGCCACTGAGATTTGGGGGTTGTTTGTGATGTTGTATTATGACAGTAAAACTTGACTAATATAACATTTTTCAAAACTTAGTAATATTTTTTTCTAGTATATTTTATTAAGAAACAAAGCAAAACAGAGGACTCATTCCAGTTATTTCTTCCTTAAATTTATTTTCACACATGACCAATGAAGTATCAATCAGTATCTATGCTGGATGCCTTTTGTTTGCTCCACCAAAACAATCTCCACACTTTCTTATCTTGCTCTGTGCCGTAAGAGACTTAAATAAGGTTTGGCCAACAAGGAGCAGTGACAGGAGAGCAGAAGGAGGAGCAGAGAAAGTGGGGCTGGGGATCTTTAATTTCTGGACTTTCTCCCTGCTGGATCACTGCAAGCTGGCTGCATCCTGTGGTCAAAGGACACAGCATCTGCCAGGTAGCCCTCTCTGCACATCCATAATAGCTCACTCCCCCTTTCCATGTGGGCCTAAGGCTTTCCTTAGCCCTGAGGTCACTAGCTCTAAGTACTGCCCTATTCCCTGTGGTTTCTTTATACCCTGCCCTCACTCTCATAAATAGCCCCTTCTTAAACTTTCCTCAAAATTGCTCAGTTTAAGTGTATCATCTGTTTCCTGCTGCGACCTTGACTGACACAAATTCCTTGGTTAAATTTTATAAAAAGTATTTATGAAGTGACAGCAGTTCAATTTAATCTGGTGTTCTGACCGACACACTTTAAACCAAAAGAAAACATAAACATACATATGTGAAAATGTGCATGGCTCCTAACCTGATTTTGTTTCTCTGCCTGGAGGCTTCTGTTATGCATGTTCAGGCTTGTGAGACCTTTCTCAGGGCACTGTTGCTTTGTCTGGTAACTTGATATTACTTCCAGTTCTAAAATTTTATGCTAATTAAGAAATTCTCAATGTTTTTCCCTGCAATTTTCTCTATAAATGTTAAATGATTTCTTCTCAGAATTTAGTAAATGAGAAAGAAAAGTAAAAATAGAGTGGAGAAAGGTAGAAGAATAGTTCTTCCCTTAGCTCTCTAAACTTTCATTGTAATAAACTTCATTTTCCAGTAATAGGCAATCAATTATTCCCCAAAGCTGCTCCTCAGCATGAGAACTTACGCAATGTATTTGTTCTTTTTCTACTCCAATTTTTTTCAGTACTAGCATATCAAAAACAGGACTAAAATATCTACTTTCAGTTTGATTCTGAGAATTTAATACAATATATAAAAAAGAATCTAATGCAGTGATTGGGCCTCAATAATTGCCCACTTATTTTAATCTTTATTCCAACTGCATACTTAAAAATATTAAATTTCATGTACTTTCAAGGTCTTTTCAGTCTTTCTGCAACTGCTTTTCAGAAAGCTTAGGTATTTGGTGGACTTACTTTTTTTTTTCGTACACAATTTTTTTTTTTAGGCTTCTGGTCAAGATGGCAGAGTAGGTAAATTCTGTGCTTGCCTCGTCTCATGACAACATCAAAATTACACCTAAACTGCAGAACAACCAGCATTGAGAATCACTTCCAGTCCAGCTGAACAGAAATCCTACAACTTCTATATTGAAGAAGCCATGTTGAGACTGGTAAGAGGGGTGGAGATGCAGAATGGGACTTTTCTACACCCATGTGTGGTGGTTAAAAATCAGGAGGAATATCTTGGCTGTGGAGGTCCCAGCCCCACACCATGCTATCCACTCCAGGGTTCCAATGTTGAGAGGTTCCCATAACTTCTGGCTGTGAAAACCAGTGGAGATTGTGACTGAGTGAGATGGAGAGCAGCTGGAGTACCAGGTATTCCTCTTAAAGAGCCCGCACATGAACTTACTCCCTAATGAACTCACTTGTTCAGAGCTCCAGCAGTGGGCAGCAGCTTGGAAGATCAGGGGTATACAGGAAGAAACCGAGTTGTCTAGCTTCAGCATAAGAGCTGAAGCTTTCTCCCAGGCAGAAGTGCTGGCAAAAGCCGTTGTTCCTTGTTGAGCCCTTCCCCAACTCAGCATGCTGACTCAGTCACCACTATATCTGAGTCTCCATCAACCTGGCTAACACTGATTGCCAAGCCCTGATGATTCCCTGAGATGCTGCCCCACTCAATTTACAGGCCTACCCAAGTTGCTTCTAGTGGCTTTTCTATATGAACAACTTGTTTTGGCTCATGCTGCGGACATTCCTAAAATTTATCAAAGGTTTGCAAAACCCAAACAAGCAGCACCTGGCCTTGGCATGTCTTCTTACCTTTTGCTAAACAGCCCCAAGCTTGGCACTGGTGGCAGCTGGCCTCGTTTTGCAACTTAGTCTCTCCCAGGCACCTCCAAGCCTAGCACAAATAGTAACCATCTGCAGACCAATGGCTTATACCAAGTGGCCCTGGGCAGGGCATAGGCAGAAGCTAACCTTGACCTGCAGCAGAGCACTATCCAAGAGACTCCAGAAACAACACACCTGGGGGCCAGCTTCAGATCACAGAGTGCACACCCAACCACCTCCACAAACGACACACCCAAAGGACAGACTGGATGGCACCAGAGCCTCGCTAAAGTGATTCCTACTCCATAGGGTCAGCCCCTGCACAACAGCAACTTTACTATAGTAATGGTCAATCCTCATAACCAGTTAGCCTCAGGGTCAATCCCTCTACTTTACATGCCAATAGCAATTAAGGCTCGATTACAACAGGAGGGTACACAAGAGACACAAAGGACACATCTAAAACATTCAGCTCATGTGATCAGGGAGACTGCACCACTGGGCCCCACAGGACACCTACTCCATAAGGCCACTCTACCAAGACTGAAAGACAAAGCAGCTTTACCTAATACATAGAAACAGAGAGAGGCAGCCAAAATGGGGAAACAAAGAAATATACCAAATGAAAGAACAGAACAAAGCTCCAAATAAAAGAACTAAACAAAATGTAGACAAGCTATTTACCAGATGCTAAGTTAAAAACACTGCTTATAAGAATGCTCAGTGATATCAGTGAGAACTTCAACAAAGAGATAGGAAACATAAATATAGAGATAAAAAATATAAAAAAGAACCAGTCAGAAATAAAGAATACAATAACCGAAATGATGAATATATTAGAGAGTATCAACAGTAGATTAGATGAAATGGAAAAATAAATAAGTTGTAAAATAAGGTAGCAGAAAACACCCAATCAGAATAGCAAAAGGGAAAAAAAAACTAAAAAAAAGGATCATTTAAAGGGCCTCTGAGACAACGTTAAGCATATGAACATTCAAATCACAGGGGTAGCAGAAGAGAGGGAGCAAGGGATTTAGAACCTATTTGGAGAAGTAATGATTGAAAACTTCCCTAACCAGTCGAAGAAAATAGACATACATGTCTAGGAAGTGCAGAAAGCCCCAAATAAAATGAACCCAAAGAGGCCCACACCAAGACACATTATAATTAAAATGACAAAGATTAAATAAAAAGAGAGAATCTTAAAAGCACCAAGAGAAGGCAGTTAGTTTCCTACAAGAGAGGTCCCATAGGACTTCAGCTATTTTCCCAACAGAAACTTTGGAGACCAGAAGGAATTGGTATGAAATATTTAAAGTGATTAAAAACAAGGACCAACAACCTGAATTACTCTACCCGGCAGAGCTATTATTTAGAATTGAAGGAGAGATAAAGAGCTTCCCAGACATGAAAAAAGCAATACCAAACTAGTATTACAAGAAATATTAAAGGGACTTTTTTTAAGAAGAAGAAAAAAGGATAAAAAATATGAATAATAAAATGGCAATAAGTACATATCTATCAAAAATTACTTTCAATGTGAATAGATTAAGTGCTCCAATCAAAAGAGAGGGTGGCTGACTAGCTAAGAAAACAAGACCCTTATATATGCTGCCTACAAGACACTCACTTCAGCTTGAAAGATACACACAGACTGAAAGTAAAGGGTAGGAAAAAGATGTTTTATAAATAAGAACAAGTTGAAAACCACACTATATTACTCATATGTGGGATATAAAACTGAAAGCAACAAATAAACATGATAAACGGAGACACATGGACACGAACAGTGGGTTAGTGGTTACCAGAAGAAAGCAGGGAGGGGAAGGTAGATGGGGTAAAAGAGGTCAAATATTTGGTGACAGAAGGAAATCCAACTCTGAGTGGTAAAAACACAATGCAATATATATATGACTTATTGTTGAATGATACACCAAAAATATTTAATTTTTAAATTAATGTCAGCTTAATAATTTTTAATAAAAAAAAGCAATAGAAAAAAGATATTTCATGAAAGTGGAAACAAAAAAATATCTAGGGTAGCAATACTTATACCAGACAAAACAGACTTTGAAAGAAAGGCTTTAACAAGAGACAAGGAAGGATCCAGTAATTTCATTTGGGATATTTACCTGAAGAAAATGAAAACACTAATTCAAAAAGACATGCATCCATATGTTTATTGCAGCATTATTTATAATATCCAAGATATAGAAGTGTCCATCAATAGATGAATGGATAAAAAGTGCTACATGTATACAATAAAATATTAGCCATAAAAGGAATGACTTGTTGCTATATGCAACATCATGGATGGACCTACAGAGTATTATGCCAAGTGAAATAAGTCAGACAGAGAAAGATAAATAACATATGATTTTACTGAGGAATCTAAAGAACAAAACAAAGAAAACAGAAACAGACTCATAGATACAGAGAACAAACTTATGTTTGCTAGATGGGAGGGCATTTGGGAGATTGGGTGAAAATGGGGATGGGATTAAGAAGTACAAATTGGTAATTACAAAACAGTCATGGGGATATAAAGTATAGCATAGGAAATATAGTAAATAATATTGTAATAGCTATATCTGTTGTCATATAGCCATTAGATTTATTGGGGCTGATCACTTCATAAGTTATATGTGTCTAATAACTATGTTTTATGTCCGAAACTAATATAATATTCAATTATAATGAAAAAAATTAAAAATCACTTAAAAAGTGAAGGATGTTAGATAAAAATGTTTTAAACTGTGGTAAAATACACATAATAACTATGATAAAATAAACATAATAACTAAGATAAAATAAACAATATAAAATTTATCATCTTATACTTTTTTTAAGTGTATGGTTTAATATTGTAAAGTATATTCACATTGTTGTGCAATTAATCTTCAGAACTTTTTTGTCTTGCAAGACTAAAACTCTAAGCAACTATTCTCCATTTTCTTTCCCTCCATCTCCCGATAACCACTATTCTACTTTATGTTTGTATTAATGTGAATGCTCTAGGTACCTTATGTAAGTGGAATCATCATAGAGTGTTTTTCTTTTTGTGATAATTTATTTCACTTAGCATATTGTCTTTAAGGTTCATCTGTATGATACCTTGTGTCAGAATTTCTTTTGATTGATTTATTTTAAAAAATAAATTTTCTGAGATGTGCTTGACAGAATTTCTAGATTTTGTTTAAAATCACATTTCTCCATGTGCTGAAAGAGAAAGATGGCTCTAACACTGCAGATTATTATTGTGAAATTGTAAAAAGTGTACCATGTGCTTAGAAAGCATCCTCTAGTCACTAGTGTGCTCTTTATGCATATCTGACTTTGTTTGAGCTATGTACACATGGGAATATTTATTACCCTCAATCAGCCAGTGTTCTAATCCATCGGCTATTCTCTGTCAGCACTCTTGTTCAGAATTGTATTAAGAAGTTTAATGAACAGAAAGGAATGCTGTAAAAAAGCATATTTCAAACATTAAGTATGTGGACTATCTATTGATTCTGAGAATTTCTGAGCAACTTTAAAATGCTCATTTTCCACACTTATGCCTCCTGTTACTAGATGCCTCCTGTTACTAGATGCCTTTCTGGGCTCCACTTCAAGCTTTGCTTTCTGTTTTTTTTTTTCTCTCTCTCTATTTGGAACATACAGCCTCCCAGAGTTCCTGGAACTCTTCTGAATGTAGTGAATTGGGTCTCCTCCAAGACCTTCCCTGAACGCAGATGCACTGCTAATTTTCCCAGAGCTGGCCCCTTGAAAACAGGCAGAAGGCAGTCTTGGTGGTTAGTACAAAATAGTCTCTCAGATTCATCCTTCTGTAACTACTATTCACACTTTGTAATTGTTAAAATGATTTCTTTTCTTCCTTTGCTTCATGAGGAAAGGGGGATGAATTTTTGGAGAGGAATGATACAGCTGTGAAAATTTCCCCAAATGGGTCATTTGTTTCCCCCCCCCCCAGTTTTATTGAGATTTAATTGACATATAACATATTAGTTTAAGGCGTTCAATATATTTGAAATATGTATATATTGTGAAGTGATTACCATAGTAAGTTCAGTTAACTTTCATTATCTCACATAATTACAGTTTTTCCTTTTTGAATGAGAACTTCTAAGTTCTACTCTCTTAGCAACTTTCAAATATACAACACAGTATTGTTAACTATATTCGCTCACCATGCTGTACATTAGAACAGAATTTATAACTGGAAATTATAAATTTGAACACCTTCACCCCCACTCTCCCACTTCCCTGCCACCCTGGACTCTAATTACATCTATTTTCTGTTTCTATGAGTTTAGTTTTTTTAGATTCCACATATAAGTGAAATTATATAGTATTTGTCTTTCTCTGGCTTATTTCAGTCAGCTTATTTCACTTGTCATAATGCCCTCAGAGTCCATCCATGTTGTCACAAATGGCAGGATTTTCTTCTTCTTTTAATGACTGAATAATTTTTTATTGTTTATATAGATCATATTTCCCTTATCTATTAATCTATTGATGAACATTTAAGTTGTTTCATATCTTATATATTGAGAATCATGCTGCATTAACATGAGGGTGCATATATCTCTTCAATATAGTGTTTTACTTCCTTCAGATATATACCCAGAAGTGGGATTGCTGGATCATATTGTAGTTCTATTTTTAATTTTTTTAGTAAATTTTATACTATTTTTCATAGTGGCTGCACCAATTAACAATCCCATAAACAGTACATAAATTTCCCTTTTTTCCACTTTCTCACCGACACTTGTTAATTCTTCTCTTTTTGATGACAGCCACTCTAAAAGGTGTAATTGACATATAGCATTATATTAATCTCAGGTGTACTACATAGATTTAATATTTTTATATATTACAAGATGATCATCACCACACAATAAGTCTAGATTACAACATTACCACAATAGTTACAAAAATTTTAAAATATAATTTAAATAATTAAAAAGTTTTTGAGGTTTGTTTAAGGCACATAATATGGTCTATCTTGTTAAATGCTCCAATTTTCAATCCCACCAAGAGTGTACAAAGGTTTCCTTTTCTCCACCTCCTCATCAACATTTGTTGTTCTTTGGTTTGTTGATGATGGCCAATCTGACAGATGTGAAGTGATATCTTATTGTGGTTTTAATTTGCATTTCTCTGATGGTTAGTGACCTAGAGCATCTTTTCATATGTCTATTGGCCATCTGTATATCCCCTTTGGAGAAATACCTATTCAGGTCTTCTATCCACTTTTTAATTGGATTGCTTATTTTTTTGTTGTTGTTGTATGAGTTTTTTATGTTTTGCATATTAACCACTTGTCAGATGTATCATAGGTGAATATCTTCTCCCATTCAGTTGATGGTTTCTTTTGCTGTGCAAATTTTTTTTGATTTAGTGCCATTTGTTTATTTTGTTTGTTTGTTTCCCTTGACTGAAGAGGTATAGTAGAAAAAAATATATTAATAACAATATCAGAGAGTTTACTGCCTATATTTTCTTACATAAGTTTTATGGTTTCAGATCTTACAGTTAAGTCTTTATTCCATTTTAACTTTATTCTTATATATGGTGTATGAAGGTGGTCCAGTTTCATTTGTTGAAGAGACTATATTCTTTCTCCCTTTGTCATAGATCAAATGACCATAGAGGCATGGATTTATTTCTGAACTCTCTATTCTGTTCCATTGATATAGGTGTCTGTTTTTATGCCAGTACTATGCTGTTTTGATTACTGTAGTCTTAGAGTATAGTTTCATATCATTGTGGTCAGAGAAGACACTCGATACAATTTCAATCTTCTTAAATTTATTGAGACTTGTTTTGTGGCCTAACATATGGGCTATCCTGGAAAATGTTTCACTGGTACTTGAGAAGAATGTATATTCTGCTGCTAGGAGGTGAAACACTCTGAAAATATTAATTAAATCTATCTGGTCTAGTGTGTCATTTATGGCTACTGTTCCCTTATTCATTTTCTGTCTGGAAGATCTTTCCATTGGCGTCAATGGGGTGTTAAAGTCTCTGACTGAGTGTAATACTGTCAATCTCTCCCTTTATGGTGGTCAATAATTGCTTTATATATGTAGAGGCTCCTATGTTGGGTGCATATATGTATACTAGGGTTATGTTCTCTTTATGTATTGACCCCTTTATTATTGCGTAACTCCCCTCTTTGTCTCTTGTTATAGCCTTTGTTTTAAAGTCTATTTTGTCTGATATAGCTATTGCTACTCCAACTTTTTTTCATTTTCATTTGCATGAAATATCTTTTTCTGTCCCTTTACTTTTAGTCTGTGTGTATCGTTTGATCTGAGGTGGGTCTCTTATAGATAGCATATGTATGAGTCTTGTTTTCTTATCCATTCAGCTACTCTATGCCTTTTGATTAGATCATTTGATCTATTTACATTAAAGTGATTATTGATAGCTACATAGTTATTGTCATTTTATGATTCATATTTATGTACCCCCCTTTTTTATTTTATAAAAGTTCCCTTAACATATCTTGTAATTCTGGTTTGTTGGTGATGAATTACTTGAGCTCTTTTCTGTCTGGAAGACTCTTTAACTTACATTCAATTTTAACTGATAGCCTTGCTGGATTCTTGTTTTTCATCACTCTGCATATTTTGTGCCAATCCCTTCTGGCCTGTAAAGTTTCTATTGAAAAGTCTGCTCCCATTCTTATGGGAGTACCCTTGTAAGTAATTAGCTGGCTTTCTCTTTCTACTTTTAGGATTCTGCCGTGTCCTCTTTCTACCCTACTGCGTGACAAGGTCCAGAGATGGGGATGGAAGCTTCAAGGAATGCATCATCAAGAACAAGGATGTGACATGTGTTTAGGGATAATTGGTTTCTTAGGAATGATCCTATTAATAGGGAGAATTTGGGTAGCACAAATTCTAGTAAGTCTAAACTCTGTACAAGTGGATTTCAAAATTGGCTGAGGAAAACATAGTAAATTCCCCAAGTATGGAATCAGTTCCAATCACCCTGACTGTCCAGAATGTGTAAACCCTTTGAACAATTATTAAGAGAAATTCCTTTTGACGCACCTCTTAAAGATGTTATGAATAAATTACAACAAGCTGAATTACTAGAACCAGCTTATACTCCTGTTCCTATGCAGTTAGTAGAAAAATTAGTAAAGGATAAGAAATTTACTCATAAGCCTGTGCCTACTATGGAAGGGCCTCCTTTTGTGGCCTACTGGATAAATAGAAAACTAGTAGTTTAAATTTTATAGAAAGGCTGGCTAGGTCAGAACCTCCTTGGTGCTTAAAAAACAAAGGAACAAAAACTTAGCTTACAAAAGCAGCTTTGTAAAACTGATTTTTATAAATATTTTTCTCAATACTGCACCAAGGAAGCTTTTGAACAGCTATGAGAAAGGTTCAGCTTGAACTTTAGATAATAGCATAAATAAAGTGGCAATTAAAAGATTTCTTCAGGCAGAAAGAAGAACAATATTTGCCCACTAGCCAATATTTGCTGTTATGAGTACCTCTATCTATCATCTTTACTTAAGTCAAACTGTATCTTACATAATAGATATAAGAATTAAAAGTTTAGATTGTTCCATCAGGTAGTTCTGTTCTAATAATTGAAAAAAGAATGTACTAGTTGATCATGAATATTAATAATAATATACTCTATAAGATTTTTTGCTTTGCTTAACCATAGAAATTTAACTCCCTGCTATCTTAACCACAAAGTATAATCAAATGCCAAAATAGAAAGTATAAAAGTTGTATTCACATCACAATAAAACAGAACAGTGTCACACCGCCTCTGAGTTGTGTAGTCGACTGTCTCCCGTGCCGATGCCTTGCCCACCTTCGGGGTCCCCTGGATCCTGTCCTGGCTGGACTGCGGCAGGATTCTTTTTGTCTTAACTTTTAATGATGATGTATCTTGGTCTGGGTCTGTGTGGGTTCTTCTTTTTGGGACTCTCTGCACTTCCTGACTTGTATATCTATTTCCTCTGCCATATTAGGGAAGTTTTCTATCATTATTCTTCAAGTAGATTCTCAATCCCTTGCTCTCTTTCTTTTCCTTCTGGCACCTCTATGTTACCAGAATGTTAGTATATTTGATGTCTTAGAGATCTTTTAAACTTTCCTTATTTTTTGATTCTTTTTTCTTTTTGCTGTTTCAACTAGGTGTTTTCTATCACATTGTTTTCTAACTTTCTGATTCAGTCCTCCACTCCATCTAATCCACTGTTGATTTCTTCTGATGTATTCTTCATTTTGGTTATTGTATTCTTTATTTCTGACTAATTCTTTTTTATGGTTTCTATGTTCTTTTTATATGCTTACTATCTTTCTGTTGAAGTCCTCACTGAGATGATCTATTCTCCCCATAGTTCACTGAGCATTTTTATAACCAGTTTTTGAACTCTGTCTCTGGGAGATTGCTTGCTTTTATTTCATTTAGTTTTTTTTTCTTTCATTTTTGTTGCCTCTCTGTGTTTGTTTCTATGTATTAGAAAGATCTGTTACATCTCCCAGCCTTGGCCAGGTGGCCTTATGTAGTAGGTGTACTGTGTGGCACAGTCTCCCTGATCACCTGCACCACGGGCTCTAGTTGTGTTCCTTGTGTGGTTATGTGTGTTCTCCTGTTATAACTAAGTCTTGTTTGCTCTTAGCATGTCAGTAAATGGGATTTACTCTTGGGCTGACAGGGTGTGGGGATTGCCTATGTCCATAGGATATGAGCTGCTATGTAGAGGATAATCCCACAGAGCGGGATTCACTCCAGCAGTCTTGTGTACCTGTTGAGACCATCGTTTGAGTGTGACGCTTATGGAGCTAGTCAGGTGGTGCTCTGTTGTGGTCTGACTCTAGTCTTTGGATATGTTGGTTCTAGAGTCCCTTGGGAGGGCTTTTCATGTAAACCAAGTTAGCTACTGCCACTGATTGCTTGGGGGCTACCTGGTAGGAGCTAAAGTGCGATCTGCAGATGGTTGCTGCCTATACTGTATCTGGAGGCAAGTGAGAGAGATCATGCTATGTGCCGAGGTTGGTTATTCCCTGTACTGGTCCTAGGGCGGCTTAGCAAAAGGACCCATGCACCTCAAGGCCTGAGGCTGCCTGCAGCTGCCTGTTTGACTTTGCAGCTGGAAGAGCATTCGGGTAGGTGAGTTGTGTGGGGCAAGGTCCCAGGGTAAAGGGAACAAATTTCCCCTGGCTAATAGAGAGTCAGGTTTCATGTCAGTGCTGAATCTGCAGCTTCTTGTAAAAGTGTCTGATTGCAGCAAAGCCAGCCACTGTCTTCCTCAGGCCCTTAGACCCCCATGATCCACCCAAAAGATACTGCAAAGTCTCCACTGAAACATGTGGGCCATGTGTGGGCCACATGAGCTGAGGACTGCTGGCTTCCAATAAACATGCAGCTCAGGGAAGCTGCAAGATAGGGCTGCCTGACAAAGGGCCATGGGGACAATTTGTGGGCTGAGTGGGCTGAGGGCCCAGGGAAACTGGGGGTGAAACAGGCTGATCTCTCCAGGCCAGTTCAGCTTCAAAACTGGCTGCGCAAGTGGGGGGCGGGGTGTTCAACACAGACAAGATGGTGCTCACTTGGAGACTGCCTGGAAGGGGGCCTGACAGAGGAGCAGTGGCGGCTGTGGTTCCAGCCCTGGCACCACGCAACTCAACCTTTCCCGGTATGTCTGCCGCGTCTCCTGAGTCGCGGACTTTTAGCCAGAGCTTAGGGCGAGCGTCTACGAGTGAATGAGTCCATGCATGTGCCCTTTAATAGGATTTGGGTTTTCAGTTTGTGTTTTTGTTTTTGTTTTTGGTCTCACTCAGATGGCCAGAGTCCCCAGTGGGTTTTACAATTAGATTTTGTGAGAACTACTCTCTCTAGGATTGGAACCCTGAGCTTGGGAACCCCTGTGTGGGGCTAGGACTCCTTGTTTCTTCAGGGGTCATCTGCAGCCACACTCTCCCTCCCACTGTTCAACAGCCTCAGAGGGGTGCAAGACCAGCCCACTTAGCATCTTTGCCTCACCTTCCAAACTCAGATATGTTATGACCAGCTAGATTTCAAGGGGTTCTCCAAGTTGTTTGTTTTATAACTTGGTTGTAATTTTGACATGGCCACGGAAGAAGGCGAACCCTGCTTTTTACCCAGCCCGCCATCTTGACTGGAATCTGTCATGTCTTCTTAAAGAATGACTTCTTTATCATTATGAAAAACTCACTTTATGCCTAGTTGTAGGTTTTATTCAAAAATCCACTTTTTCTGTCATATAACAACTACAGCTTTCTTTTGATTAGTGTTAGTATGAGATCTCTTTTTTCTGTCTATTGGGAAGCAATTTTCCATGGGTCTCTTACATTTTTGTACTTCTTGTTTCTGATTTTGTTCTGGACTATTTTTTTTTAAAAAGGATATTTATTTAACAAACAGCCTTGGAGAGTAGATATAGGGTCTTCAACCTGGGCATAGGATGAATTTGTTTCCAACCAGAATATAAGAAAAATTTCTCTTTTTGGGGTAATAATTAGATAGGTTTGATTATTGATATGGTTGGACTTCATGCAACTGTTGTGCTATTTTCTACTTATTTCTTTGTTCTTTGTTCCCTTTGTTCTCTTTTTCTGCCATCTTTTAGACTGGGTCTTTTTAAAGTTCCATTTGATCTCCTTTTTATTTCTGATTCATTAGCTATAACTCTTTTCTGAGTAATTTTATTGCTTGCTTTAGGTTTTACAGTATACATCTTTAACTTATCATGTATATTAGTTTCCTATGGCTACTGTTACAAATTACAAACTTGGTGGTTTAAGACAAAAGAAAATTATTCTCTCATGAAATTTGAAACAAATTTCTTTGGACTAAAGTCAAGGTGTTGGCAAGGTTACAGTCCACTAAAAAGCCCAGGAGGGGAATTCCTTGATTTGTGACCACATCACTCAAATCTTTGCCTTGATGGTAACATTGCATTTTTTTTTTTGCCTGTATCAAGTCTCCCTCTGCCTCTCTCTTATAAGGACACTTGTGATTGCATTTAAGGATTAACCAGATAATCCAGGATAATCTCTTCATATCAGAATCCTTAAATTAATTTATAAAGTCTTTGCCATATAAATTAACATTGACAAGCTCCAGTGATTGGGACCTAAGATATCTGGGGGCCATTACCCAGCCTACATCATGACTTACCTTCATGTGGTATTATAACACTCTGCATATTAAATAAGGACCTTGCAATGGTATATTCTTACTTCTTCCAATTGGCTTTTGTGCTATTATTTGCATATATTTTATATCTGTTCTAGATTATTCACTACATTGTTACTGCTTTATTAATACTTTTAATCAAACTTAGAAAAATATTTAGGAATCCATGGACATATATATTATGTCACTTGAAGTTTTTTAATAGCTCACAGAATCCAGATTATTTTTCTCCCAATATCTTTTCTGTATCTTTCTTTCTGAACAATATTTCCTGCTATGACATCAGGTTCATGAATTTCTTCTTCCATAATTGCTAATTTACTGTTTCTCTCATCTAGCACATTTTTCATCTCAGATATTGTGACTTTCATTTCTAGAAAGTTGATTTGAGAGCTTTTATGTCCCCTCTGTTTCTGCTTAATTTCTACTAGATTATTGAATATATAGACTGCAGTTGTAATAACTTTTATTGTCCTTGTCTACTAAGACTATCATCTGTCATATCTAGGACCATTTCACCTGATTACATGCTTTGTAACTTTCTTTAAAATTTATTTTTAATTTATTTATTTTTGATTACATTGGTTAACAAAATTCAGTAAGTTTCAGGTGTACAATTTAACAATAAGGCAGATAAATATATATATATTTCATCGTTGTGTTCCCCTCCTATAGTTAGATTTCTTTCTGCCACCACATATTTGCTCCTTTTTACCCCATCTACCTCTCTCCCCTCCCCACTCCCCTCTAGTCTTTTCAAGTCTTTGGGATAAATACCCAGAAGAGGGTTTGCCAGATCATATAGTAGATCAATTCTTAGTTTTTTGAGGAACCTTCATACTGTTTTTCATAGTAGCTGTACCAATTTGCAGTATATGAGGGTTCTTTTGTCTCTGCATCCTCTCCAACATTTGTTATTACTTGTCCTGTTGATAACAGCTGTTCTATTTTTTTTAACATTTAAAAAAAAATTTTCCCCTTCCCCACTGATAACAGCTATTCTAATAGGTGTGAAATGATGTCTCATTGTAGTTTTGATTTGCATTTTCTTAATAGCTAGTGATGTTGAACATCTTTTTATATATTTGTTGGCCATTTGTATGTCCTCTATGGTGAAGTGTCTGTTCAGATCCTCTGCTCATTTTTTGATTGAAACTTTTTTTTTGTTGTTATTATTGAGTCATATGAGTTCTTTGTATATTTTAGATATAAGACCTTTATGGGAGGCATTGCTTCAAATATATTTTCCCACTCTGATGGTTGTATCTTTACCTTGTTGATGATTTCTTTTGCTGAGCAGAAACTTTTTAGTTTGATGTAGTTCTTTTCATTTATTTTTGGTTTTACTCCCCCTGCCTTTGAGGTCAAATTCATAAAATCCTCTATAAGTCCAAGATCTATTAGTTTAGTTCTTATGTTTTTTTCCTATACATTTTATTGTTTCAGGTCTTTTATTCAGGTCCTTAATCCATTTTGAGTTAATTTTGGTGTATGGTGATAGACAATAGTCTAATTTCATTCTTTTGCAAGTGGCTTTCCAGTTTCCCAGCACCATTTCTTAAGAGGCTTTCCTTTCCCACTGTATGTTCTTGGCTATTTTGTCAAAATATTTTGCTCATATAAACATGGTTTCATTTCTGAACTCTGGATTCTGTTCCACTGTTCTGTGTGTCTGTTTTTTTTTTTTGCTAATACCATACCATTTTGATTACTGTCACTTTGTAGTTTAATTTAAAGTTGGGCCTCCAGCCTTGTTCTTTTTTGTCAGGATGTCTTTGGCAAGTAGGGGTCTTTGTGCTTCTATACAAATATGATGACTTTTTTTGTTCTATTTTTTTTAAAAAGGCTGATGGGATTTTGATGGGGATTGCATTAAATCTGTATAATGCTTTAGCTAATAAGGTTATTTTTAACTATGTTGATTCTTTCAGTCCAAGAACACGGAATAGCTTTCCATTTCTTTGTATCTTTTTCGATTTCTTCTAATAGGGTCTTATAGTTTTCATTATATAGGTTCTTCACATGTTTCATTAGATTTATTCCTAGATATTTTATTTTTTTGTTGCAATTGCAAAAAAATTATTTTTTTCCATTTTTTCCCCTGACACTTTATTATTAGAGTATAGGAAAGCTATGGATTTTTGATCATTGATTTTGTATTCAGAGACTTTACTGTATTTGCTTATTGTTTCTAGTGGTGTTTTTGTTCATGTGAAGTCTTTAGGATTTTCTACATAGAGAATCATGTCATCTGCAAATAGTGAAAGTTTGACTTCCTTGTTTCCTATTTGTATGCCTTTTATATCTTTCTCTTGTCTGATTGTACTCTCTAGGACTCCTCATGTTATATTGAATAACAATGGTGATAGTGGACAGCCTTGCCTTGTTCCTGATCTTAGAGGAAAGGTTTTTAGATTTTCAGCATTAAGTTTAATGTTGGCTGAAGGTTTGTCATAGATAGCCTTTATTATTTTAAGTGTTTTGATCATAAATGGATGCTGTATCTTGTCAAAGGCTTTCTCTGCATCTTTTGATATGATCATATGATTCTTACTTTTTAATTCATTTATGTGGTGTATCACATTAATCAATTTGTGTATGTTGAACCATCCTTTGCCTCTGGGAGGAAGCTCACTTGATTATAGTATATAACCTTTTAAATATGTTGCTGTATTTGCTCACTAGTATCTTATTTAGGATTTTTGCATCGGTGTTTATAAGAGATATTGGTCTGTAGTTTTCTCTTTTTTTTGTGTTATCTTAACCAGGTATTGGTATCAGGGTAATATTGGCCTCATAAAATAAGTTGGTAACTACTGCCTCTTCTTAAATGTTTTGGAAAACTTTGAGGAGAATAGTTATTAAATCTTCTATGAATGTTTGGTATAATTCACTGGTGAAGGGATCTCATCCTGGACTTTTATGTTTTGGTAGATTTTTGATGATTGTTTCAATTTCCATATTGCTGATCAGTCTAATTAGATTTTCCAGTTCTTTTTGATTCAGTTAAGGAAGGTTGTATCTTTTTAAGTACCTGACCATTTCTCTTAGGTTATTAAATTTGGTGTTATATACTTTTGAATATTATTCTTGTAAGATCCTTCATATTTCTGCAATGTCTGTCATAATTTCTCCTCTTTATCCCCAATTTTGTTTCCTCTTTTTTCTTCAGTAAGTATAGCCAGATGTTTGTCATTTTTATTAAACTTCTCAAAGAACCAGCTCTTTATTGCATTTATTTTTCTATTATTTTTGTTTTCAATTTCATTTATTTCTGCTCTAATTTTGATGACTTTAGGCTTTACGTTCTTCCTTTTCTAGTTTTTTTTTAAATAAAGTGTTACATTGTTTATTTGGGCTTCTTCTTGTTTTTGGAGATAGGACTGTAATGATATGAACTTTCCTCTTATTACCGCTTTTGCTGTCTCCCAAAAGTTTTTGTATGTTTTGCTATCATTATCATTTATTTCTATGTATTTCTTTATTTCCCTTCATTTCTTCTCTCACCCAGTTATTCTTCAGTAGTATGTTGTTTAATTCCATATATTTCTTCTTCCCTCTTTTTTTTCACATGATCTCCAGTTTCAATGCATTATGATCAGAGAATATGGTTGGTATGATTTCAACCCTCTTATATTTGTTGAGGCTATCTCTGTCCCATTATGTGGCTGATTCTTCAGAATGTTCCATGCACACTAGAGATGAATATAGAAGCAGCTGTTTTGGGATGGAAGTCTCTGTAAATGTCAATTATGTCCAGTTGGTCTAATGTGTCATTTAAGGATGTTATTTCTTTACTGATTTTCTGTTTGGATGATCTGTCCATATGTGACAGTGAGGTATTTAGGTCCCCCACCATGATAGTGTTTTGGTCAGTTTCTCCCTTTAGTTCTGTTAGTAATTGCTTTACATGTTTTGGGGTTCTCTGATTGGGAGCATAGATATTAAAAAGTGTCATGTCTTTTTGATATATAATTCCCTTTATCATTATGAAGTGTCCCTCAATATCTTTCTTTACCTTTTTTATTTTGAAGTTTATTTTATCTTATATTAGTACTGCTACTCCTGCTTTACTCTGAATGCCATTTGCTTGGAATATCATTTTTTACCCTTTCACTTTGAGTTTATATTTGTCTTTGGAACTAATATGTGTCTCTTGGAGGCAGCATATGATTGAGTTTTGTTTTTGATCAATTCGGCAGCTCTGTGCCTTTTTATTAGTGAGTTCAGTCCATTTACATTTAGGGTGATTATCGAAATATGAAGTTTTCCTATAAACATTTTATCTTTTGCTTTCTGGCAGCTGGGTGTTTCTTTTGCTTCCTTGTCCTTGTGTTTCCATTTTCTTTATTTTGGTTGGATTTTGTGGGATTTTCCTCTAGTCCTTCTTGTTTTATGTTATATACTTTAGTTCTGAATCTTTGGTGTGTGGTTCCCATTACAAATATATAAAGAATAGTTTCATATATATATAGTAATCTTTTTTCTTCTGTGTGTGTTTTATCTCCATTCCCTTTTGCAAATTTGGATCTTTGAACCCTTCCCTTTATAGTTATTGTTATATCAGTTTGTCCTTATGTATGCTGAACATTCATTACTATCTTGCTATAAGAAATCTCTTTTTATTGTTTAAGCTTATAATGCCCTGTTGTTGGTAAGGGTTGCACTCCACTGCTTCTATCTACCTGCTCTGTACCTTACTTACAGTTACATTTATTTATTTATTTATTTATTTATTTATTTATTTATTTATTTATTTATTTTTAATTTTTTTGTTTTAAGTGAGCTGATCCCTCTCAGAATTTCCTATAATGCAGGTCTTGTATTGGAGAATTCTCTCAATTTTTGTATGTCTGAAAAGATCTTTATTTCTCTTTCATATCTAAAGGAGAGCTTAGCTCAATACATTATTCTTGACTGGTTGTTCCTTTCATTTAATAGTTTAAATATTTGATTCCACTCCTTTCTGGCTTGTGTTGAGATGGTACTCCTAAAAAACTTAGCGAGGGTTTGTACTGAGATGTCCGACAATAATTTAATGGATTTTCCTTTCTAGGTTACCATCTTCTTTTCCCTGGCTGCCCTGAGAATTTTGTTTGTCAATGATTTTAATAATTTTAATACAATGTGTCTTGATGAAGGCATTTTTGGCTTGAGGTAATTGGGTGTTCTGTTGACTTCTTGAATTCCAGGCTCCAGCTCATTCCTTAGATTTGGGAAATTCTCATCAACTGTTTGTCTGAAAATGCTTTCTAATCACTGCTGCTTTTCCTCACCTTTAGTAATGCCCATTATTGTTATGTTTTCTCTACCAATGGTATCAGCTAGTTCTTGTATTTCTCTTTCATTATTTTTCATTCTTCAGTTTCTCTCTTCTTTCTTCTGATTTATTTCTAGATTTCTGTCTTTGATATCACTTATCCTTTCCTCCATTTGGTCGATTCTATCCCCAAGCTTGCTATTTCATTTTTCAACTCTTACAGTATGTTCTTTATCTCCAGAAGTTCTATTTGGTTCTTTTCGAGTGTTTTGATCTCCTTGCTAAAAACTCATTCTGCTCATCTAGTTGTTTCAGTTCCTGAAATTGCTGATATGAATTGTTTTAGATCTCATTGAGTTTTTCAGAAGTACCATCCTGAATTTCCTGTCATTTTAGCTGCATATTTCTCTGCCTTGGTGTTGCAGCCATGGCTAGTTAAAATCAATTGTTTTCCTGCCATCCTGGATTCTCTGCCGTCCTCACTTGTTTGCTTTCTGCCCTGATTCTTGGGCACTTCCACAGCCATGGGGAGCTCACAGCTCTCCCAGGCAGGGCTGTGCAGGGAACTTGCTGCAGTTTCTCCCCTTACCCTATTCCTGCAGGGAGCTCCAGCTGTGAGAGTCAGCTTCTTTGTTTCTCCCAGCCCACCACTCGGCTCCCAGGGTTCTGACCTGTGGTAGCTCTTATGTACAGATCCCACACTCAGACATGCTGGTGTGCAGTTTGGGTGTTTTTTGTTGAGTTTTAGATGTTCAGCTTACTATTGCTTCAACGGGAGTGATCTGGGGACATTTCTCACTCCACCATGTTTCTGACATTGCTCGCTTTGCAACTTTAGATTGGAATCTAGACATTGTGATTCTTACCTTGTTGGGTACTGGGCTTTTGGTATGCTTAAAAATATTTTTGAGATTTTGTTCTGGGTCTCAGTCAAATTATTTGAAACATTTTCCCTTTCCAGGTTTTATTTTAAGGCTTTGTTTGGTATGTTCAGAGGAGTGTACAGTGTAAGACTAGTTTTGACATCCTCCTGAGTCAGTTCTCTTCTGAGTACTTTTGAGCACCTATGAATTATAAAAATTTTCACTCTACATGTTGAGAACATAAAATATTCCCAGCTCTTTATGAACTCTGAACATTGTACACTATAATGCTTTCAGGTGATTCTTTTCCTGCATGCATATAGTGATCATTAATCAGGGGTACCTCTAAAGATATATGAAACTCTATCTGTTCTTCAGTATCTTTTTCAGTATTTTTTTCTCTAAACTTTAGCTTCCTTGGTCTTGCTGGTCTTCTTTTCCTCAACGCATGCCACCTTCTGGGATCTGTCAGGTTTCCCTTCTCTTTGTATTATGAATTGAAAATTCCTCTTTTTAGGAAGTAAGCTTAGGAAATCATGGGGCTCATTTTGTTTGTTTCCTGTTATACCAGGATCACTGTCATTCATCACCTCATAGGCAATGTCCTGAAGTTCATTGTTGTTTTATTTTACCTGATTTTTAATTTTCTTTATTATTATTATTTTTTCCAGTTGGGAGGATAAATCTAGTTTCCTGTCACTCCATCTTGGCTGGAAGTTGAAATCTTCACATTATTCCTTGAAGAATGATAAAAGTAGTACATGTCCTAATTTTCAGGTAGAGCATTAACCAGGAACTATGAATAATTTTTTTTCTCATAATGGTATCAGTGGTTCTATTTTTATTTGTTGGGTTTTTCTTTCTCCATTGAAGTGCATAAGCGCTGTTGAAAGTCAATCAAATGTACAGATACTCCTTGTTTTATGATGGGGTTATGGTCTTATAAACCCAGCATAAACTGAAAATATTGTAAGTCGAAATACATTTAATACACTTAACCTACAGAACATCATAGCTTAGCCTAACCTTAAATGTGCTCAGAATATTTATATTAGCTTATATTTGGGCAAAATCATCTATCAGTATAAATACACCATAGAATATTGATTATTTATATTCATGATCACTTGGTCCACTGGGAACTGTGGCTTGCTGTTTTCACCCAGCATTATGAGAGAGTATTGTACTGCATATTGCTAACTTAGGAAAGGATCAATTCAAAATTCAAAGTATGGTTTCTACTTATGCAAATCACTTTTAAACCATTGTAAGGTTAATCCTAAGTCAAATCGTCATAAATTGTGACTTATGTATATGAGTGGGTCTAAACTCTTTATTTGTTTCATCAATCTATTTGTCTATCTTTGTGCAATACTATAATGCCTTCATTATTATAGCTTTATAACAACCCTTGAAACCACATAGAGTAAGTTTTTAAAAATTTGCTCATTTTCAAAGACTGTTTTGGCTATTCTAAATATTTGCATTTTCTTATAATTTCAAAATTATTTTGTCAATTTTTACCAAATAGTCTTCTTGGATTTTGAGTGTAATTTCATTTAATCTATAAATTTAATGTTGATAAACACAGGTTAATTTAAGGATGGCTGACAATATGTCAATATTGAGTCTTCCAATCTGTGGAACATGAAGTCTAGCTCCATTTATTTGAGTCTTCTTTAATTTCTCTCAGTAATGTTTTATAGTTTTATTTCTACCTATTTTTTATATTTTATGTTAAAATTGTTTCTAAATATTTGATATTTTTGGTCATAGTATAAATGATTTTTAATAAAGCTTATATTCTGTCTATAAAGGAACTCAATTGTTTGTTGCTAGGATGTAAGGATACAGTTGATTTTTGTATATTGACCTTCAACTCATGACCTTGATACATTTAATTATTAATTTTAGTAGTTTGTTTAAATGTTACTTTGGATTTTCTTTGAATACAATTATGTTGTCAAGGATAAGGACAGTTTTCTTTCATTGTAATGATAATATCTTTTATTTTTCTTTCCTTATCGCATTGGCTAAGACTTCCAGTACAACATGGAATACGTGTGATAAGAGTAAATATTATTTTCTTGTTTTGAATCTTAAGGGAAAATTACTCAATTTTTCACCATTAAATATCATGTTAGCTGTAGAATTTTCATAGATATCCATCATATGAAAAAGTTCGCCTATTCCTAGGTATTGCTTGTCTGTTTTCATATCATTCATGTTGTAGAGTTGGGCCACTGCCAAGTTTGACATTCCATGCTTAAATTTATTCACCTTTTAGACTTCTTCATTTTTGCTTTACCAGCACTGATACTTGCCTTTGGTTCCCAGCTAAGTTGAATATTTAGGCCACTGAGAGATTAGGATGTTAGAATTTTGACTTGACGAATACTGAGTGGTTTGCTCAGGTAATTTGACAACTTGACCATTCAAATTTTGCCAGAAAAATTAAAAATGACTAGGTACAATCAATTTCCAGGGTTCTGGAAAATAGTAGAAATTTGCTGTCAAATTTAGAAAGTTTGAGGATCTTATTAAGATTAAATGTCTTTTGAGTTTTAGTTCTGTCTTTCCTACACCTTATTTTTATAATGGTTTTCAGAGATTTTGAATTTAGTCATTCAATTCATAGTAAACAATTTCCTCAGATTAAATTTGTTGCCAACTTTTTTTATGCTTGTGTATTACTTATTAAAAATATACTGCATGTATATTTTCTCCTATTATTGATGTAATACTGAAAAATTCACAAATGATAACTGTAAACCTTCATGATTTTTTGAACACACCCAGAAAGTCAGAGCAGGAAACATTTCTGGCACGTAGTAGACTTCTTGGCATCCCTTTCTGATTATCCTAGTGGTAACCACCAACAGCACACTGGAGGTGGCTTGCTCCAGCTCTTGAGAGCTGATTGTTAAGTTTTCAAGAATTTGGTGAGGCAGTTCTTAAACATAGCTATTATTAACAATTAAGTTATATCAAGTTGATATATTTTAATATAAAACATTTTACTTGGTAAACAAAGCTTTATCTGGAGACTGTTTTAAATTAGTAATCCCAATTTTTTAAAAACAAATTAATTTATTGAAGTCAAACTACCAAATACTATACCATGGAAACTGATAGGAACTGATGACTGTTTTTGTGGCACAATTAATCTTTCTAGTGCACTTTATTCTTAAAACCTCCAAGCTGCTGCATAATTCTGTGAGAGTGCAGAGTCTGATAAATGGACTCCACGAAAGGTCTCATTGAAAAGAGCTTTAGACAGTACAGATGAGGACCTGGGGCTGAGGTTTTACTGGTGATGGCTAAGTTTTCAAACTACTTTAATAGGTACGTGTTTATTTCATTAGGCCAAATGCCTGAAAGAATCTGCATTTGTGAAGCGTCCTGGAAGGGACTATACAGGCAAGAATGAGAAAAAGAGGTCTCCCTAGTTGTCGAAATTCTTCAACTTGTTCCACTCGAGGAATGCCGGGAGCCATTGGCATTCCTTCCGTGCGTAGCTTGAGCTCGCGGTGGCGTCAGGCGTTGGACACTGGTGACGTCGAGCCAACGGCCCGACCTGGCGGCTGGCGCCCTGCGGTCATTGCTGCCGCCCAGGGATGCTAAGGCCGGGCCTTTCATTTTAGCACAAATGTCAGTTTGTAAAATAGCAGGGGTGGATTTTGGAGGGTTTGCAGGCTTCCATCTTGAAGGAAGTCTGGGAGGCTCAGAATTTCCAACTTGGTCACTTTAGAACCAGTCTCACAAGGCAGAACCACAGCGTGACCTAACTTCCAGCAGCCTCAGCAGGTATACTCACTCCTCGGAGGGGAGACTGGTGAGCTACCTCCCTCATCAAGTTGTGAGTTTTCATTAGATTCTCTGGCAAAGCACCCTTTTTTTTTTTCTCTTAACATTCCCACTATGTGACCTCAGTCATGCCTATTTTGATGCAGAATCTCAGGGAAATCATACTTTTCCTACCTTAGTCCTTCTTCAGTTGTGTGTACTGTATTATGACAGGTTTGCAATGACTATCAAGTTAATCCTTGAAGGAAAACTAGAAAATATTTGTTTTTGTGGTGGAAAGTGACTGTTAAAATTTGACCAATTTATAGTGATATAATATCAACTTTCTAGGATTGCTAGGAGGGCTTTAAGTGAAGTAAATATAAGTGTTCACTGCATGTAAGTTGTTTTTGTATTTATGTGAACTTCCTGGATCCATTTGTTAGGTTGTTTTCTAGCACCTGGGGAATGTCCCATTCTTTTCTTATTGGTTTCTCGAAATAGTCCACATCTCTGCCTTCCTGTCTGCTACAATAGCTAAACTTTCCCTGTGCCTATCTAAAGTACATTAGTCCATTTGTGCATTAAAACCCATTTCTTCTTATTTACTCAAGGATATCAGCACAGCAATTTTCCTACCACTCATATATTTTGCTCTGTATTGAATCATTTCAGTCAGAATATGCACAAGTTTCCTAGTTTCTTGTGGATGCTGGAAATCCTTAATGTTCCTTGGCTTGCAGCTACATCACCCCAATTTCAGTCTCTGTCATTACATGGCCTTCTTTCCTGTATGTGTATGCACATGCATTTTCACGTGTCTTTCTTATAACACTAGTCATTGGATTTAGGGCCCATCCTAATCCAATATGACCTCATCTTAACTTGATTACATCTGCAAAGATTGTATTTTCAAATATGGTCTTAGTCAGAGGTGAACAAAAAGATATCTTCAAGTCATAACCTTTAGGACTTGAAGATATCTTTTTGTGGGGCACATTTCAACCCACAACAACAAGACTAGTCTAGGTGTAGAGAGCTTCAGACAACAGAACCAATGTTGTTCTATCTTAATTTTGCCAGTCTACCAGATAACTTCCATGGTCAGGTATATACTTTAAAACTTTGAGAAGAGGCATTGTCCCAAGTCTTAATAAATCAACTTTGGATAGAAAGAAGTAAAATGAAAATTTTAAGCCCTGCCTAGATACTTCCTTACTCTATCACGACTCTGGTGCTACTTTGATATTACTCTGCTCATATCCTGGGCCTGGGATATTACTTCTATGGAAATAATGATTGAATATATATGTGTACACATGAGCTTGCATGTGTGCGCATGCGCGCGCACACACACACACACACACACACACACACACACACACACACACACACACACACACACGGTATTTAATAGCCCCCAAATGGGGAAGAGCTAAGAATAAAAATTTTAAAAATTTCAAATATATTTTCTCACTGCTGCCACTGTTTTTTTTCTCTCTCACCAGTCCCCATCCTAAATTCCCATACAGAAATCAGCCTTCAATCACCTCTAGAGTTTTATTACATTAAAAAAAAATTGTTTATTATTTGTTAGAAATGTTTCCCTTTACATTTTGTAATTTCTCCAGAGTCGATTTTGGGATCCACCATCTTCATGACAATTGATAATCTTGCCATCATTTTAAATCTGAACTCTTTTATCTATCATTTACAGGAAGGAATAAAATATTTTTCATCTGTAATTTGGAAACTAAGCAAATAACATAATGAAACCAGTAAAGCATTTGTCGACCTCTAATAATAAATTGGCAAGTGTTCCAGAACAAAGTTACAAAAAAGGACTATTGAATTTATCATTGTCACCTAAACTAAAGGAAAAACATAATGCAAAATTAGTACGTGATAAACTTGAACCAATGGTCTTAAGATCTCCACCAACAGGAGAATCCGTTGTGAGGTACGCTTTGCCCATTCCATCAAGTAAGACAAAGGAGTTAATAGCAGAAGATGAATTGCTCAGGAAAATTACCAAACATCTGAAGATGGTAAGACACTTGTTGGTTCTTGTGTTGGGGTCCCCATGACTCTCCCTGGGTTTAGTGATTTCCTAAGAGAACTCAATGGACTCAGCATATAGTCATTAATGGCTAAGATTTATCACAGTGAAACAATATAGAACAAACTCAGCAAAAGGAAAAGGCATATAGGGAAAGTCTGAAGGAAACCAGGTTCAAGCTTCCAAGATTTCTCTTTCTTTTGAGCCTCACAGGACATGCTTAATTCATCCAACAACAAATTGTGACAACACATGTAAAATGTCTACCAGAGAAGTTCCTCAGAGACTCAGTGCCTAGGGTTTTATTGGAGGAGTCACCCTTAAACTATCTGCCTGTCATGTATCAAAATTCCAGACTTTCTGAAGGAAAGCAGGTGTTCAGCATAAATCATTGCTTGTACAAACAGTTTAGAGATAGTGAGCCACTGTTATTAGTTAGTGAATGGTGGGAACCCTCCTGAAATCCAAGTTCTAAGAGGCAAACAGATCTTATGAAGGACAGGCTTTTCTAAATTTCATCCCTGTTCTTTTAATTCTTCTCTGCACTTTATAATAACTTTTAGTGCTGGAAAAGAAAGCTTTCTTTCTCTGAGTTTCTTTTTGCACAGCGATCAAGAATTGAATTGTAAATATACCAAATACCAAGTAAGAACAATGAGGAATAGCACAAATATGAAAAGAAGAATATACTTTGTCAAACATCCAAAATACAAGTTTGCTTAAAGTTTGAGGAGTTGGTTCAGAGAATTTCCTTTGCTTTCTAGTCTTCATCTCTCTATTTCACCCACTTTCTGTAAAGAAGAAAGTTGAGTCGGTCAGATTTTGAAGGAATACTTTGGTGGTGAGTAGAGTTGATGCTAGAGCTATCCATAGACAGACCCTCTCCCTTTTTGATACCTGTCAACACAGAAGTGAACAAGTCATAGGGCTTCTCTTCATTGCTAGAAAGTAGGGACAAGAGCTATTGCTCATCATTTCTTTATGATGGTATGAGATGGGGCATAAGATTGAAAATTTAATTTATGGCACTGACAGAAATGTCTTACTGCCAAAAAAAGTCCTGACATGGTTTTCTAAAACATATTTTTTACATTATTTTAAACTATGAAGGTACTTAATTTGCTTTGATTTTCTCATAGGTTGTTTCTACTTTGGAAGAAACCTATGGAGTTAGCATGGAGAATGTAGAAAACCCAGTTGTGTCGCCTGAACAAGAAGAGTTCACTTTTTCTGTAAGTATATGTAGCCCTGTAATGTATATGTAGATACATTAACATTGAGAAGGGCTAAAATTTGCTTTTGGTGTCCATGTATGTCTACAGAATGAATTCCGCATCCATGAAAATGATCCTTCTAGGAAACCTGAAAATGATGTACTGATTTTTTCACTCTCTGCTAACACTTCTCTTAAAGTTTAATGTTGTCTATATATTTATATATCTCTATATATGTATATATATATGTATGTGCATATATATATATATCGAGCCTATTTTTAATGCTGATACTTCTGTTTAAATTTTAAGCATGTAGTTGGATGTTGGTTTGACATATGTATCTTGTTAACAAAGTGTTCTTTGATTTCTAGTTTGCTAAATAAAAACAAAACATGAGGTTATTGAGTTTTAACAAATGTCTTTGTTGTATATATTGAAAGTAATGTGTCTATGGCCATACTTTCCTGAACAAGCCTGATCCTGTCTGATCTCAGAAGCTAAGCAGAATTGGGTCTGGTTAGTACTTGGATGGGAGACCATCTAAGAAGACCAGGTACTGTAGGCATAAAAAAATAAAAAAATAAGGGATTGTAGGCTGACAAGGTCCTTGCAATCTGTGAGGTCAACCAAGGATTGCCTCGCCTAAAAAAAAAATTTAACAAAAAGAAAGTAATGTAACTGTTGATGTCAGTATGTCATTCTCCTTTAATAAAGAGATGAATTATTTTACGTATTTCTTAATATTCAACTGTACTTTAATACACTTTACTCATAAAATATTTTCTATCTATTTTATAATTAGTTTTGTTAGAGATTGAGTTTGGCTCCTTTCAGTTCATGAACATGGTACATCTTTCTCCATTTATTTAGGTATTATTTGATTTCTTTCATCAGCATTTTGTAATTGTCATCATACTGATTCAGTACTTGATTTATTAGGCTTATATATTAATATTTTAAGTTTTTGGAATGATTTTGAATGATTTTTAATTTTTAATTTTTAAATTTCAGTTTCCATATTTTTATTACTGGTATATGGAAATTGATTTTTGTGTGTTGATCTTATATATCTTGCAAACTTGCTCAATGTACTTTTTCATTCCAGGAGTTTTTCTGTAGATTCTTTGAGGTTTTTTACATAGACAATTACGTTACCTTCAAATGGGGACAATTGTATTTCTTCCTGTCCAATATGAATACTTTTTATTTCTTTCTCTTGAATTAAGCTAGCTCTAACTCCTTGTATCATTTTTAATAATAGTGATGAGAACAGATATCCGGGACTCATTCTGACTACTACTTTCAAATGAGGGTGAAAGTTGGGTTCTCTGCTTGACTCCACCAACACCACTCTGGTGGGGGAATAGGTGGGAAATAAGGAAAGCCTACTTTCATCGTTACATTATTTTATCACAGCCCTATTCACACATATTGGGTGGTGACGCAGTTTTTTTCTTGGTGTTTTGTTCAAGTAGGGTAGATATTCTCAAAAAATGTTTGTGTTATGATAACGACCCCTTTAAACAGTTCTTTGGGTTTTCTCATGGCTTTTTTTTTTTTTTTGGTCTGTTCTTATTGGCAGTTCCAGATTGAATGCTTTTCCAGTGCTCCATTTATTTTATATGTTTATAAAAAGAAAACCTAAGGAACTCATTATTCTGCAAGTCCTGATATCCCTGTCTTTCTCTTTTTATATTTCAGAATTCTTGTTTGTTTGCTGTGTTATGTCTAGGATGTTGTAGCTGTAGCAGGGAAGGCTAGAGGAATGGGCCTAGTCCATCATGGCCAGAACTGGAAGTCCAAAATTATTTTTTGCCTTTGATATAGTTCTAAGTTCTGATGTCTTCCCTGTCTGATGTCAGTTTTCTTATGATTAGTCATTGCATATTATATCTTCTTTCAAACTGTTACTTTCAAATTATAACTGTGTATTGGCTGTGTCTCTTTGAAACAGCATATAGTTGAGTCTTGCTTTCATATCTAGTTTGACAATCTTTTAATTGGTTTATTTAGTTCATTTACATTTAATTGATACAATTAAATATCATTTAATTTGTTAAAATGAAATGTTAATGACGTAATGTAAAATAAGTTTATTATTTTACTATTTGCTTTCTCTTTGTTCCATATGTTCTTTGTTCCTTTACTCTTTTCTGTTTTTTTTTACTATTTCATTTTATTTATTTCTTTTTTTTGCCTTTTTTTGTGTTTGCTTTAGAGATTCAATATATGTCTTAAACATCACAATCTATCTTAAGTTAATAGTATAAACTTTATTTCTAATGTGAAAACTGAATAGCAGTATAATTCTATTTATCTCACTTACGTTTTTGTGCTATTGTTGTTACATTATTGTTTTCCCCCTTTTTTTCTGACCGCTTTAAAAATTTTCTCTATCTTTCTTTGGGTTTCAGTAATTTGATAAGATATACCTACATGAGGTCTTTAGTATACTTATTCTGTTGCAGTCCATCAAGCTTTCAATTGTTTTTCATAAAATTTGAAAAATTTTGTTGATTATTTGTTCAGATATAGTATGGCCTGCCTTCTCTCTTTTTATCACACTCCAGTTATGTATTAGACTGCTTGATATTGTGTTAGAAGTCACTCTCTATTAATTTATTTCAATTTTTCTTCTTTCTGTGCTTTGGTTTGGGCAATATACATTACCCTATCTTCAAGATCACAATCCCTTCTGTGGTGTCTGATCTGTTGTTAAGTGATAACCAATAAAATTTTTATTGCAAAAATTATAATTTTCACCCTTAGGATTATCTTTTGGTTCCTTTTTAGGGATTTTAAATATTTCTCCTTGTGTTATTTATCCTTCCATCTTTTCTTGAAAAGTCTTTTAACAATAATAGAGTTTAAAATTTTTTCTTATCTGCTAATTCTAATATCTGGCTCATCAGTGTGTTTACTTCTACTATTTTTTCTTTTGGTTATAGATCATATTTTCCTGGTTATTCACTTTGCCTGATTTGTGTAATCCATAATCTTGCCTATTGCTGCTTCCCCTGAGGGGCTGAGTTCTTTGGTTTTACCAGTATTTTAGCCGGCAGGAATTTGAACTTCACATTTAAATAGTTTAGTTCATATTTTGGTTTGATCCTGGCAAAGCTTCAAAATACAATTACCACAAGAATATGCAAGATGAGATTTCTCTGCTTTTTAATTCTTCTTGTTTTATAGTTGTATAATTGCCATCTCAATCAAGCTATAAAACATTTTCATTATCCCCAAAAGTTCCCTTGTACCTCTTGCAGTGACTTTTCTTCTACCCTGTCTGCAGATAACCAATGATCTATCACTATGATTTTGTTTTTCGTAGAATTTCATATAAATAAAATTGTAAAGTATTTAGCTTTATTTATTTACCCCCATAATGTTTTAGAGATTCATACATATTATTCTATGTGTCAGTAGTTTGGTCCTTTTATTTTGACAAGTATTCCATTCCATTTGAATAAACTATAATTTCTTTATTCTTTCAACAGTTAGTTAACATTTGGGTTGTTGGATCCAGTAGCTATTTTGGCTGTAATAAATGCAGCTTTTATAAATATTTGTGCACAAGTCTTTGTGAGGACATATGTGTTCATTAATCTTGGATAATTACTTTGGTTTGGTGGGTTATACAGTTAAGTATATGTTTAACTTTATGAACAATTGTCAAGCTGTTTCCTAACATGACAGTACCATTTTGTGTTCCTACCAGCTCGTATGAAAGTTCCAGTGGCCCCACATTCTTACCAAAATTGATATTGTCAGTCTTTTTCATTTTGACCATTCCTAATGGGTATATAGTCCTCATTTTTTTGCCACCTTCTTAGCAAAATTCATATGGGATGGGAGCTGCTGAGAGAAAAATGATTTGTTTGAGTTATTTCCTTTGTGAATTCTCATTCCAGTCCATCTTTCAGCCTAAATGGCTGTCAAAGGCTTGGCTATTTTTTCTTCAACCTCTAAATTTTGTTTGTCAATGGCAGGCCTGCTTTTTGACTGCACACACTAGGCTAAGTACTTTCCTCCCTCCAACACACCCCCTTTAAGTATGGCTATAGCTTTCATTCTTTGTTTACCTACAAAATGTTTACTCTTCTGTGGAATTCAATTCATCAAGTTTTTTTTTTTTGTATGTCCTTTCCTTTTCAGTATCCTTAAGGAAAAGTTTGATAGTATTTTATATAACTTTCTTTTGGGATGTTAACACTGGAGGGAAGGTCTCACGTCTTTTTTATAACCTAATCATGAGTAGCATTTTTTGCTTCCCTTTTAAGGATCTTTTTAGAAGTGCTTTTCAACAACTTATTTTCTTTTCATTGGCTTAATTGACACATGTAGCTGCCATTATTGGTAAAGGAGGCTGAGAAATTTATTATTATTATTATTATTATTATTATTATTATTATTACTATTATTATTATTATCTATGCACATTGCTATCCCCAACAAAATAGAGATCCTGCCAGTAAGGGAGAATCAATATAACGTAGGCGACTAATTATCTATATTATGATATTCTACTTGTCTCACAACACAACTGTTGTTATACTTTTTGACATTTTGATATCCATGTAAAAGAGCTTTCCAAATAATCTAATATCTCTGTGCATCAAATTTATTTTCTCCAAGATCTTGTCTTCTGTCCTGCCTCAATCACTAACTGACAAGATATTCTCTAGTCCTCGTTATAACCAATAACCAACTTTTCCATAATTAAAATTTTAATCATTCTTTTAAAAAGATTTTTTAAATTAAGTTAATTGAGGTAATATTGGTTAATACAATTATATAATTTTCAGGTATACGTTATAATTCGACATCTGTGTATTCTATTGTGTATTTACTATCCAAAGTCCAGTTTCCTTTAGCTACCATATATTTGATCCCCTTTAACCACTTCACCCTCCCCTTTGCCCCCTATATTTGATCCCCTTTTCCACGTCTACCTCCCCCTACTCCACCACCCCTTACTCTCTGGTAATCACTAGTCTATAGTCCACATCCATGAGTCTCTGTTTGTTTGCCTGCTCATTTATTACTTTTAGGTTTATATCCCACATATAAGTGATATCCTGTGATTTTAAACTTTTTCTGTCTGACTTATTTCGCTTAGCATGATTATTTCAAGATCCATCCATGTTGCTGGAAATGGAAATATTTTATCTCTTCTTATGGCTGAGTAACATTCCATTGTATATATGTACCACAGCTTCTTTAGCTGATCATCTATCATAGGACACTTTGATTGCTTCTTTGGGGTAAATACTCAGTAGAAGGATTGTTGAATCATATGGTAGATCAATTCTTAGTTTTTTGAGGTACCTCCATACTGTGTTCCATAGTGGCTATACCAATTTGCAGTGTATGAGGGTTCTTTTTTTTCTCTGCATCCTCTCCAACATTTGTTGTTACTTGTCCTGTTGATTACAGCTATTCTAACAGGTGTGAAATGGCATCTTATTGTGGTTTTGATTTGCATTTCCCTAATAGTTAGTGATGTCGAGCATCTTTTTATATATTTGTTGGCCATAAAATTTTAATTATTCTTATCTCTGGCTTTTTATATTTTCTATTCAGTCTATCTAATATTCTGACTCCAATATCCTTTGATTCCATTGGGAACTATAATCCATTGGACCTACTCCCTTGTCACAATTTTTTTTTGTGTTTTTCCTTACCTAGATTAAATTCCATGGTCCATAACTATTTCTCCCTCACACATGTAGTTAACTCTCTTGCCCTGTCCTCTTTTATTGATATTATTTTTTTAAAACTGCAACCCTGATCAGATTGATCTCTATCTTCTCTATATTTGTGACACCTGAGTATGGGAGGGAGAAAATCCGTAAGTATGCTAATGGTCTCACTTTATTGTTGTGATTAGTAACTCTAGTTCATTCATCTTCCCACTCTCTTGAATGACTATTATAGTTTACCTTGCCTCTTTTCTATTTAAGTATAGGTCTTTAGTATGATCAAAAAGTTGATCTATGTGTATGTTTAAAAGGTAGTGTTGAGGGAATGTATTTATTCTTCAGGGAGAGCATTATATGAGAATCTGAACTTTATATAAGCATCTGAGATTTGTTTATCATGGCCAATTCTATGATTTACAAATCATTGCTCTTTTAGGAGTCAATCATTGTGACATTTGAATCTGCTACTATTTTTACCTCAAAGTTTTCTATTGACTATTAAGTGAATGTGAAAGACTAAAGCTCCTTGCAGATATACTTATAATGAGAGGTCAAAATTAGCATTCATTTTTTAACACTAAGAAGTATTTATACAGTACACACATAATGGTTACCTTTTTTTTGCCTACCCATAATATTTTAGGAGTCTAAGACTGATTTTCTGCAACTGTATAGAAGATGAGAAGAGAGACTTATCTAAGTATATGTCATATATGAGCCACTCCCCAGAATATTCTTTCTTTCACACTTTCTTTCTGGGAGAATATGCTAATATAGCATTTGAAGCATGGTTTCTTATGTTTGAAGAAACATAAATCACATACGCAAAATTATTTTTAAAAGTAGTTAAATGTACTAAAATATAGAATATGCATATGAATTCTGAGATAAAAGTAACTATATTTTGTTATTTTTTTCAAAGGTTGGGAATGATCTGAATTCATTCTTGGTATGTTGTTCACAATTTGCAAATCAGTTAGAAGAAGCAGTTAAAGAGGAACATCATGTATGTATTCAGTGTAAACTGCTAAGTATAAAATATTATTTAATATTTTAATAGTTTTAATTATTAGTAATCAATCATCAATAAAACAATATTGACTATATATAATTTTTAATTACAATTAAAATACTTCTAGTAAAAAACTGTTTAAAATTATATTATTTGACTTGAATGTGATAATCCAGTCAGTATTAAGTCCAGATACAATGCTTTAAGTAGTTATAAAGGGCATTAGAAAACATTATTTATTTTTATTTATTCATTTTTTTAAAGTTAGACATTTTAAATAATTAAAAATTTTCAATTACTGTTGGCATACAATATTATATTAGTTTCAGGTGTACAACTTGGTAATTAGGCATTTATAGAACTTACGAAGTGCTCACCCCAATAAATCCAGTACCCATCTGACACCATACATAGTTATTACAATATTATTGACTATTCTTTACATCCTTATGAATATTTTGTAACAACCTATTTGTACTTCTTAATCCCTTCCCCTTTTCCACACTTCCTCACCCCTGCAATCTCCTTTCCATTTGGTACCATTCTTTCTGTTTTGTTTGTTTATTTTGTTCTTTAGATTCTACATGTTAAGTAAATACATATGGCATTTGGCTTTCTCTGTCTGACTTACATCACTCAACACAATACCCTCTAGGTCTATCTATATTGTTGTAGGTGGCACAATTTCATTCTTTTTTTATGGCTGAGTAATATTCCATTGTATATATGTACCACCTTTTCTTTATCTATTTATCTATTGATTGCACTCAGGTTGACTTCATATATTGGTTATTGTAAATAATGCTGCAATGAACATATAAATGCACATATCTCTTCAAAGCATTTGAATTCATCTACTCTTCTCCTAAGTTCATTGTATTTCTTGGATAAATACCCAGAAGTGAGATTACTGGGTCCTTCTTTGTCTCTTGTCATAGCCTTTGTGTTAAAGTCTACTTTGTCTGGTATCAATATTGCTACTCTAGATTTTTTTTTGTTTGTTTCTATTTTCATGAAATATCTTTTTGGATCCCTTTACTTTCAGTCTGTGTGTATCTTTTTGGTCTCAAGTGAGTCTCTTGTGGGTAGCATAATTAAGAGTCTTGTTTTCTTATCCATTCAGTTATTCTATGTCTTTTGATTGGTGCATTTAATCCATTTTTATTTAAAGTAATTTTTGCTATATATATAGTTATTGCCATCTTATTATTCATATATTTAATCTTTTTTTTTCTTCACCTTCTTTTTCTTAAAGGAGTTCCACTAACATTTTTTGTAATGCCAGTTTGATGTTGATGAATTTCTTTAGCTTTTTCTTGTCTGGGAAGCTCTTTGTCCTTCAATTCTAAATGATAGCTTTTATGGGTAGAGTAAACTTGGTTGTAGGTCCTTGCTTTCCATCACTTTGACTATTTTCTGCCAATCTTTTCTGGTCTGAAAAGTTTCTGTTTAGAAATCAGCTGCTAGTCTTATGGGAACTCCCTTGGAAAAAATGAACTGCTTTTCTCTTGCTGCTTTTAAGATTCTCTCTTTGTGTTTAACATTCGGCATTTGAATTACGATGTGTCTTGGTGTGGACCTCTTTGGGTTCATTTTGTTTGGAACTTTCTGTATTTTCTAGACTTGTATGTCTATTTCCTTGACCAGGTTAGGGATTTTTTTGGTCATTTTTCTTGAAATAGGTTTTTAGGTGCTTGCTTTCTTTCTTTTCCCTCTAGTACTCTTATGATGAGAATGTTGGTACACTTGATGTTATCCCAGAGGCCCCTTAAATTATTCTTATTTCTTTGGATCATTTTTCTTTTTGCTGTTCTGATTAGGTGTTTTTTGCTACTTTGTCTTCTAAATTGCTGACTTGATCTGCTTTATCTAATCTACTGTGAATTTCTCCTAAGGTATTCTTCATTTCAGTTATTTTATTCTTCATTTCTGACTGGTTTGTTTTTATATTTTCTATCTCCACTTTCATGTTTTGTATCTCTTTGTTAAAGTTCTCGCTGAATTCATCTACTTTTCTCCTAAGTTCATTGAGTATCCTTGTAACCACTGTTCTGAACTCCGTATCTGGGGGCTTGTTTGTCTCCAATTTTGTTTAGTTCTTTTTCCTGAGGTTTGTTTTGTTCTTTCATTTCTTTGTCTTCCCATTTTGGCTGCCTACTTGTGTTTGTTTGTGTATGTATTAGGTAGGGCTGCTGTGTCTCCTGGTCTCAGTAGTAGGTGTGCTGTGGGACCTAGTGGTACAGTCTTCTTTGGTCTCCTGAGATGGGTGCTCCAGATAAATCCCTTGTATGGGTTTTGTGCCCTCCTGTTGTAGTTGAGTCTTGGTTGCCATTTGCTCATCATGGGAGGAATTAACCCTTGGGCTGATTGATTGTGATAACTGTCTGTGACCAGTAGAAGAACTCTTATGCAGGGGTTGACCTTACAGAGCAGGATTCACTTTAGCAGGGCTCTAGTGCCTGCCCTGTCTTTTCTTTGGGTGTGCCATGCTCAGATGTGTTCCTGGGTAGTGCTCTGATTCATACCAGGCTTGGGCCTCCTGGAAGGGGCCCAAGTTCAGCTGCAACCTGAGTTCTTCCTAGGGCCACTTTGCATGATCCACCAAGCAATCCACTGATGGCTGCCATGCTGGGCTTGGAAGTGCCTAGAGAGGCCAAGCATCAAACTGAGGCTGACTACTGCTAGTGCCAGGCTTGGGGCTATGCAGCAAGAGGTACAGGGCATGCCAAGTCAGATACTGCTTGTTTAGGTTTGTGAACACATGAGAGATTTTAGGAAAGTTTGCAGCATGAGCCAAGATAGGCTGTTTGTGTGGAAAATCCACTGGAAGTAGCTGGGGCAGGCCCACATGTTGAGAATGGTAGAACTTCTGTCTGGTCAGACTCCAGGTGACTTCCTGTGATGACTATTTTGTAGTTTAGTTATAACTTTGATGTGGTTGTGAGAGGAGGCAAGCACAATATTTACCTATTCCGCTATCTTGACCAGAAGCTTAATATGCTTTTAAATTCTGTTTGGTAGTATTTTGTTTAAGATTTTTACATCAATATTAATCAGAGATATTGGTTTGTAGTTTCTTTGTGTCTTGTCTGATTTCAATACCAGGGTAATGCTGGCTTTATGGAATAGTCCTTCAATCCTTCACTTTTCTCTGGAAGAGTTTGTTCTTGGCAGGTTGTATGTTTCTAAGAATTTATCTATTTCTTCCAGATCATCCAGTATTTTGGCATATAATTGTTCATAGTAGTCTTTTATCCTTTGTCTTTCTGTGGACATCCCTATAATATCTCTTTTTTTATTTCTAATTTTAACTATTTGAGTCTTTCTTCTTTTTAGGCTAGCCAAGGACTTGTCACTTTAAAAAATCTTGTAAAAAACCCACACCTTTTGGTTTCATTGATTTCCCCCCCTATTCTCTATTTCATTTATCACCTCTCTAATATTTACTATTTTCTTTCTTCTGCCCACTTCGAGTGTAGATTGTTCTTTTTATTGTTCATTTAGGTGTAAGCTTAGATTGTTGGTTTGAGATCTTTTCAATGTAAACATTTGCCACTGTAACCTTTTTAATACTGCCTTTGCTGAGTCCCATAACTTTTAGTATTTTGTATTTCTCTTTTCATTTGTCTCTAGATATTTTCTAAATTAACTTTGTGAAAAAATTTTTTGATTTATGGGTTGTTTTATAGGATGTTGTTTAATTTTTTTATATTTGCAGATTATTTCTGTTTTATTTCTGCTATTGATTTTTAGTTTTACTCCATTTGGTTCAAAAGATATTTTGCATAATTTTCATCTCCTTAAATTTGTTAAAACTTCTTTTGTGTCCTAACATGTAGTCTATTTTGAAGAATGGTCCATGTGTGCTTGGGAAGAACATGTATTTTTCTGTTTTGGGGTAGAATATTCTGTATATGTTTATTATGTCTATTTAGTTTGTAGTATTGTTCAAGTCTGTTTCCTTATTGCTAGTATCTGAGCTATCCATAACTGAAAGTAGGGTATTGAAATCTCCTATCATTAGTGTGTTGCTGTGTGCTTTATTCTTCAGTTGTGTCAGTGTTTGTTTCATTTGTCTCTTGCTTTTGTCAAGATCCTCTCTATCTGTTTGTTGTGATTTTTGACATTTTAATTATAATATATCTTGGTGTAGATCACTCTAGATATATTTCTAGTGGAGTTCTTTAAGCTACCTGAATTCATATGTCTATTTCTCTCCTCAAAATTGGGAAATTTTCAGTCATTATTTCTTCAAGTAAGTTCTGTGCCCCTTTCTTTCTTTTTCTTCTTGGATTCCCATAATGTGCATGTTATTCTGCTTCATGATATTAATTTTCTTAATTTTTTCCCCTCATATTTCTCAGTAATTTTGAAGATCCTGTCTTGAGTTTGCTGATTCATTTCTCTACCTGGTGAAACCTGATGTTGAGTTCATGTAATGAATGTTTCAGTTATTGTATTCTTTAGTTCCAGAATTTCTGTTTGGTTATTCTTTATAGTTTCTATCTTTTTGTTGATATTCTCATGTAGTTCATGCACCATCTTTCTGATTCTGTTTAGTTGTCTATCAGTGCTTTTTAAAAACTTATTACACACCCCTATGATGATAATTTTAAATTCTTGAGCAATTTATATACTGTATCTTGATTTCTTTAATGTTAATTTCTGGAGATTTAATTTGTTTCTTTAAATATTTGGTAGACCTTTTTTCTTTGTCTTCTTATTTTTTGGGGGGATTTTGACATCTGAAGAATTAGCCAATTCTTCCAGACTTTGTGATCTGATTTCCTACATGGAGAAGTTTCTCAACTCAGCCTGCCTTGATTCAAACACTTTTTTTTTTTTGTATAAGAGGTCCCTCAGCATTTGTAAATGTCATCTTCTATTAAAGAGAATTATAGGTTTCTACTCAGGCATTCATCTGGTATCTCTGATATTGTAGTCTCCCTAGTGGTGTTGTAAGTCACAGTACTAGAACGCCATCTAATACCTATTTTTTGTGTTGCAAACTTTGGTGCATGGTTGATTGCCTTGTTCTCAGAAATCCTCAGTTTGGCAACCTGTCCCAGCTAGTACTTGGCTAGAGGCAAGAGTAAAACCAGTCCCTTGGGCAGTACCTCTTAAATGTCAAAAAATGTATAGATTTTACAGCTTTCCATCCCCAAATGAAAGATAGGAGTTGGGGCTATCCTCTCAATTGTGCTACACTATAGAGATAGGAAGGAGCTCTGGCAAATTAAGGTGGAGGAAGTAAAAAATTTTCTACTGGACTTTGTTGTAGTTGGCTTTGTCCTTGCTTGGGGTGCAGTAGCCTTTTAACTGGTTGCTAGATTTCTCACAGAAGCATTTAATTTGTTTGATGTTAAATCCCTGTCTTCGTGGGGAAAGGAGGATCTCAGGCTTTCTTGCCATTTTGCTGATGGAGCCTTGTTTCTTTTTAGTGGGAAATTTTATTAAAAACCAACATCTGATAGTTAATTATGCTCATTGATCCTAGACTGTCTTGGCTTCTATGTCCTTTTAGCAGATAGAATTAGGAAATATATACAAGTATGTACACATATTACATGCACATATACATATTTGATATACAAATACTTCTGCATACACATAAAGTGCACATATACATGCATATACACGTGAATAGACATATTTAGAAATCTGGAGTTCTTATGAACACCTTCAATTCTACTGTTTCACCTCAGGGCTTTTTGTTGCCTTCTTCCATTTCACAAGTGTATGTCCTTTTATCTACAGTGATAATTCTAATTCCCAACATCAACACACTCACTCATTTGTTCAATCCTACAATTCTTCTATGATTAAGAACTTCTTCACTTATGCCTCTATAAAAACAAACCTAGCAAAGAGATTTTATGATTTGTTTGTACCTCCTCCCCTCACCCCTGCAGCACTCAAGACTGAGTTTAGGGTGTATGTTAAATTCTGTATTCTTGTTAGATTAGTTCTTTTTCTTTTTTCTTTACTAGTTTTATTTGTTTAAGTTTGCTTTTTTAGTTTCCCCTTTTTAACTTTCTTGACATAATTTTATTTTTGAAATATGTAGACCATTAATCTACTTTCATAAGTGAAAAGCAATGTAAAAAGATATACATAGAGAAGTATCATTCTTTTCCTTATTCTTCCTTTCTTTTGTGTTCCTCATCCCCTTTGCCTAGTCTTACAGGTAAACAACTTCATTGTTTTTTGTTTTTGGTTGAACTTATATTTCTCTCTTAAAAGATAATTACATCTCTATATCTGTCTAATTCTTTTATTTCTCTTTCTTTCTTACCCAAAATGTAACATATGAAATAACCTCTAATTTTTTTTAACTTAACATTACCTCCTGAAAATCATCTCACTTTACAGAGATCTTTCTCATTCTTTTCTACAGTTGTGTGTTCAGCAGTTTGTTTGATAGTGTATACCACAGTTTATACTGTAGAGTTTATAGTATTGAATAGTTTATTCAGTTAATCTCTTATGTAAACATTTAGGTAATTTTCAATATTTTGAAATTGCAGACATTGATTTATAAAATAATCTTGTGTGTATATAAATTAACATTTTTAGAGGTGTATGTTCAAAGTTGTTTCTGTAAGTGGCATTGCTATGTTGAAAGATAAATGCATGTGAATTTTGTTAGATTTTGGAAACATTTCTGCATCAAGGGATTGTGACACTTTTAATTTCTATTAACAATATATGATAGTATCTATTTCCTTATAGTGTCTTCAAATGATTGTATGTCACATATTAACATTTTATTAGCCTGATAAGTGAGAAATGGAAGATCAGTGTTGTTTTAAATTTCATTTTTATGAGTGCGTTTGAAAATATGCTTAAGGGGTACTTGTATAATTTTTTTTTGTGTGCATTGTCTGTTCATGTCTCTTGGCCAGTTTTGTATAAGATTTTCATCTGTTTTTTTCCTCTGTCAGTTTCTAAAAGTTCTTTGTATATTAGGGATATTGAATTTATCTATAACATATTATCTTGACTTTGTTTATGATAATTTTGATCATGCTAAAATCTTCATCCTCCTCTTCCTCTTCTTCCTTCTTGTTTCATAGTTAGATGTATGAGTATTTTATTGTTTATGAACTTTTTGTCATATAAAAACTTTTCTAAATTAATATTATAGAATAATTCATCCATGTTTTTTGTTAGTACTTTTACAGTTTCACATTTTTATATTTAGATTTTTCATAAATTCAGAGATTCTTCTTGTGTAACATGTAAAAAATGGATCTAATTTTCTCTATTCAAATGGTTTTGCAATTGTTTCACCAGTATTTGTTTTGAAGACTTTTTTTGAGCCAATAATTCTATCATTATTATACACTAGAATTGTATAGGCCTCTTGTTTATTCCTGAACTCGCTTTTCTACTTGGTTAGGAGGTCTATCTATTCATATCACACATTTTAAAAATTAATTATAATTAAAAGTGATTATAATGTTTTAAATACCTTCCAGAAGTAACTGATCTTTTCTCATAGTTCTTGTTTTTAGTGCTTTCTTAGCTGTAGTGAGTTGGCTTGTGGACCCCCAAAAGGTATGTCTAAGCCCTAAGCCCCATAGCCTGTGAGTATAACATTATTTGCAAAAGAGGGTCTTTGCACACATAATTAAGTTAGGGGTCTTAAGATGAGATCATCTTGGATTAACCAAGTGGGTCCTAAATTTAATAACTATCTTTATAAGAGATAGAAGAGGAGATGCCATAGAGGACAAGATCATGTGAAGACAGAGCAGAGACTAGAGTTATGTATCCACAAGCCAAGGAAGGCTTAGACCCATTAGAACCTTTAAAGAGGCAAGGAACAGAATATTCCTTGAGTCTCTGAAGGGAGCAGAGCTCTACTGACACCTTGATTTTGGAGTTCTGGTTTCCAGAACTGTGAGAGAACATATTTTTGTTTTAAACCACCAACTTTGTGGTAGTTTGTCATGGCAGTCCTTGGAAACTAAAATACTACCTATTCTTACATGTTTTATTTTTTAAAATATAAACTTTAGTATTAAGTTAAATAGTTTCTTAAGAAAGCTCATAGATATAACTTATTGAGATTGCATTAAAATTATAAATAAATCTAGGAAGAACTGTTATTTTCGTGATGTTGAGACATCCTAATCAAGGAAAAGGGATGTATTTTATGTAATTTGTTTTAGAGTTCTTTATTTTCTCCTAATGGATAAACTGGAAACTTTAAAATGTTTATTTCTAAGTGTTTCTTGTTTGTTTGTTGCTACAGTCATGTACTGCATGACTTTGGTTAATGACAGAATGCATATCCAAAGGTGGTTTCATTCAATTATAATAGAGATTTTATTGTATTTTTTATAGGTTTAGATATATAAATGCTAATCATTGTGTTATTGTAACAATATGCTATATCATATAGCCTAGGTGTATAGTTGGCTATATCATGTAGGTTTGTGTAAATGCACTCTATGTTGTTTGCCCAAATATACATTTTTTAGAATGTATCCCCATTCTTAAGCAGTGCATGACTGTATTGTATTAGGCTTTTCTCATTTACTATATCTTCTAACCTAATGTGTGTGTGTGTGTGTGTGTGTGTGTGTGTGTGTGTGGTTTATGTAAGTGTTTTTGACTTTTTGTGTTGATATATACTGCTATTTTTCTGAATTCTTTGGTCTGGGTTAGTTTTTCTTCATTGTCTTTTTAGGGTTCTGCAGGTATACTGACGTATCCCTTATAAATTTAATGCAATCCAAATACATAGCTTTTTTTTTCTTTTCTGAGTCTCATGGAATGTTTATTGTTTTCTCTAGCCTAATACACTGTACAGTACTTCCAGAGCAATGTTAAGTTGTATTAAAAATAAGCAGGAGTAAAATCAATATCTTGGCTGCATAAGACATTTCTTGTTTTACTTGCCTCCCTTTAATAACAAAAACTCAATATCATCCACAAAAGTGCTTTTCAGGGGCTGTGGGATTCATCAGTATATGCCAAGGGACCAGGAAGGAGGCTCACCTACCTGTGCATTGAATAACATGCAGACAGCTAGAAGTCTCAGCTTCGCCCCCTGCAGTAACCCATGAACTGGATCCATCCTCTTTATCATGGTTTGAGAGCCTCTGGAGAACACTGATTTAGATAATTACTTGCAGTACAGTCTTTATGGAAGTCCATGCTTACAAAGGAGAAGTTTTAGCACTCTATTAGAGCAAAAAAAAAAAATCATTTGAGGTGTGTAGGTAAGGGAAACAGTTTGACTTTACTTGTGTCACCCCTTCTCCAACACAGAACAACTTAGAGCTAAGAAAGGGACTTCACAGCCTGTGATTTATACTATGAAGGACAGAAAGAGCATGTGAGTGAGTACCCACCTTTCCCAGCTGTTTGTATACTGCCAAAAGATCTCATTTCTCTCTTGTCCTATAAGAGTACTGAACCATGAGCTGTATGACTGGGGTGCCAGAATAGGTAAGAAGTGTAGCAGATGGAACTCTTGGAATTCATTATAGGGATGTGATTTCTAATTGCATCAGATTCCATCAAGGAGCCTACGCTTGAGCTGCCGGGTTCCCACCTACAGATTCTTCAACTGGCTCCTTGACATTTCCAGTGCTCTGTGTGTTTTACTCACAATCCCCACTCCACTCTGTGGCCAACTTCCTGTCTATAATCTCATCAGTGGCACGACCAAGATTGGCAAATGGCTAGTGAGCAAGCACACTAGAAAGTCAGCTGAATCAGCTGGCCAGCAAAGACCACAAACTTGAGTTTAGAAAAACAAGAGAGGCTGTTATTACTCAGTTTAATGTATTGAGGACCTAGAGAAGGCATACAAACTTAACAATTTTGTCACAAGAGGGAGCAAGAAGTATAGAGCAGATATCATAGAAACTCTGAGATAGCTTCAGAATCTCTAGAATGGCTCACAGAAAGCATCTCTCTCCCAGAGGCAGTTAGTTAATAAAGACTGAAGGAGGTGACTGGTACTTCAAATGTAAAGGCAGCAATATAAAACTTCAGAGAACATGAAAAATCAAGGTAACATGACACCAGGAAAGGAGTCCAATTATCTTCTGAGAACTGAATCCAAAGATGTAGGAATCTGTAACTTATCAGATAAAGAATTCAAAATAGCTGTCTTAAGGAAGCCCACTGAGCTACAAGAAAACACAGAAAGATAATTAAACAGAACCAGGAAACAATACGCAGACAAAATGGGAAGTTTAACCAATAGAAATCATAAAAAAGAGCCAAACAAATTCTGGAGTTGCTGAATACAATGAATAAAATTTAAAAATGCACAGAACAAAGAAAAAAGAATGAAAAAGAGTGAAGAAAGCTTGCATGATCTATGGGATACCATCAAAAAGACCAATTTGTGAATTTTTGGAGTTCCAGTAGAGAAAGAAGCAGAATGTGTATTTAAAGAAGTAATGGCTGAGACTTCTCAAATATGGGAGCTATTTGGATATGAAGCTCTTAAGTCACCAAAGAAAATCAACTTAAAGAGATTCTCTCCAAGATATAGTGTAATAAAACTGTCAAAAACCAAAAACAAACAAACAAACAAACAAACAAACAAACAAACAGAATCTTAAAAGCAGCAAGAGAAAAGAAGATTGTAATGTGCAAGGTAAGGCTATCAGCTGATTCTCAGCAGATTTCTCAGCAGAAACCATCCAAAGCAGGATGATATATTCAAAGTGCTGAGAGAAAACAACCTGCCAACCAAGGACATTTTACTTGGCAAAGCCGTCTTACAGGAATGAAGCAAAGTCTTTCCCAGACAAACCATAGCCCATGAAATTTCAAGCTTAAATAAAAGAGTGCTAGTTAGTAACATGAAAACATATAACAATACATAACACACTACCAAAGTTAAGTTGATCATAAGTCTGATCAAATTCAAAATACCGTGTTATGGTGAAGTGTTAACTATTTAACTTTAGTATAAAGATAAAAGGACAAAGTATTAAAAATAACTATAGCTACAATAATTTGTTAATGAATATACAACATAAAAAAGATAAATTATGATATCATAAACTCAAAAGGGGAAGTAAAAGGGTCAATGTTTTGTATGTAATTGAAGGCAATCTGTGTAAAATAGACTGCTATGTCTCTAAGATATTTGATGTAAGCCTCATGGTTGCCACAAAGTAATAACCTACAGTACAGTCACAAAAGATAAAGAGAAGGAAATCACAGCATACTATTATGGAAAATTATCAATTTACAGAGGAACACAGCAAGAGAGGAAGAAATAAACAAGGGAACTACAAAACATCCAGAAAACAGTAAGATGTCATTAGTAAGTTCTTAGCTATTAATAATTCCAAGCATACAAGCATAATAATGCTTTGCATTATTATACTTTGCAGATAGTGTTTTTTACAAATTGAGGGTTTATGGCAACCCTGCATTAAGCATGTCTATTGGTGCCATTTTTCCAGCAGTATTTGCTTACTTAGTGTCTCTGTGTCAAATTTTGGTAATTATCACAATATTTAAACTTTTACATTATTATTAATTTTTTCATTGTGACCTATGATCAGTGATCTTTGATATCACTGTTGTGGTTGTTTTGGGATGCCACGAAGCATACCTATATAAGATAGCAAATTTAATTGATAAATGTGTGTGTTCTGATTGCTTCACAAACTAGCCTTTTTCTCATCACTCTTCCCTCTCCTTGGGCTTCTGTATTCCCTGAAACACAGCAATACTGAAATTATGCCAGTTATTAATCCTACAATGGTCTCTAAGTGTTCAAGTGACAGGAAGAGTTGACATGTGTCTCACTTTAAATCAGGAGCTGGAAATGATTAAGCTTAGTGAGGAAGGCATGTCAAAAGCCAAGATAGGCTGAAAGCTAGGCATCTTACACTAAACAGCCAAGTTGTGAATGCAAAGAAAAAGTTTTTGAAGATTAAAAGTGCATTCTAGTGAACACATGAATGATAAGAAAGTGAAACAGCCCTAATGCTTATGTGGAGAAAGTTATATTAGTCTGAGAAGAAGACCAAACCAGCTACAACTTTATTCTAAGCTAAAGCCTAATCCAGAGAAAGGTCCTAATTCTCTTAAATTATATGAAGGATGAAAGAGGCAAGAAAGCTAAAGAAGAACAATTTGAATCTAGCAGAGCTTAGTTCGTGAGGTTTAAGGAAAGAAGCCATAACATAAAAGTGCAAGGTGAAGCAGGGATTGCTGATGTAAAAGCTACATCAGCTTATCCAGAGGATCTAAGATAATTGATTAAGATGGCTACACTAAACAACAGATTTTAATGTAGACGAAACAACTTTATATTGCCAGAAGATACCACCTAGGACTTCCTTAGCTAGAGAGGAGGTGTCAGTGCATGGCTTCAGAGTTTCAAAGGACAGCTGACTCTCTTGTTAGGGGCTAATGTAGCTGGTGACTTTGTTGAAGCCAATGCTTATTTACCATTCAGAAAATGTTAGGGTCCTTAATAATTATGCTAAATATACTTTGCCTATATTCTATAAATGGAACAACAAAGTCTAGATGATAGCACGTGTGTTTACAATATGGTTTACTGAATATTTCAAGCTCATTGTTGAGACTTACTGCTCAGACAAAAAGATTCCTTTCAAAATATTACTGCTCATTGACAATGCACCTCATAACACAAGAGCTTTGATGGAGATTTATAATCAAGTTAATGTTGTTTTCGTACCTGCTAACACAACATCCATTCTGCAGACCATGGATCAAAGAGTAATTTTGACTTTCAAGTGTTGTTAGTTACAAAATATATTTTGTAGAGCTGTAGCTGCCATATGTAATGATTCTTCTGCTGCCTATGGGCAAAGCAAGTTGAAAACATTCTATAAAGGTGTTACCATTCTAGATGCCATTAAAAACATTCATGATCCATGAGAAGAGGTCAAAATATCAGCATTAACAGGAACTTGGAAAAAGTTGATTCTAGTCTTCATGGCTGGCTTTGAGGAGTTGAAGACTTAAGTTGAGGAAGTAACTAAAGATTGGTGGAAATAACAAGAGAACAAGAATTAGAAGTGGAGCCTTATTAGGTGTGACTAAATTGCTGCAATTTTATGATAAAACTTTAACAAACGAGGAGTTGTTTTTTATGGATGAGCAAAGAAAGTGGTTTTTTGAGATGGAAACTACTCCCAGAGAACATGGTGTGAAGGTTGTTGAACAAAATATTTAGAATATTATATAAGGTTAGTTGATAAAGCAGCCACAGGGTTTGATAGGATTGACTCCAATTTTGAAAGAAATTCTACTGTGGGTAAAATGCTGCCAAAGAGCATCACAGTTTCTACAGAGTAATGGTTCATTAAAAGAAGTCGATTGATGTGGCAAACTCCATTATTGCCTTGTTTTAAAACATTACCTTAGGCACCCCAACCTTCGGCAATTACTATCCTGATCAGTCAGCAACCAACAACATAGAAACAAGACCTTGTGCCAGCAAAAAGACTCTTCAATATCTCAGAAGATGGCAGCATTTTTTTTTTAGCAAAGAAGTATTTTTAAATTAAGCAATATACATTGTTTTTAAAGACATAATGCCATTGCACACTTAATAGACTATGGTATAGCATAAACAAAACTTTTATATAAACTGAGAAACCAGAAAATTTGTGTGACTCACTTTATTGAGATATTTGCTTTATTGTAGTGATCTGGAACTGATTCCTCATTATCCCAAGATATGCCTATGCTCTAAATATAAATGAACTGAGTTCTTCACTCAAAGACACAGAATAACTGGATAGATAAAAAGATAACTGTATGCTGCCTATAAGAGAAATTATTTAGCTTTAAAGACATCTACAGGCTTAAAGTGAAAGAATGGAAAAAGATATTCCATGCAAATAGAAACCAAAAGAGAGCATGGGTAGCTATATTTATATAAGCCAAAATAAACTAAGCCCCAAAACAGTTATGAGACAAAGGTCATTCATTATATAATGATAAAGGTCTCAGTTCATCAGGAAGATAGAATGGTGGTAAATATATATACATCCAACATCAGAGCACCTAAATATATTTAGCAATTACTAATAGAGAAATAAACAGCAATACAACAGTAATAGGGGACTTTAATACTGCACTTTCTACAGTGACTAGATTATCCAGACAGAAAATAAACAAGGATTGAAGTTGAACCAAATGTTAGAACAATAGTTTCATTGGACAGATACAGAACATTTGTTTAACAGCAGCAAAATAAATTTTCTTCTCAAGTACACATATTTTTTAGGATATAGCATATCATTAGTCATAAAATAAATGTTAGCAAATTTCAGAAGATTGAAATCACACCAAGTACCTTTTCCAACCACAATGAGATAAAACTTATGAAGTAGGAAATATATATATATATATATATATATATATATATATATATATATATATATATATATATATATATAATGAGTAAGGAAGTTGAGTCAGCAATGAAAAACTACCACTAACACTTACCCGTTAACAAACACACAACAGATTCTTTCATTCGTGAATTCTACCAAAGAAGAATTAGTGCCAATTCTTCTCAAATCTTCCAAAAAACTGAAGAGAAAGAAATACTCCCAAGCTTATTTTATGAGGCCAGCATTACCCTATAACGAAGGCAGATAAGAACACTAAAGAAAAACAGAACAGATTAGTGTAATTAGTTAATATAGGCGTGAAAATTCTCTAGAAAATATTAGCAAACCAAATTCAACAGCACATTGAAAGGATCATATACCACAATCAAGCAATACTTATCCTTGTGTTGCAACAATGGTTTAACAGATACAAATCAGTCAATATGGTACATTATGCAAATAGAATGAAAGGTAAAAATCATATGATTACTGCATTAGATTCAGAAAAATGATTTGACAAAACACACCTTTTATGTAAGAACAAGACAAGGGTGTCCCTCTCACCACTCCTATTCAACATGGTGCTGGAAGTCCTAGCCAGAGCTATCAGGCAAAAAAAGTAAGAAACGTCCCAATTGGAACAAGGAATTAAAAATTATCTTTGTTTGTATATTATGTAATCTTATATATAGAAAGTCCTAAAGACTCCACCAAATAACTGTTACTATTAATCAATGAATTTAGTAAAATTTTAGTATCCAAAATCAAAATACAAATATCAGTTGCATTTCTATACACTACCAATGACATATCTGAAAAAGAAAGAAAACAAACAATTACATTTGCAATAGCATCAAAAACAATAAAATACTTAGGAAGATATTTAATCAAGGAAGTGAAAAATTTGTACACCAAAACCTACAAGATCCCAATGAAAGAAATTTAAGACAGAAACAAATGGAAATATATCCCATGTTTATGTATTAGAAGAATGGATATTGTTAAAATGTCCAAACTACTAAATGTCATATATAGAGCCAATGCAGTCTGCATCAAAATTCCAATGACATTTTTTAAAGGAATATAAAAGCTATAAAATTTGTATAAAACCACAAAAGACCCTGGATAGTCAAAGCAATCCTAAGAAAGAACAAAGCCAAAGGCATCACACTTCTTGATTTCAAACTATACTACAAAACTGCAGTAATCAAAACAGTATGGTACTCATATAAAAATAAATACATAGATCAAGGGAACAGAATTAAGAGCCAATAAATAAAGTTTTGCATATATAATCTACTAATATTTGATAAGGAAGTTAAGAATACTCAGTGGGGAAAGGATTTTTTTCTTTAATAAATGATGTTGGGAAAACGATAACCACATGAAATGCAATATAATTGGAACTCATGTAACATACCTTACAAAGATTAACTCAAAATTAATTAAAGACTTAAACATAAGACATATACCCATAAAACTCCTGAATGAAAGCATGGGGAAAGCTCTTTGATACCAGTCTTGGCAATGATTGTTTTGAAATGGACAGTTTCCTTTTGGAGAACTGCAAAATGAGGGAGAAGGCAGGAAGCTTTCATAGGATAAACAAGAACAAGGAAGTGAAAAATAGAAATTGTTTGAATGACTGGGGCCACATAGTCAATCTTGTTGGTGGTGAGAAGACTCAGAGTTGGCATGGTGTTTAGGAACTGGCTGACTGGATATAATGCATTCCTGGTCAAGTGGAGCACTTACAGAGACACTAAAATTAAGTTTTGGGTTGCTGATGTTGCACCCAATGCATAAGTGGCTCCATCTTGGGTCTAGAAATGAAAATGATATGTATCTCTGGGTATAGAGCCCAAATAAATAAAAAAAAGGATCTTAAATATCTGCACTCTGGTATTTTTTGCAGCATTATTTACAATAGCCAAGATATGGAAACAACCTAAGTGTCATAGAAGATGGTAAAGAAATTGTGGTACACACACCCACACAAACACAGGGATATTATTTTAGCCATGAGTAAGAAGGAAATTTGCCATTTGTGACAAATGGATGGATATTAAGATCATTATGCTAAGTAAAATAACTAAGACAGAGAAAAAATCAAGAATGTATAATATCATTTATATGTGAACCTAAAAAAAACCAAATTCATAGAAATCCAGAGTGGAATGATTATAAAGACAGAAGTTGGGAAATAGGGAGATGTTAGTCAAAGGGTACAAATTTCTAGTTAGAAGATGAATAAGTTTTGAGGATCAAATATGCAATATGGTGCTTATACAGTTGGCCCTCTGTTTTTATAGGTTTCACATCTGCATATTCAACAAATGGTGGATTAAAAATTATTTTTTAAAAAATCCCAGAAAATTCCAAAAGGCAGAACTAGAATTTTCCATGCGCTGAGCACTGTACTGAATCCATGTGAATGAAGTGATATGTAGGCATACCCTCATGTAGCCTATATGCAAATACTATGCTGTTTTATATAAGGAACTTGAGCATTCACAGATTTAGGTATCTGTGGGGGTCCTGCAACCACTCCCTGTAGATAACAAGGGAGGAGGGATGGTTGTAGTTAATAAACTGTGTTTGAGATTGCTAAGAGTAGATCTTAAATGTTCTCATCCCAAAAAGAAATATTAATTATGAAACATGATGGAGTTGTTAGCTACTGCTATCGTGGTAACTATTTTGCAATACATAAGTGTCAAATCAATACACTGTACACCTTAAATTTATGCAAAGTTGTCTGTCAATTTATATCCATAAAACTAGAAAAAATAATATTGGAAATAGTAGACAATTTTGCCTTGTTTCTGACTAGTAAACATGCCAATAGTATTTCCCCCTTAAGTAAGATCCCATGGATTTTAAGATTGCTATCTTTCTGTCTAATCTACCTACCTATCATCTATCATCTGTCTATTCGTCATCATCATTCACACACAGATACATTATCATGTAAAAACATTTACCCATTCTTATTTTCCCATGTTTTTATTAGAGCTGGTGTTAAATTCTGTCAAAGACTTTTTCAAAATTTATGGAGATAATCATATTGTTTTTTCTCTAGACTTAATACTATGATATTATACTAATAAGTTTTCTAATATTGACTCATCTTTTTACATTTCTTGTTATCAGCTTCTCTTAGTCATTCTGTATTATTTTCATAATGTCATGTTGTGATCAGTTCCTAATACTTTATTTATTATTTTTTGTTAATATTCATAAATATTGATTTATAATTTTTGTGCTATCATTAGTATTAAGCATCAATGTTTTAAACTTTCCATGAAAGAAATTTGGAAATGTTCTTTCTATTTTTAGCTCTGAAACAATTTGTGTAGCATTTGACTATCTAGTTTCTAAAGATCTGCTAGAATTTTCTATGAAATCATTTGGATCTATTTGATGGAATAGTTTATGAATAGTTTTCTCTATTTACTCTGTGGAAATCGGTCATTTTAAACTTTCTTTCTCTGCTAAAGTAAATTTTGGTAAGTCATTTTCCTTAGAAATTATTTTATTGAGAGTTTGAAACTTATTTGCATAGTAGTATACAAAGTAGTGTCTTATTTTTAAAAAATGTCATTCTGTCAATAGTCACATCTCTCTTTTCTATTTATTCTTTTATGTAGTTGTGCTTTTATTAATTTCTTGATTAATCAGCTGGTGGTTTGTTTCAAAGAACCATGGTTTTGTTTTATTGGTATTATTTACTTTTTTCCTTTTCCTTATTCATTCCTGCCTTTTATCTTTAGTGTTTTCTTTATTATATTATATTTTGGTGTACTTTTTTTCCCTAGTGTTTTGAGTTTGAATTTATTTGTGTTTGTGCTGCTATTTTTAGGGCTATGAGTTTTCCACTGATCAGTGCTATAAATGTCTCCTATACATTACGATATACATTGTTTTCATTATCATTACTTTTCAGACATTCTGTTAGTTCTCTGTTCACTCAAGAATTATTCAGTAATATTTTAATGGAAGGTCCTTTTTAAAATTTTGTTTATACAGTCTAATTTTATTGAGTTGTGATCAGAATATTGTTTGTAATATGTCCACTTTATATAACCTACTTTTTAATGTCAATATGTAACCAATTTTTTGTTATATTTTTCATGTGCACTTAAAAAGAAGGTATATTTTCTATTGTCTGAATGTGGTTAGGGTTAGTCAGGATGTATTTCAAATATAGTCAAAGGTTCTACTTTATTAAGTTGTTTGATTTTATTAATATCATCATTTATTTTTGGTCAACCTGATGTGTCAAACTGTTTTATATAGGTGACCATTATGTTACTTGTTACATAGATATTTCTTAATGTTATATCTTCATTGTGGAATGTAAGGTTTTAGCATTATAGAGTGTCCTTCTTTGTCTAATTTAATGCTGTTTCGGCTTAATATTTATTTTAGGTTTAGGGTTGCAAATTTACTTTGTTTTTATTTCGATTTTTGTGGTAAATATTTGTTCATCAGTTTATTTTTTACCTTTTTGAATCACTGCATTTACGGTGTTTCAATTGTATATAGCATAATGTTCATTGCTTTTTGAGCCAATGTGAAAATTGTCTTAATATGCAAGTTATGCCCATATCTATATGCTTGATTCTTAAACTTTAGATGCAAAGGAATCAGCTGGAGGGCTTGTTAAAACACATTGCTGACATTACTCCCAGAGTTTTTGATTCAGTAGGCTGGAGGGGGACTGAGAATTTGCATTACTAACAAATTTGGTTATTGAGTTGATAAGAATGCTGTTGGTTGTGGGACCATACTTTTTGAACCACTGACCTAGAATTAGTGTCACAGAAGAGAAAGTTTAGACTAGCCTGATTTTTCTGTCAAGTAACATTTTTTTTCCTGCCTAAATGCATGTTGTAATATTTTTTTAATATTGTAATTCAAAATTTTTATTCAGTTGTGATAGAGTGTTTAATTTTTTTGTAGTAAGCATAATCATTTTAACATTACATTTATTTTAAGTGATAAATATTGATACTTTGGGCTGTGGAATTGGTTTTGTATAGTTTCTCTCACAAACGCCTATTCCAGATGTTTGCATTTCCCATTAAAAAATCAAGTAGTAGTATAATAATTTATATCTTGATTTTTAGGCTCTTTATCAAAGTGAAGTTATACTGAGGAGGTAATATTTGTTAAGATAATGCTTTTCATTATCTTACTCTCTCTATGAAAAAAATACTCTTCTGAGAGAAATTTAAATTTTATTCCTGACCTACATTAAAAAAATACATGAAATCATATATATGAATTATTTAGGGGTCTCCTAATATACATCTATAAAGATGGGAAAAAACTTTTTTTCTGGAACTATGTTGTCTATGCAAAATGTACTAAAACCTGTTTGTAAATATAAAAATATTATGATTTTGGATTATAGATTTATAGTTTTCTTTTAGTAACTTGTATATTTTTTGTGATTGAAAATTGCAAAACACTTGAATTAAATATTTTATCATACATGTTGTGAATAATTTTATTTTAAGATGTTTTAATTTAAACTTTATCTTCCAGATTTTGGAATCTCTTTTTAAGGTAAGTTCAATATATTGCCTTTTAAGCTCACTAAAATTTAATTAAAAAATATAAGTAAAGGAGGACGTTTTTAAGTTTTGAGAAAGTAAAAAAAAGTTCCAAACCTGCTCCTATATGTATTTTAAAAATTTATGTTTCAGTTATATGTTTCATTAGCTCTATTCTGAACCATAGGATAAATGATGTTTGGTTCAGTACTAATATTTGATACATGAAAAATTTCTCTCTCTCTCTCTCTCTCTCTCTCTCTCTCTCTCTCTCATACACACACACATGTGCATGTGTGTGTGAACTATTGTACTGCAGAAATTTAACTGGTCAATAACTATGTTTTGTTCCTCCCTTTTTTTTAAAAAAGTGGTTTCAGCAACAAGTCAATCAGATGGAAGAGGTAAATATAACATTTCTTAATTAAATTATTTGCCCTCATTTGCAACCCAATTTGAAGTATAAGTTAAAATTTTTTGAATAACCATTGGTTATAACCTTGATTTAGATAGAGAAGGAATGAGTGGGTAGAATAAAAGTGTCTCAGTGATTTACACACTACATTCCTGCATATATCAGGTATATTTGAAGTTTGGCAATAGAAGATTAAACACTAGAAATTTAATTATTATTTTTTCTTGAATTTACATAAAAGAACAAGTGACAAGAAAAAACTTAATGTAAAAATTTCCCTATATTTAAAAAATCATAGATAGTATTTATATACTTATTCATAAAATTATATATTGGTATTCTTTAAATTTAATGTTATTTTAATGATTTTTAAAAATACTTTTTGATTTTCAGGTGCTTTATCACCAGTTTGAAAAATTACTGGCCTCTCTCTTTAGAGTCTTTAATTCTATTTTGGAAAAGACTTTACATATGCTGTTAATATAGCAGAATGATTTCCAGGGTGGCTTCAGTGATTCATAAAATTATTTTAGTTCTCCCTTGGCTATGCTTATGGTTTAGTCCAATTAAACACTCTCAAAGCCCAGACCTTTTACATTAAATAGATTTATTTACTTGGAATATAGATTAAAGAGTAAAGATAGAAATGCTAACTGTCTCCTAGCACCTCTGGACCCAGAGTAGACTTTTATGGTCTTGCACTTATCCACAGATAGATATGGGTGATATTGGAAGAGTGCTGGTACTTCTTTGATTATGGTAGATTGGTCATTATCTTTCCGAAGAACTAGGATTGGGGTGAAATCTATTCTTCCCCTTTCCTCTTGTAAAATATGTACTTTGCAACCTGGGCAGTCTAGCTTACCTTCTACCTTCTTATTTTTATGTACAACCTCTCTTTATTCTATTTTATTTATGGAATTCCCCACTCTCTTCTTTGTACACTGAGTTGTGTCAGTGTGCAAGACTCATCCAAAACCTTGGTCTTTTAGTTCCTTAACCTTCTCATCTCTGAAGATCTAGGGTCCTTTTTTATCTCTGACCCCACTTCCAGTCATACTCTGGACCTTATCCTTAAACAAATTGCTTTATTTTAAAAATTACTAATTTAAGCAACTCATTCTTGAACTAGAAATTTCTAACTTTTTCATTATTACTTTAAATACTGTGCTGGTCACTCTCTGACTTCATCAGGACCACCAATTCATTTATTCCTTCATCTTCTTTTAGTCTTTTTACTCCTTTCTTTTTAGCTTGGAGACTATCTAATTCATCACAGTAAATTTCTAAACTTCCTAATCTCCTTTATCCCTTTCTTTTTTCATTACCCTAACAAAACTTAACCCTGAATAAATGCAATAATTTACTCTCTAGACCTATAGCTTAGGTGTGGAACATTGCTGAAGAAAGTGACAAATAGGTCAGATGCAATTACTCCAAATACTGCCTAAAGTTCTATTGTATATGAAATTAATTTCAATTCTTTTCAGCTATCACCTCAAACTTACCGACTCAGTCCCATTTTCACTTTCACTATCAGCCAATCACTTGAAATGCTTGAAATACAAGCTACTAATTAAAACGCCTTCAATTCCTGCTACCAAAAAACCTTATTTACATCCATACTCATTCTATTTTCCTTTCCTCCTATTAATCAGAGTATATTGTTCCTTCTATGTAAAACTCATTTTTTTTACTTCTGTTTCTGATCTCATCTCAACTTTTCAAGAAATTTGATTAATCATTTTCTCTACTATATTAAACTTTTGCCATTTGACTGTGTCCTTCCTTTTAGTTTTTAAATGTGCTTGTGTCTCTAATTTAATGCCATATTTTTCTTCAGTTATAGGCCTATGTCTCTTTTGTCCTTCATAACCAATTTTTAAAAACTTTTGTATGCAAATTTACTCATGCAAGAGAAATATTTATTAGGTTATTATTGGGGAATAATGACAAAAACCAAGATTTATAAAAGGGAGGAGAGAAAACCCTGCAGGTAGTTTAGAAATGATGAAACTGAATTTTTCATGAAAAGTGTTTATCAATTGGTAAACTGGCACTTAGTGAAAAGGTTAAATTGGGAATTCTCTCCTTGAAAGAGCCAACTAGGATATCAAATAATATTGGAATTGTTTATGGGTTATCTATAAAGCCTTAACAATTTAGTTGAGGATCATACTTTACAGGTCAGAGCTAAATTTTTCTGGTGCAGATTTACCATATACTCTGTTTTTACTGCCAAAACATTTCTTAGCTTATTCAGATAGGATTCTGTCCCCACAACAAAGAAAACATTCTGTATGCTTCTTTGCAATTTATATGTTGTTAAATTCAATAAGCAGGCCAATTTCATCTGCATCCTGTTCCCTTCCCAGGGCCACCTGGCATAAGCCACCAAGCAATACACAGATGGCTGCCACTAGTTCTGGGCTTGGGGCTGCTCAGCAAGAGATTCAGGGTACACTGAGGCCAGATTCTGTTTGTTTGGGGTTTGTGAACCTTTAAGAGATTTTAGGAAAATATGTAGCATGAGCTACTAGAAGTGGTTTGGGTGAGCCTACAAGTTGGGTAGGGAATCAGGGAATCACTAGAGCCAGGTGATTGGTGTTAGTCAGGTTGATGGAGACTCACATATGGTGGCTGCCTGTGTCTGCATGCTGAAAGTGGGGAAGGGCTCAGAAAAGAAACAATATCTTCTGCTAGCACTTCTGTCTGAGAGAGTGCTGCCCCTTCAGCTCTCGCCCTGAAGCCAGACAATTTGCTTCTTCCTCATATGTCCCTGGCACCTTTAGAGCTGCTTTCCCAGTGCTGGAGCTCAGAATGAGTTAGTTCATCAGTGAGTAAATTCGTGGGTGGGTACTTTAAGATAACCTCCTACCATTTAATTTCATTCAGCCACAATCTCCACAGGTTGATCATTTCCTTATTCTTAGAACACTATTTCTCTGGCCTTTGCAGGTTATACTCTCTCAGCTATTTTACCTCTTTGACTATCTCCTTTTTAGAATCGCCTTTACCTAACCATTAAATGTCGAAGTGCCTCAAGATTTCATCTTATGCTTTGTTTTTTATTTTTTATTTCAAACTTTTCCTCTAGGCAATCTCATCTAGGTTTTTTTTAATTTTTTTTATTATTTTTTTTTAACTTAAGTCTTACTTTTATGCTGGTAATTTGAAAATATACATGTCTTGCTCAAAACCATTTTATGAACTCCAGATATGTGTATAATTACTTCCTAGAGTATTTTGTCTCAAACCCAATGGGTCAAAATCAATTTTTTAGTGCTAAATTTATACCTCCTCCAGTGTTTCCTGTCTTGATAAGTGGTAGTGGCATCTATCCAGTTGGGTGAACCAGAGATATGGTAATTTACCTTGACAACTCTATTGCATTTATCTTTAATATTCAACCAGTCCCTGATTCTTTTTTGTTTTATGTCCTAAATAGCTGTTAAATGTGTGTACTACTCTGTACCTAATGCGTATACCTTTGTGCCTATAACCATCATCTCTAGTAAAAATCTTGATTTATGCATTTATATTCTTCTGGAAGAATCCTCAGTATACTACTAACTTCTGATCTGAAATTCCAAGTTATTCAGCATTTAAACTCATAAACTCATAATTATTTGATATTTTCTTAATTTGCTGTATCTGATACATTGTCCAAGTGTTTGTATTATTCTGCCTTACAAGAAGTTTTTCTTAAAGTATAATTAACGGGCCAAGTTTAAATATCACCTAAGTTTCCTGTTACAAATGCATATTCGAGAGGTCCAAATTATACTTACTGAATGAAAGTTTCTGTGTGTGTGTGTATAAATCTGCTCCATTAACAGACTCCCTTAGAAGATTATTATACACACTAACATTTGAGAATATTGGAATAATCTTGTGATTATTACTGACATATTTTATTGTCACTACATGCTGGCAAGTTTAAGCCTGTGGTGTTGTTGCACTAAGAGATACATGTTGAAGTTTTCAGAATGTATGGTGAGCTGCTCTAGAGAAATATAAAATAATAATGTAGCCTATATGCTTCAGAGTTGTTGTGCTGCAATCTATGCCCAGTAGTTCTCTTTAAAGAAATCTTATAGCTATCTAGTCAACATTTCCTTAGTTCTGTGACATAATCTCTTCTCACAGAAAAGACATGTTTAATATAATCCATTTTGGCAAATATATTGTAGGGTCTAATCAAGAAACAAAAATAACACAGTAATCTGAATAGAGAAAGTTTAACATAGAGAATTATTATGACAGAAGAATGCCAACTACAGAGGTAAAGATGACCCTAAAGAATACAGGGATAAAGATATAGGGAGCAGCCTCTACCTCTAAGATTGAAGCAGAGTACTCAAAAAAGGAACATATCTGAGTACCCACATCCTTTCTCTTCCCCTAGCCCAGGTTTAAGATCCAAATCTTTTGAAGAAGTAGCAGCTGTCACTATTGTATGGCAAAAACTTTGTTGAGAGTGGTGTCAGAAACATGGCAATGTGAGGGATCTCCCTTGATTTCTCCCCTTGAAATTATAAAGAGTTGAACACCTACATCTCAACCAACCACATTCAACCCACTCACAAGTGCACTTCTGAGAGATTTGTGCATCAAAATATTTTAAGACTAAATTCCCATTATTGCCTAGGTGGAGAAACAGTTCATCAAACACCATGAACAAACAAAGTGACAAAGCAGCTCAGATGAAAAATGAAAAATCTATAGAAAATAAGCTTAGAGATATAGAAGTATGTGATTAAAATGACAGAGAATTCAAGATTGCACTTCTGAGAAAACAAGATGGAAAAAAATTCTGATTGACAGTTTAAAGAACTGAAACAAAATCAAGGATTAACAAGAATACAAACCAGGAGATTGAAACCCTAAAAAAGAACCAACTAGAACTTCTGGAGATGAAGAACTCACTAGAAGGGGTGAAGAATGAAATAGCAAGCTTAGGAAATAGAACCTACCAGATAGAAATAAGAATTAGTAATATTGGAGATAGATATCTGAAAATAACTGGGAAGAAGAGAGAGCCTTGATAGTGAAAAACAAATGTCTATAAAAACTTTAGGACACCATCAAAAAGAATAATATATGAATAATGGTTATACTAGAATGAGAAGAGAGGAAGAAATGAACAGAGAGTCTATTTAAACAGTCAATGAGAACTTCTCAAACCTATGGAAAGACATAGATCTAAGAAGCATACAGAATACCTAATTATCTCAATTCAAAAAGGCCTCCTTCAAGACACTTTATAGTAAAACTGTCAAAAATGAATAATGAAGAAAGAATTCTCAAGGCAGCTGGGGAAAAGAAGATGGTAATGTAAAAAGAAAAACCCACTAGATTATCATGGGAACTTTCAGAACTGTAAGAGCTAGAAGAGAGTGGAATCAAATATTCAAACTACTAAAAGAGAGAAATTACCAGCCGAGAATAATATATCTAGTGGGTTCTCTTTAGATATGAAGAAGAAATAAAGACCTTTCAGAAGATGAGGAAATTCTCTACCACAAGACCTGCATTTCAGGATATACTAAAGAGGGCCATTCTACCTAAAACAAAAGACAACCCACCCCACCCCCCCGCACAAAACTATGACTAAGATGACTAACAGACAGACAGAAACAAGAAAGTGCAACCTTTATTAAGAACATGGTATTTAAGCTTATATATTACATAATTGTTAAGGGTCAAAAATTTAAAATGAGAAGACAAAAGTTAATGCAACCTAGAAATGAACACATAGCATAAATGTGGATAATTTGAGACCACAAAAACAGTAAGAAGAAGGGAGCAAGGATCTGAATTTGCAAAGGGAAATGAAGATAAATACAGAAAAAATACTGCTTTATGTATGAAACTTTTCTTACAATAACTTAATAATAAAGACACAAAAAAATTCCAGAACTGAGATACATAACATAAAACAATAGGGAACAGAGAAAAAAATATATTGAACACCACCAAATTAAAATAATAGAAAAACAAGAACAAAGAAACAATGGAGACACTGAGCTACCAGAAAACAAAATATAAAATGGCTATAGGAAACCTTCATATTTTCAATAATCACCCTGAATATAAAGGACTCATCAATAAAAAAGCACAGAGTAGCAGATTGGATAAAAAATACAACCCAACTGTATGCTGCTTTCAAGAGACACATCTTAGCTGCAAGGAGAACTATAAACTCAAAGTGAAAGCATGAAAAATGATATTTTAAGCAAATGGCATCCAGATGAAAGTTGGGTAGCTGTAATTATATATGACAAAACAGATTTCAAGAACCAAAGGTAATGAGAGACAAAGATGGACACTTCATAATGACAAAGGGGCTAGTACATGGAGAAGACATGACAATATATAAAGCAACTATTAACAGAACTAAAGGGAGGAAAACCCAACAAAAACACAAATATACTAGGAGATCTAAGCACTGCACTATCAGCTGTGGACAGAACATATAAACAGAAAATCAGTAAGAAAATATCAACCTTATGACACATTAGGCCAATTGGACAAAATACAGCTTTATAGAGACATTCATCCTTGAATACCAGATTATATTTTCTTCTCTAATACGCATGAAACATTCTCAAGGACACACCATATATTGGGACACAAAACTGGGCTTGACAAGTTTAAGAACTGAAATCATACCATAATACTTTGATACTGGAGATCACCCGCCAAAAACAAAACAAAACAAAACAAAACAAAAACAAAAAAACAAGGGAAACACACAAATATGTGAAGATTAAACAATATGCTGTTGAAGAAAAATTGAGTCAAAGAAAAAAATAAAAGGAGAGATGAAGAGATACATAGAAACACATAAGAATGAAAATAAACATATCAAAACTTTGGGATACAGCAAAAACAGTAATAGGAGGAAAGTTCATATCATTACAAGCCTATTTCAAGAAACAAGAAAAATACAAATAAACAACCTAACATTACATTTTAAAAAATGAGAAAGTGAATAATAAATGAATCCCAAAGTCGGCAGAAGGAAGTAAATAAGAATTACAGCAGAATTAAATAAAATTGAAAACAAAATAAAAATGAAACAAAGAGATGGTCCTTTGTAAAACTCAACAAAATTCACAAATTCCTGAATAGACTCACTAAGGAAGGAAAGAAAGAACACAAATATAAATGAAAGAGGAAAAGTTACAACATAAATAACTGAAACTCAGAAGATCATACAAGAAAACTATGGAAGAGTGTATGCCACCAAATTTAATAACCTGGGAGAAATGGACATGTTCTTAGAAATATACAACCTCCTTAGACTGAATCATAAAGAACTGGAAAATCTGAATAGACTGATTAACAGTAGGATATGGAAACAATCATTAAAAACCTCCCAAATAGTAAAGGTCCAGGACCAGATGGCTTTACCAGTGAATTCTATCATTCAAAGAAGATTTAATACCTGTTTTTCTCAAACTCTTCCAAAAAATGGAAGAAGAGGCAAACTTCCTAATTCATTTTCTGATGCCAATATTACCCTGATACCAAATCCTGGTAAAGAGAACACACACACACACACACACACACACACACACACACACACACAGACACACACTACAGACCAACATCTCTTATAAACACAGATGCAAAAATCCTAAATAAAATACTAGGAAATCGAATACAACAACACATTTAAAATATTATATACCATGATCAAGTGTGCTTCATCCCAGGGGCACAAGGAAGGTTTAACATATGCATATTGATTAATGTGTTACTCTACATAAAATAAAAGAAAAAAATTATATGATCATATCAGTAGCTACAGAAAAAGCATTTGACAAGATACAGCACTGATTTATAATTAAAACACTTCATAAGATGTGTATAGAAAGAAAGTACCTCAACATAGTGAAGGCTATATTTGACAAATGCTCAGCTAACATCATACTTAATGGTAAAAACTAAAAATCTTCCCCCTAAGATCAGGAACAATACAAGGCTGTCTGCTATCACAACCACTATTCAATATAGTGTTAGAAATTCTAGCTAGAGCCAGAGGAAGACATACAATACATAAATATAGTAAAGTTTTAGGATACAAAATTAATGTATAAAAATCCAGTGTTTCTATATGCTAACACTGAATTTTCAGAAAAAGAAATGAAAAAAAATATTTTTACAATGCAACAACAAAAAATAATACCTAGAAATAAACCTAACAAAGCATATGGAAGACTTATACATGAGAACTATAAGAAGTTGTTAAAAAAATTGAAGAAGACACAAATAAATGAAAATATATTCTGTTCATGGATTTGAAGAATCAACACAATTAAATAATGACCTTCTTATCCAAAGCATTATACATATTTAATGCAATCCCCATCAAAATCCGAATGGCATTCTTTAAAGAAATAGAACAAAAAATTATCAGATTTGTATGGAAGCACAAAAGACCTCGAATTGCCAAAGCAATCTTGAAAAAAAAGAACAAGCCAGAGGTATCACTCTGCCTGACTTTACATTATAGTACAAAGCAACAATAATCAAAACAGCATAGTATTGACAGAAAACAGACCTATGGAACACAACTGAGAGTCCAGAAATAAACCCCCATATGGCAAATGATTTTGACAAAGGAGCCAAAAACATACAGTGGAGGAAGGAAAACCTCTTCAATAATTGGTGCTCGGAAAATTGGAAAGCCGCAAACAATGAGACTAGGCTGCTGTCTGTCACTGTATACCAAAATTAACTCACAATGGATCAAATACCTTAATATATGACCTGAAACAATAAATTGCACAGAAAAAAAGCATAGGTATTAAACTCATGGACCATGGATTTAGGAGGATTTAATGAAGGCAAGGGAAGTAAAAGCAAAAATAAATGAATGGGACTATATCAAACTAAAAAAATTCTGCACAGCAAAAGAATCCATCAACAAAGCAAAGAGACTACCTCTGAATGAGAGAATATATTTTTGAACAACGCCTCTGATAAGGGCCTAATTGTCAAAATATATAAAGACATCATACAGCTGAAACCCAAAAACTTGAAAACATTTATCTGCAAAGATACATGCTTCCCATTGTTCATAGCAGCATTGTTCACAATGGCCAAGACGAAGAAACAACTGAAGTGTCCTATGATAGGTGATTGGATGAAGAAGATGTGTTGCATATATACAATGGAATATTACTCAGCCCTAAGAAAAGATGAAATACTGCCATTTGCAACAACATAGATGGATCTTGAGATTATCATGGTAAATGAAATAAGTCCAACAGAAAAATTTGAGAACCGTATGATTTTACTTATAGTGGGGTATAAAACTGAAAGTTACAAAAGAAATATGATAGAGTTTTGGAGAGGGACAACAGTTGAGTAGTTACCAGAGGGGAGGTGGGGGAGGTAAGTAGAGGTAAAGGGTGTCAAATATTTTGTGGTGGAAGGAAAGTTAACTTTGTGTGGTAAACATACAGTACACATATGATGTATTATTGAACT